>OY856413.1:486119878-486719878 GCA_963693085.1 Alisma plantago-aquatica | reverse complement strand
CTGGCTCATCCATCACATACGTCGTGAAATGAACCTTCTGGTGAGGAGGACACACCATGCCCTCGAAGGTACGCTTCAGAGCCAAAACCCAATCGTCAACTTTATCCTCCATGTTTGACTCATTCTTGCCCTTAAAATACAGTGGTTGCATCTTGATGAAGTTCGTAAGGGTGACTCACTCTTGCCCTTGAACAGAAGTTGTTCATGTTTCCAAAAAATCTCCCTTCCTAAAAGATAAGAGTATAACATAAGATAATAGGAGTAGACAACAAGGATAGCTAAGGCTACTATTGCCTCTAGGCATACTATTTTAGGAAGTCAGTATCAGCATATTCCAGACATGTATCATATGGATCCAGGAGTCCTCATAAACCAAGATAGTGGCACAGAGGAAAATATTGCTAGCCCCTAGACCCTGATCCATTCGAGTCATGCTTGCTTTCAACTTATGCCCTAGTAGTTGCCCGACAAGCTCTGATACCATGTAGTAAAGAGGCGAGATCACCTCCTTACTAAAATTTAAAGGAAATACAAAACATTCACTTTTTCCAAGAAAAATATACAATGTGGAATGCACGTATAATAATCCAAGTAAATAAGCATGTTTCACATACAAGTAAAATGTCATTAGCAGTGGAAAGAAACTAAGTTATTACATTGCTTTTTGAACTCAATTCACTACATGAATTTCTTTGAAAAGGAAAAATTGAAAAAGAAACTATAGGATCTAGCAATAAGAACCTAGCCATCCTTGATTCCAAAACTTGAATCTACTACTCCTAAACTTGGCCACCTTGGCCTTGTTCAACACCTTGATCTAACCTTGGGTGGGTAGGAGAGCACCCAACAAAAGGGAAAGAAAACAAGGTATGTGTCAGAGATAATGAATAAGGATAAAAGATAAGAAACAACATGGAAATAAAGGCTAAGATTTCATCATAGGATGAGGATGATCAAAAGTATGAGGCATAAGTAAATAGATGCTTTCCATAACAAAAATAGTAAAAAGGTTGCATGCATGATTAATATTGACTACCTAAACTATGTAGGATTGAGGCACCTACCTAACCTCAGCCAATATGTGAGGGAGAGTAACACATTCCAATCACCTACAAATATTCTATGTTAGGGAGAGTAACACATTTCTATGGGTGAATATACACATGCCCTATCTATGGGTGGTTGTACAAAAGTACCACTACACTAGTTAAATAGTCTAATAAAATCAACACACTAAGAACTATTGCATGTATAAGCATCAAGTAAATAAATACATTGCAGTGTGGTACAAGACCCTAGAAATAAATAATAAAACTGATTTTTAGGCAAGTATAGTAAATGATTTATCAAAAGAGAAATTAGGGTTTCATAAAAGCCTCATTAGGGAAACTAGGTTAGGATTTGCAATTATTCCCAACTTAGGTGTAAGGAAAGCACATACCTTTCTTAATGAGATCCAATTACTTCTCTTTCACTACTTTAATCAATTCCAAAGCTCACTTTTCCTATTTTCAATATATTAATCATGTATTAGGGTTTTACATAGGTATAAAGGTAAGGAAACCCTAAATTTTGGACTTTTTGAACAAAACCTCAATTTAGACTCTGAAATTATCACCATTGATATTATTAGGTTCTCCTGATTAAAAAAATATAATTTTGTCTACTTTGGAGTTATGAGGTTAAAAGTGCATTTTTGGTGATTTTTATCTATTAAATTTATTTTAAAAAAACCTTCTGATAAAACTCAAAACCAAGTCTCGAATTTTTTTTATTAGAAATCTTACATTTTTCTGATCCCTAAACATATTTTCTTTTAATTTTTTTGGATAAAGGAATAAAAAGATATGATTTTTCCTATTCTAACCAATGAGAGAGTGCCACGTCAACAAAACCATCGCAGATAGGCAAAGAGAGAGTTAAAAATGGGCCCACCTCATTGAGTTGGCCGAATAAGATCCAGCCAAGTCAGGGGTCAAAGGCACGACTTTGACTCGCTAAAAGCAAAGCAAGCGATGGCGAAAAGACAGTACTACTGTAAGGCCCCTAAACTTGCTTAATGAGTTAAACAAGCTTAATTATCATAATTTAATTCTTATAATCCTAATATAACCTTGTGATTTGCTTTGAAATCATAATACAAGATTAAGTTTCAAATTTGGTCCAACTTGGACACTGTTTGAGCAAGTTATGCAATTTTATGCACATTTTGGACTTTTTTGCAATTTATCCAATTGAGAGGTTTTCTTTGCAATTTATCACTTGCATTATGTTCCTTGGATATCATATCATAATTATTGAGCTAGTTGAGCCATGGGGCACCTATTTAAACCTTGGTTTGAAGGTATTTTCTCTAAGGGTATTTTAGGGTTTACCCCTTCACGGATGAGCTATCTTTAGTATCTATCAACTAATGAATTATTTGATTGGCTGAGAAATTCGACAAAGGAAAGATAAGCAGGTCTATACACATGGTGGGGGATCTTCTTGTGTGTGTTCTTGTATATTGTTAATAAATTAAGGCAATGGACACTTGGATAGATACTAGAACTTCAACTTTTTCTTTTTCTTTATCTTAAAGTTTCATATACGTATCCCCAAGCACCAAAACGAGCAATTTTCTCTCCACCACTTCCCTCCTTCTCCCAACCTCGTACTCCCTATGTGCTTATGCGAATTTTTCTATCCAAGGAAGAAGAAAGTGGGGATCTTCTTGGAAAAAGGATCTAGGTTGCAATTGACTTCATTTTAGGGTTGAAAAAGCTTCCTTCTAGTGATCTTGACCTAAAAGAGTAAGAATTCCCTTCTTTCCTCTATGTATTTCTTTGTTATCCTTCCTCCTAGCTTTCTCCAGGTCGGAACCTTGCTGTTCCATGGTAGAAATTGCTTTAAAGCTCTAAAACCATACCTTTCTTGCTCCTTATGCTTAGGGTTTGCTCATTTGATGAAGAAAGGTGCTAGATGGACAAATTCATAGCTTATTCTTGGATTTTATACCCTACATGCTCGAGTTTTCTTCTGTGTAGGGTTTCATATTCTCATTAGATGTAAGTTTTATAACTTACTCCACGTTTATTGCTTACCATAAGCTTTCTTGATCATGTTCTTGCTTGGAATGATGATCCATGCACTAAAAAGTTATGCTTGACTTGGATTTCGATTTTTATAATATTCCTTGTTCTGATTTCATTTATATATGAACCTGTGATCATGTGTATGTTATTCTTAAGGTATGACATGACTTGGATCAGGTTGGTTTGGCAACCTATGGTGCTAAGAACCTATCAACCAATGGTCAATTTTAGGGTTTTAAGCGGATTTCTTCTATAAACCCATGACCCGATGATGGTATCATTGCAACAACCCTATGGTGTTGTCTTCATGACAACTGATGGTCATGATCAAAGGTGTCATATTATGGTGACAACCTATGGTCACCCCCTTAGGTCAGGTTTTGGATCAATTATAATTTTAATGATTAACCATTAAGTACCCAACTGATGTTATCAATCAATGATGACATAAGCTTAATATTTGATGCTGATTAATGAATATAGTGCTGATATAACAACCTACGGTGACTTAATGGTCACTAATGATGGTGTATCATATCTCCAAAATCTATGGTGATTTAATCATATAGTTGTAGCATCAATTAAGCCTTAGACCAATGGTTTATTGGGTCAGTTGATGCAATGGTTGAACCTATACTGTAATTTATGGTTTTAACATATGAACTTGACCCAATGTTCAAGATCTAATGTTTATTCATACAATAAAATGGAATGATGGATAATGTAATATGTTTGTCCTAATAATGTGATTTAGATGGTTTCCTTTATATGATCAACTTAAGGAGATTACTTGTTGACAATGGATGGCTTGTTTTAAATGTACATTCGATTGAGGGTTTTACCCTACTCTCAATGGAACTTTTTGTGTTCTTAATCAAGGGATGTCTATGGTTAGATGGTGACTCTTTCTAGAGCACCAATCAAGGACTTCCTTGGTGGTTTATCCAAGGTGTTTACTTATGTAAACAACCAATGGTCTTACCTTTTAAACATCCAATGGTTCTGGGTGACATTGTGGTATGGTGATATGGGTTGAATGATGATGTAACAAATGGAGGGTTACCCTTAATAAGGTATTCTTACCTATTCACTCATATGAATAGATGAGATGATAATCATATTGTGTTGATATGTAACCATAAAGAGGTATATCTTGTTATACCTAGCTTTAATATAACTAAATGATGGTAATTGGGTATGAATAGTCCTTGAATGACTAATGCAATCATGGAGTACTCTGTTACTGTTGTTGAAACCCTAGTATGCTATAACCCGATGGTTACACCTTGATTTATGTGTGTGTTCATACTTGAGAATAATATGGAATGTGATAGTGATGCTTCACCTTATGCATCCATGATTCAATGGGGATGTCATGAGTTAGGGTTTGGATATAAGTGTTGATTAGTAACATTGATATAATTTATCATGTTGAACCTAACTCTAATGCAAATAGATAAAGATGAGTATTCATGTTTAACATTCTTATATGATGTAATGATGGTGGAATAACCTCCTTAACATGATCATAACCTTAATGTGTTAATTAGTGGTTATCATAGCCACATGGTTGATACTTTCTTATGCTAAACATGTGCATTATGAATATGATGAGTGTTAATCATATCTAGATTCCTTGAATGTTAATGTAATAAAGGAATGTTCTTAATGTTAATATAACCCTGCTATGATTGTTTATGAATATTTCCTAGCCCATTAATGCAATATTATGCTGATCTGGTGTATTATATGTAAGTGATGTTGTTGAGCCTTATTATAAGGCATGCAAAGATAATGATGATTTTGCAGGGAATAATATGATGGTCCTAATGACATTTGGGCATGGTTGAGCCCTGAATGAGGTGTAATCCTCTTGTGTTGATAAGGGTTGATACCCTATGATATTGTGAAAAGGATTTATATCCTGTAATAGTATGATGGTCTTAATGACCTTTGGGCATGGTTGAGCCCCGAATGAGGTGTAATCCTCTTGTGCTGATAGGGGTTGATACCCTATGATATTGTAAAAAGGATTTATATCTTGTGATAGTATGATGACTAGTGTGGACTCATGAATGGAAAGTTAATAGTACCATGTGATGACGAGATGAGAAAGTATGTTTCACACATTTTATATCTTTTGAAGTTGTGATATTTATGTGCTTGTTAGAAGTGAATTAGGATTTGTATGTCCACTTGTTTGATGCATCCTTAATTCACCCAATTGGCATAACTAATCAAGTGAAACTCTAATCATGTAGTGCCCTGTTCCACAGATCCATCTGGGTGTCAGAATTTTCTAGATGGTGAAATGAGTATTCCTAAGGGAAACTCGGAGCGCATACTGTTGAGTATGTGGGGGTGGCAAGTTGAGGATATATCCTTATCATCCATAATGTAGGTTGTGGAGGTTGGCTATGGTCATGCCTCATACATCTGTTGTGATTGAGAACATCTATGATCGTATCTCGATGATTATATATGTGACAAGATTGGAGGTCAACTACAGTTGTACCTCAGATGGTAGGGTATGCTTACCCACCTCCTTTCACTAGTGCCATGACCTATACCAAGGATGGATTAGGCTGTTAGCAGCTTGACCTCATGTGTTGCTGTGGCGGACCCATACTGAGCGGGGGCGGTGAAGATCTTAGGATTCTGACTCTTCCTAGGTCTTGTATGGCACTGATTTTGACTTAGCAGTGGTCAATTGGATTTTGAGTAGTATCCTCAATTTCCTCAGGGCTTAATAAAAGATGTAACATAGCCGTGTAGCATATTTGTTTAGGGTTATACATGACATTTCACATTGGATGCTAACCCTTGTTTGTTATCTTTACATAAATATGTTGCTTAGTGCAATTAAGAGATAGTAGATATACTTATGTTGTGGATATGGTTAAGATTGTAGATGCGTACATACAATAGCCATGATTGCATTGATAACTATACTGCTACTGCTGATTATAATCATGATGCTAGATATCTCATGTTGTTAGTTAAGTTTGGCATGATAGCCATGCCTTTGTAACTAGAGATGCATATACTACTGATCATGCTTATCTAGATAGTCGTGCTTATGTTGTTATATCTTCTTATAATGTTGATATGTTCAACCAAATAGACATGCTCATGTTGTTAGCTATGCTATGTTACTAGACTTGATCATGATGCTAGATATGCATATGCTACTGAATTACTTATATTATCAACAAGATAAAGGATGATAGTCTGGCTAATAATGATAGCTATTATATGCTCCCTTGTGCATTTTGTTAATCATCAGTAGTGTTGAGCTTATTTGTTATATCTGATTAATTTAATTAACTGTTTAATTACTTAAAAATGTTGTAATCAATAAATGTTGTTGGAGGTTATATCTCTTACTGGGACTGGGTCTCACCCTTGTGGTTCTCCACATTTTTTAGGTAATCAAAAGTGACAAAAACAAACATGTGGCAGCAAGAAGGAGATATAGTAATGAATCTTTGAGAAAGTTGATTAGATGTCTAGTGTGTCCTAGAGTCATCCCTGTACTCTTAGGTCTGGGCAGGAATAGTTTGTATATGGTGTTTAAAATGAATCGAAATTTTTTTAGTATGTTAATGTTTGTTGTGTGGCATATACAAATATTGTTCTCCTGTGTATATATGTTGTGGCTAAGGTGGTAGAACAATTTGTATCAAATTCTTGGCATAGTATGGATATAAGAAAGATATTGGGCTCTTATGTAAATGTTTCTGAGCGAGTTCGGACGTTGAAATCAATTCTAATTTACCCATATTTTTGGGTATGTGGTTAATTGGTGATTGATTGTGTTTCTGTTTTGAGTAATCTCGTTTAGTGTAACGAGTTCTCACAAGTTGGTATTAGAGCTTTAGGTTCACTGAGTCTACAGGGACACTAGGACTTAAGACTAGGATGATTTCTAAGTTAGGAACGTGACATAAAAACATGGTGCATACTGCCTAATCTCAGTACTTGGATGCCCTGACAAGGTATTCAATTATTGAAGAAAGGTAGGTATGGAACTCTTAGATTGTTATCTTTTTGATTACTCTGATCAAGTAGTCATTTTGAGACAATATAAAGAGCATAATGAATAAGAAATCATGGTGTGAATATCTCAATCCTACCTTAAAGAAGATGAGAATTGCATCGTTATCTATCAAAACTTGAATGTTAGGTAAATATAAGAGAGAGATATAATGCCATGAAATCTAAATCTGAATACAAATAAGGAAAAGAGGAGTTCTTAAAGATGTGATTCAAGAAGATAATTAAGTAAAAGATAGATAAGTCTATGCTTATAAAGTGAATTAATGTATGAAATCCACATAAGATAGAGAGATCTCCTATAACAAGTACAAAATGAGAAGATGAACGGGAACAATGGCAAAGAAATAAGGTGGAACCTGAGTTAATCTCAGACCAACCTATGTGTGTAAGAAAGTGTTAATGAAAAATCAGCATGACATGTGAAATAAATTAAGGGAGATGATCCCAATTTAATGAAGCAAATGTGGAATATGAGTATTTACCTGTTGATAAGTGGTTGAAAAATATAATAAAATAAGAGAACATATGTGATAAATAGTCATCAAGGAAGGAGTAATGAGATATGCTAATCATGATGATTTCCATGCTAATGGCAAGGAACCAAAAATGAAAAAGATAAAATGATACATAAGAAGTTGTAATATGCATAATGAAAATAGAATTGGTTACCTTTTTGCTAGTGACCCCTGAACAATGCTGCTATGACGTGGGAAGTATATTTCCCTTTGTGTCTTTCCTTTCTAGGGCACAACTTTCAAGTGGATCATTACCACTTGGTATGTGTGGATTCGTTGTAAACAAAAGGGTGGATAGATTATTATAGAATAAGGTTGCTTGGACTATGGTTCCAAGATCATAAAGTTTGTGATGAGTTTTCTTTTGAGCCTTCCAATAATTAGGAAGACTTCTCTTATATGTTTTGAGATTTGTTATTTGGTAAAAGTAGATGAGATAAGGATATGAGCTCCTTATAGCACATGAGGTGGATACCAAGGTAATGAATCCTAGTATCCAAAATATATCAACAATATGGGAAGTATGTGAAGGTTGGAGATGTTTACTAAATGAACATATCAAGTACCCCCCTCCCCCCCTTAAAGAGAAGGAGAGATAGAGTTGATGATGACCCTCTAAATGTTGTTTGAAAAAAAGTGATTCTATAATGTTGTGTATGGTTCAATGATAGCTGGACAAGACCACTATCAAGGATAGATGGTTTGTTGGTCAATAGAAATGTGATATCATGTTCCTTTAAGATAAACCTATGATCAAATATCAATGCATAAGAGTTAGATTGGATGACATAATTCACATGACCATGATGAGTTTATGGTTATGTCCTTTAGACTAACCAATGTACAAATAAAATTTATGAATAGGAGGAACAAAGTGTTCCAGTCATGTCATACAAGTTATATCAAGCTTTAAATGATGACATGTCAAAGTATTTCAAATATGGTAAAAAATATGATCAATATTTATTCAAAAACCTTAGGGTTGCCGAAGCAGCAATAGCTATGAGAACAAGTTGAACAAGATTGAAATGGGGTTGATTAAATTTCTTTATGGGATCATGATATGTCTTCTAAGTAGGTTGTGTAAATCCTAGTAAGGAGAAGATAGTGTTGTTGTTTCACCCCTAACAAGGTTGACTAGGAATGATGTTTCCTTGTATGGAATGATAGTTGCCAGCGTCAACATTTCTTTTAATGATGAAAAAGAACTAACAAGAGTTCTAGTGTCAGTGAAAAAAAAAGATGGATACATTGCCTTTTTTATGCTTCAAGGAATGGTGTAGGACACATGTCGTGATTGGTAAAAAGCTAGCAAGTATGACTTTTGAGTAATGTGTTGATACAATAGATATAATTTTAGGATGATAGCTAGAATTTAAAGTTGAACATTACTACTAGAATTGTACAGATGACACAACAAGTTTCCACATTCCATATTGAGAATGTCTTCTTAGATGGGGTTTTTTGTTCTGACCCAAGATGAGATATGTATGAATGATGTGACATCACCATGATATGCAAGTAACCATGTGAAGGTAATAGAATGAGGTGCAAAAGAAGTACCCATCTTTGTTTACCTTGGATTTTAGGGGAGAAATCCCTATTAGGGGTTCCATGTGTATAGAACTTCTTAGCTTTCCTTTGTCGAATTTTCTCAGCCAATCAAATAATTCATTAGTTGATAGCTACTAAAGGTAGCTCATATGTGAAGGGGTAAACCCTAAAATACCCTTGGAGAAAACACCTTCAAACTAAGGTTTAAATAGGTGCCCCATGGCTCAAAAAGCTCAAGAATGATGAGAGAATATCCAAGGAAAATAATTCAAGTGATAAATTGCAAAGAAAACCTCTCAATTGGGTAAATTGTAGAAAAGTCCAAAATGTGCATAAAATTGCATAACTTGCTCAAACAATGCCCAAATTGGACCAAATTTGAAACTTAAGCTTGTATTATGATTTCAAAGCATATCACAAGGTTATATTAGGATTATAAGAATTAAATTATGATAAATAAGCTTGTTTAACTCATTAAGCAAGTTTATGGGCCTTACAACTATAAACCCCAAACATAGATTTTGCCCCCGAAATCCAAGGTAAACACAGATGGGTACTTCCTTTGCACCTCATTCTATTACCTTCACATGGTTACTTTCATATCATGGTGATGTCACATCATTCATACATATCTCATCTTGGGCCAGTACAACAATCCCCACCTAAGAAGACATTCTCAATATGGAATGTAGAAACTTGTTGTGTCATATGTACAATTCTAGTAGTAATGTTCGAATTTAAATTCTAGCTATCATCCTAAAATTATATCTATTGTATCAAAAAATTACTCAAAAGTCATACTTGCTAGCTTTTTACCAATCACAACATGTATCCCACACCATTCCTTGAAGCATAAAAAAAGGCAATGTATCCATCTTTTTTTTTCTTCACTGACATTAGAACTCTTGTCAGTTCTTTTTCAATATTAAAAAAAATGCTGGCACTGGCAGCTATCCAAAGTGCTACTATCTCTTACTATCTCAGTAATACCATGGTATATGGTGATCTTAAAATCATGATCTCCAGTGTGTCATGATTCCTCAAGATGATTCCTCAGAAACCCTACACCACTCTAATCAGGGTTTCATCACCTTCCTTTTTAGAGGAGTGCATCTGAAGTTCTACAACCACCCTTTCATTATATCATGGACTAGGTTGGCTAACCAAACAACCTTTAACTTGATCAAACGATATTGTTACATCTGTGTGTTAGCTTATCTTGTTTCCAACTGAGGGTTAACCTAACAACCTTGACTTCTTCTAGCCTCTAGTTAAACTAGGCAGCTATATCTCAACCAAAGCATTCATTACCACTTCACCTCCTTATATGTTAGGTAATGCTGAAGACATAACCCTCCATGTATTCCACTTATCATCTCGTCTCAAACTCTAACTCTAAGTCTATCTTCATTGAGAATACTTTGAGCTCATCTCCTTAGTTATCAAACTCAACCTTGTATCACTAGTAAATTCTAGATAGCTCATGGTATCACATCCCCACAAAATGATCTCCTTAATAGTCTTAGTGTTTGTAAACCATCCATGTATCATTTGCTCCATAAGGGTATGTTATCATCTCTATCCTCATACCTTGTAGCAACGTTCCAACTCACATCATCTTTATCCTTGGGGTATGGCATGCATTTTGTCCTATCTCTCACTCCCATAACAAGAAGAAATAAGCATTTGGCGGCCGTCCAAATACAGAGTTCTTCCCATTCCAGGAGTAGAGATGGTACATCCCACCTTGCCAGTACACCTTCAAATATAAGTTGAAACGTGCAACTCATGTCTCCACATCACAAACATCATGATATCAAAAAAAAATTACTTCCAGGGAAAACTGGTCTCGAACCTACTGAGGTTTACACGCATTCCTTGGTCATCTCCTCTGGGTCTATAGGGTGGCGACACTTTTGGGGTCACCCCTCTTCCCTCATGCATCCAGAGAGTGCCCTACTCATCTGCCCTTTGGGTCCCATGAGTTCATGAAGGTGATCAATCTCCTAACCCATGGCCCTTAGGCAATGATAGCTGCTACCTCCCGACCCTATGGTCATGTGCAACTAGGGAATTAGAAAACTCCTTCTTACATCGGTCTTATCCCTACCCGACCCTAGGATAGACTTAGGATTCCATTATAGTACATGTTCAACTTAGAACCTTACCCAATCCTTCATCATCTCTCTCTGCATTCATGACTGACTTTCATCCCTTCATAGGGGTCATGGCAACCTGCCTACCTTGGTCAGGCCCCATATCGGTTACCTCCATGGTAACACATCCACATGCACTTAGAGATGGTTATCTATGGGTCTACAGGTTCATTCTCATACCATGTACTTTTCACTTAGATTCTCTAGATCCTATGAGACCTCTTTAGGTTTCCACAAACCCACAAACTGGTACACACCTTACCAAAGGGTCCCTCTCCCAGGATGGGAGGAAACTATAACTCTTGACAACAAGGTCACAAACATCCTTAGGGTTTATATTCATATGAGCATGCTTAAACCAACAACTACTAAGGCACCAACGTACCCACTAAGCTATGCTAGGTCACACTTGTTCTCTTCCTCAACATTAGACTAACTTTGTGGTGAGGGGTTCATCAAACATACCCTTACCTTAAGGGGTTTTCTTTACCTCTACACATTGAGAGTAACATGCTCGAAACTATAGAGACTCAAATCTCACCATGAGAATTGGATACACTGCTCCCCCTCTTAGGCCTAGGAACCCTATGTTCTCTTTTGGGTATCCAACTGCATGCTCAATCTCTTAACCATGAATCAAGCATGTCATGTACTTCCATGATCCTTTTATATAGGCAGCAACTCAAAGTTGAGTCCTCCTCAAGGACAACCAACTAGGTATAAAGCCCCACAACTTGCTACTTCATCCTCTTCAAGTCTAAGAAACTCTTCTACCTATCTCAGGAGGTAAACACCTATACCATAGGCACAGAGGTACCAGCAGACTCATCCTCTCTCTAGGGTTTGGTTCCTCTCATGGCAACCAAGACATCACTAACCTCCAAGGGTCCAGGATACGGCAACCACTATCATCCACTTAGGTCGCATCATCCTCAACTCCCATTATTCCTCAAGTTTTGGGGTTTTAGGCTTCCAACCTTCTTGCCTAAGGTCTGCTCTCTCTCTCTCTAGAGCTAATCCTACAACCAACCTCTCTATAAGGGGTCCTTTCTTCATGAAGGATCAAGCTCATAAGCATGCCCCTACCTGAGTGAAGCCTATACTCGAACTTATGTTTACTCAAGATTATCCGTAACCCCTTATGCTTATCTTATAAGCCATCCATCATACTCCCTTGACCAGGGTTTCCACCCACTGGTCATACTACATATGTACTCTGGGTGCATGCCATATCCTTCTTGCAACATCCCATAAGGTTTCTATAGGTTCTTCTCTAACATCCTCCTTCGCTCAAACATGCACAACCCTTTCCAGGGTTGGGTTGCCAAAGGCACTCGATTATCAACCTCTCGTGGCTCATATGGCATCCAAGGCATGTCTATCCAAACACCTGGTCTACCATGACATCAAACTCATCATGTCATCACTCTCTCTAACCTTCACTTAGGGTTAGGGTTAACATCATCCTCAGAGGATTTGCTAGGTCTCTACTTTTAATGGAGGTTTCTACCTCCAAGACTAACTCTCTCTACTCATCCTCCTACCAAGGAGGTCTAGCCTCAGGTCTCTCCTGAGGGCAATGACAACTTATGTCATACGACCTAAGCATGTATCTATCCTTTTACGCTTACTCTATTAAGCTTATATCCACGACATCTTATTTACATGCTTTTTATTAATTTGGTGGAGGATCCCTTAATCCTTATCAACCTTACCCATACCTCAAGAGGGTGAGGAGAAGAGAGGAAACCCTAATCCTTAAGGTCCTTAACAGAATTTGAGTTTGAGAAGGGATGAACAAGATGAGAGAGTCCTAAAGGTATCTTATTTCGAATCATACCCTAAGACTTTGGCCAGGCAGTCACACGGATCCGGGAGTCCTCATATTCCGACTAGCGGTGCGGAGGAAAAATATTGCCAGCCCCCGGTCGTGATCCTTTTCTAGACACATCTGTTTTTCGGATAATCCTCTAATAACTCCCTTGGGTTCTACAGAATTTGTAAAATTTAATAATTATTAAAGATTAAGTGAGGAACATTCGCTCTGATACCAATTGTAATGACCCCATCTCCTGGTAACCCCCACTTAAGGGAGACCAAGAGAGCAAAGCCGTTATCTAATAACCCGGATCAAAGGTTTGACAAATAATCAATAACAATTAATAAAATTTACCAACTAAACTGAAAGCGGTATAAAATAAAACTTTTCTTACCTTGGAAAAACTGGGATTTCTAAACTTCTATCCATGAAGATGCTATTCTAACTAATCCTCATGTGCACGTTATTTCTCATTTATTTCCACATATGCCACTTTATTGTTTGTTCTTTTTATTTGTACCTAAAACACCGACAAACAAAACGTCGGTCAGCAAGAAGCTGGTATGTGGGGGAAACAATAATCATGCAACTACAATAACAAAGTAATCAACCAATTATCATTTAACAACCAAGATTACATTTTAAACCATACTACTCAATCCTTTCCTATCCCCTATCTCTGTGGTGTCCCTGCAGCGGACTGAGATACTACCTCTCTCTAGGTAGATCCTTATTAGACCCTGCATGATCCTACCTAACAGGTAGATCAATATCTAGGGTTGAGTTGCATGGCACTACCCATAGGTAGTCCAATCTCTAACTCAATGTGACTTGATGGACCTACCCTATTGGTAGCCATTTACTAAGTCATTCAATGACTTGATGGACCTACCCCATTGGTAGCCATTTACTAGGTCAATCTATAAAGCTACAGAGGGGACTAGGATCTGAGCTAGTAGGCACATCTCTTATGTGATAGTCATATTCACATTATAATTTGCATGAATTAAATGCAACCAACAGTTTAATTTAAGTCATCGATAAAACCTCGAAAATCCTTGAGAAACTAATTCGGGATATTCATAGGTGTAACCACATACATGTACATGCAGATTCAAGTGCAGGAATAATCCAAACAATAATGGGCAAGCAAGCATTCAATAAGATCCTGAAACAATTATACAATTTCCTTTTATTACTCATGTCATTAAGATCTATTAAATCTAGCTCGCTTCTTAGGGTTTCTAGTCCACTTTTAGGGTTTCCCTTCATCTTTTACTATTTTAAACCCTAATTTAACGCAATTGATTACAAACCCTAATTATCTCAACATCTAATCCTCAGTTTCAGATTAAAGGCATAATTATCCATTAATTAAGCCCCTTAAACTTCTTTTACATTAAAGCTACTATTTTTATCCTTTTAATTCATGACAAGATCATTGTGCTAATTTATCATCAATTCATAGTCCAATATGGTCAAAATCACTTATGAACTCGATTTGCTATTAATTCCACCTTTTATTCATGAGAAAACCATAATGACTACATTTAGGGTATTTATCCACAAATTAGGAACTTTAATGCTCAAAATAGCATATTCCAACCTTAATCATGAAATTAATCAATTAAATCCATTAATAGTCGAATTAGTCAACATTAGGGTTTCAAGGCCCATTAAAGTATATTCATGCATATGAAACTCTAAATTAACTAATTATATGCAAAGTTCATCTTTTTCGATCTTAGTGTTCCTTTTCATCATTAATAGGTTAATATCAACTTTAAACACTCATTTAACCCTTTCTAATTCGTTAATCATCAAAGGTTAGGGTTTTTCATTGATTTAACTATCAAAGATAGCATCTTTATATACTTTTTGAATTGTAATCAGAATCAGGCTTCAATTTTATTTTTATTAGATTCCCCTCGTTTTTCTGAGCAAGTTTCATATTTTATGCATACTCATCCGAGCTACTAGTAGGGAGATATGAATTTTGTAAAATTGACTTACTTCAGGCCAATCAGATCGTGCCACGTCGCTCGATTCATGCAACATGTTGCTCAGTTCTTTGGGAAAACATTTCGAAATGACATTTTTGCCCCAGTTTAAGTCAGCGATTCTTCACACGCCAGAGGGGCGTTTCTGTCCGATGCAGCTTGGTTGTCTTCAACCTACAGCTTACCCTAACGGCCGCCCACAACAGCCTCGTGTGGGCTGGTTCTCCCTCGTTGGGCTGCGGAATTCGATGCCTGCCGCCTCCCCAGCTGCGCCGCCCCCTTGCGCACGTGGTGTGCCACTAGATCGTGGCCAGTGTGGCCATTCCTCGTGCGAGGTCCCCCCGTGGTTGCTGCCGTATTGCAGCCTTTTTGCAGACCTACGGAAGGTGTTGGGTGAAGACCAGGGCGGAGGTAGCTAGCCCACTAGTCCATGGTTATCGTGGAGTCCTCCTGCCTCTATCACGACGACCAAAACCGCCGTTCCTTGCTCTGGGGTTAGCACCAAACACTTGGCTAGGGTTTGCACGTCATGAAGAAGGAGAAGATAGAGATAAGTGTGGGATCTCTTTTAACTTCGAACCAAGGGTTCTACCCCTTTTATAGGGGAGGTCATACACGCCCTAACATGGCCCTCTAAGAGGGGACAAGTCCCACTCCCATAAGGACTCCTATTCCTTCAAGGAGAAGAAATCCTGCTCTCTCTTCTTAATCCTTTTGATATTTCTTTTTCTTTAATTATTAGCATTTCGAAAATTACCACCTTTATCTTTTTTGTACTTGCCTTTTATGTATTGGCACGAAATTCTATTTTTTATTTATTTAATAGAAAGTGCTTCCTTTTAGCAATACCACATAATACATTAATTATATACTCGCATTATCTTCTTATTTTCTATTATGAGTATTTTCTCTTTCCTCTTTCTTCATTGGGACTCCTTGGATCCCAAGAAACTCTATCATTTCGAAATCCTTTTTATTGGATACTCATTATCCTTCTAGATGCATCTAAATGAATTATTCTTCATTATCATGTGTATTTCTTATCAAAATATTTCTTTTTGAGGATTTCTCTTTATTTTTCTTTTATTTTCCTCATTAATATTCCTTGGAATATGAAATTCCACTAAGGATAACTCAATTATACCTCTTTCCACTTATTTTCCACATTTTGTCATTATTTTCAATTTCTTTCTTAATAAAGAAATACTTAATTAATCTTTTCTTTTCTTATTGCTTTTCTTTGCAACTTTGGACTCCTTGGAACCCAAGGAACCCATGTGGCACGAAATCCACCTTTGGATTAAGTTCTTTTGCCTTCTAGAGGTTTCCACACCTTTCTTTTCTCAAAACTCAATTATTCATTTACTAATTGAATTTTCTTGTTATTGGGCCCAATAGCCAATAAAGCCCACAACACAATCATCAAGGCTATTGTAAATGAAATCCATTTATTCAAAATAGATTATATCATTATTCGTTCAAATATCTTTAACATGAGAAATTACATTTCTCACCAAAGGAACCCAAAATTTGGGGTTATAACATGGAGGAAGGACTACCCTGACTATATTGACCTGCTTGACCCTAAGGCTTTCTACAAACACTTTGAACTCACTCTCCCTAATATTTACAAGTTTTTGAAGAAGCCTCAGGTACCCTATAAGAAGAAGTCGACCTTGCCATCCTCTTTCCTAGATCTCAAGAACCATCTGATCACATTAGTTGTTAACTGCAATGTCCACACAAAGAAAAGCCTAACAGAAAACATTGTTGTGATCATGTACTATCTCTTAAAGAATGTTGGAGTCAAGTGGTCAAGATACATTCTACACCACATGACCTAATTTGAATCTGGGAAGAACACCCGTGGTACCCACCCCCTACCCTGCCTTGATTTGTGGTCTTTTGCTTTTGCTACTCAAAAATCTCTTTTCCATGATCTTCATTACAAATCTAGTCGGAAAGGAGTCTGCATTAGTGAAACCACAATCAAGATGACCTTCCTTCATACCTCCTCTACCACACCTGGAGCCTCCACCTCTACCTCTACCCAGCCCCCTCCACCTCCACCACCACCTCAACCTGGCCGTACATCTTTCTCGATGTCAAATGAAGCCCTTATGGGTTATATGATGCACCAAAAGGCGTACAACCTTCAGGTTCAGGATCACCTACACCGGGACCATTGCCAAATCATGTCTACCATGAACATATCTTGTAGCCATCCCTAACCCTCCCACCAGCAATACCCAGTCGGTGACTATGCTTCTTATGCATACAATCACTTGTACCCAGCCCCTCCACCTATTGCTTTCTCCTTACTAGGATTTATACAACCTACTTAGAAGACATATCATGATCCCATAAAGAAATTTAATCAACCCCATCTCACTCTTATTCAACTTGTTCTCATAGATATTGCTACTTCAGCAACCCTAAGGTTTTTGAATAAATATTAATCATATTTTTGACCATATTTGAAATACTTTGACATGTCATAATTTAAAGCTTGATATAACTTATATGACATGACTGGAACACTCTGTTCCTCCTATTCATCAATTCTATTTGTACATTGGCTAGTCTAAAGGACATAACTATAAACTCATCATGGTCATGTGAATTATGCCATCCAATCTAACTCTTATGCATTTATATTTGATCATAGATTTATCTTAAAGGAACACAATATCACATATCTATTGACCAAAAAACCATCTATCCTTGATAGTGGTCTTGTCCAGCTATCACTGAACCATACACAACATTATAGAATCACTTTTTTTTTTTCAAACAACATTTAGAGGGTCATCATCAACTCTATATCTCCCTCTCTTTCGATTTCAACATTAGAATCTGCTCAGAAACATTTACATAAGAGCCCAACATCTATCTTATATCCATACTATGCCAAGAATTTGATACAAATTGTTCTATCACCTTATCCACAACATATATACACAGGAGAACAATATTTGTATATGCCACACAACAAACATTAACATGCTAACAAAATTTCAATTTGTTTTAAACACCATATACAAACTATTCCTGCCCGGACCTGAGAGTATAGGGACGACTCTAGGACATACTAGACATCTAATCAACTTTCTCAAAGATTCATTACTATAGCTCCTCCTTGATGCCACATGTTTGTTTTCGTCACTTTCAATTACCTAAAAAAATGTGGTGAACCACAAGGGTGAGACCCAGTCCCAACAAGAGATATAACCTCCAACAACGTTTATTGATTACAACATTTTAAAGTAATTAAACAATTAAGAAAATTAATCAGATATAACAAATAAGCTCAACAACACTGATGATTAACAAAATGCATAAGGGAGCAGATAATAACTATCATTATTAGCGAGACTATCATCCTTTATCTTGTTGATAATATAAGCAATTCCGTAGTATATGTATATCTAGCATCATGAGCAAGTCTAGTAACATAGGATAGCTAACAACATGAGCATGTCTAATTGGTTGAACATATCAACATTATAAGAAGAGCTAACAACATAATCACAACTATCTGGATAATCAGGATCAGTAGTATATGCATCTCTAGTTACAAAGGCACGACTAGCATACCAAACATAACTAACAATATGAGATAGCTAGCATCATGATTATAATCAATAGTAGTATAGTTATCAACACAATCATGGCTACTGTATGTACGCATCTACAATCTTAAGCATATCCACAACATAAGTATATATACTATCTCTTAATTGCACTAAGCATCATATTTATGTAAAGATAACAAACAAGGGTTATCATCTAATGTGAAACATCATGTATGACCCTAAACAAATATGCTACACGGCTATATTACATCTTTTATTAAGCCCTGAGGAAATTGAGGATACCACTCAAAATCCAACAGACCATTTCTAAGTCAAAACCAGTGCCAGACAAGATCTACAAAGAGCCGGACTCCTAAGGTCTTTCCGCCCCCGGTCAGTACGGGTCTGCCACAGTGACACATAAGGTCAACCTGCTAACAACCTAGTCGGTCACGACACTAGTAAAAGGAGGTGGGTACGCATACCCTACCATTCGAGGTACAACCACAATTATCCTTTAATCTTGTCACATGTATAATCACTGAGATACGACCACAACCGTTCTCAATCACATCAGATGTATGATGCATGATCATAGCCAACCTCTACAATATGCATTGTGGATGACAAGGATATATCCTCAACTTGCCACCCCCACATACTCAATAGTATGTGCTTCGAGTTTCCCTTAGGAATACCCATTTCACCATCTGGCAAATTATGACACTCATACAGATCTATGGCACAAGGCACTACATGATTAGAGTTTTACTTGATTAATTATGCCAATTGGGTGAATTAAGGCTGCATCAAACAAGTGGGCATACAAACCCTAATTCACTTCTAACAAGCACATAAATATCACAACTTTAAAAGATATAAAATGTGTGAAACATAATTTCTCATCTCATCATCACATGGTACTATTCACTTTCCATTCATGAGACCACACTAGTCATCATACTATCACAATATATAAATCCTTTTCACAATATCACAAGGTATCAACCCTTATCAACACAAGAGGATTACACCTCATTTAGGACTCAACCATGCCCAAAGGTCATTAAGACCATCATACTATTACATGATATAAATCCTTTTCACAATATCATAGGGTATGAACTCTTATCAACACAAGAGGATTACACCTCATTCAGGGCTCAACCATGCCCAAAGGTCATTAAGACCATCATACTATTTCCTGTAAGGTCATCATTATCTTTGCATGCCTTATAACAATGCTCGACAACATCACTTACATATAATACACCAGATCAACACAATATTGCATTAATGAGCTAGGGGATATTCATAAACAATCATAGCAGGGTTATATTAACATTAAGAACATTCCTTTATTACATCAACATGCAAGGAATCTAGATATGATTAACACTCATCATATTAATAATGCACATGTTTAGCATAAGAAAGTATCAACCATGTGGCAATGATCACCACCAATTAACACATTAAGGTTATGATCAGGTTAAGGAGGTTATTCCACCATCATTCCATCATATAAGAATGTTAAACATGAATACTCATCTTTATCTATTTGCATTAGAGTTAGGTTCAACATGATAAATTATATCAATGTTACTAATCAACACTTATATCCAAACCCTAACTCACGACATCCCCATTGAATCATGGATGCATAAGGTGAAGCATCACCATCACATTCCATACTATTCTCAAGTATGAATCCACACAAAAATCAAGGTGTAACCATCAGGTTATAGCATACTAGGGTTTCAACAATAGTAACATAGTACTCCATGATTGCATTAGTCATTCAAGGACTATTCATACCCAATTACCATCATTTAGTTATATTAAAGCTAGGTATAACAAGCTATACCTCTTTACGATTACATATCAACACAATATGATTACCATCCCTTATATTCATATGAGTGAATAGGTAAGACTACCTTCTTATGGGTAACCCTCCATTTGTTCCATCATCATTCAACCCATATCACCATACCACAATGTCAGCCAGAACCATTGGATGTTTAAAAGGTAAGACCATTGGTTATTTACATAAGTAAACACCTTGAATAAACCACCAAGGAAGTCCTTGATTGGTGCTCTAGAAAGAGTCATCATCTAACCCTAGACATCCCTTGATTAACAACACAAAAAGATCCATTGAGAGTAGGGTAAAACCCTCAATTGACTGTACATTTAAAACAAGCCATCCATTGTCAACAAGTAAGCTCCTTAAGTTGATCATATAATAGAAACCATCTAAATCACATTATTAGGACCAACATATTACATTATCCATCATTCCATTTTATTGGAGGAATAAACATTAGATCTTGACCATTGGGTCAAGTTCATATGTTAAAACCATAAATTACAATATAGGTTCAACCATTGCATCAACTGACCCAAGAAACCATTGGTCTAAGGCTTAATTGATGCTACAACTATATGATTAACTCACCATAGATTTTGGAGATCTGATACACCATAATTAGTGACCATTAAGTCACCATAGGTTGTTATATCAACACTATATTCATTAATCAACATCAAATATTCAGCATATGTCATCATTGATTGATAACATCGGTTGGGTACTTAATGGTTAATCATTAAAATTCTAATTGATCCAAAACCTGACCTAAGGGGGTGACCATAGGTTGTCACCATCATATGAAACCTTTGATCACGACCATCAGTTGTCATGAAGACAACACCATAGGGTTGTTGCAATGATACCATCATCGGGTCATGGGTTTATAGAAGAAATATGCTTAAAACCCTAAAATTGACCATTGGTTGATAGGTTCTTAGCACCATAGGTTGATAAACCGACCTGATCCAAGTCATGTCATACCTTAGGAATAACATACACATGATCACAGGTTCATATATAAATGAAATCAGAACAGGGAATATTATAAAAATCGAAATCCAAGTCAAGCATAGCTTTTTAGTGCATGGATCATCATTCCAAGCAAGAACATGATCAAGAAAGCTTATGGTAAGAAATAAACGTGGAGTAAGTTATAAAACTTGCATATAATGAGAATATGAAGCCCTACACAGAAGAAAAATCGAGCAGATAGGGTAGAAAATCCAAGAATAAGCTATGAATTTGTCCATCTAGCACCTTTCTTCATCAAATGAGCAAACCCTAAGCATAAGGAGCAAGAAAGGTATGGTTTTAGAGCTTTAGAGAAATTTCTACCATAGAAAAGCAAGGTTCCGACCTGGAGAAAGCTAGGAGGAAGGATAAAAAATAAATACATAGAGGAAAGAAGGGAATTCTTACTCTTTCAGGTCAAGATCACTAGAAGGAAGCTTTTTCAACCCTAAAATGAAGTCAATTGCAACCCTAGATCCTTTTTCCAAGAAGATCCCCACTTTCTTCTTCCTTGGATAAAAAAATTCGCAGAAGAACAGAGGGAGAACGAGGTTGGGAGAAGAAGGGAAGTGGTGGAGAAAAAATGGATCGTTTTGGTGCTTGGGGATAAGTATATGAAACTTTAAGATAAAGAAAAAGAAAAAGTTTAAGTTCTAGTATCTATCCAAGTGTCCATGGCCTTAATTTATTAAGAATATACAAGAACACACATAAGAAGCTCCCCCAACATGTTTATAGACCTTCTTATCTTTCCTTTGTCAAATTTCCCAGCTAATCAAATAATTCATTAGTTGATAGCTACTAAAGGTAGTTCATCCGTGAAGGGGTAAACCCTAAAATACCCTTGGAGAAAACACCTTCAAACTAAGGTTTAAACAGGTGACCCATGGCTCAAGAAGATCAAGAATGTTGAGAGAATATCCAAGGAACATAATGCAAGTGATAAATTGCAAATAAAACCTCTCAATTAGGTAAACTGTAGAAAAGTCCAAAATGTGCATAAAATTGCATAACTTGCTCAAACAGTGTCCAAATTGGGCCAAATTTGAAACTTAAGCTTGTATTACGATTTAAAAGCATATCACAAGGTTATATTAGGGTTATAAGAATTCAATTATGATAATTAAGCTTGTTTAACTCATTAAGAAAGTTTAGGGCCCTTACAACTACCCTCAAGCAAAAAGTAAAGGGAAATAGAAAACAAGGAAGGCATTAGAAGGAAAACACACAGTGGATTCATCCCCTTCATCGAGCCACTCCACGGTCAACAAACAAAAGCTTAAGTTTTGGGTGAATTTGTGAGAGTTGATGAAAATCAAAAGCAAGAACACAAAAAGAAATATGGAAGCACTACGAACATGAGGAACTAGTTAATTTGAACCGAGGTGTCGAGGAGAACGAGCACAATCCACCGCAAGCTCTAGATCAAAATCGAACAATAGCAAGCAAGGATGTGAGAGAATGAGCAATTAGAGGGTGAAAGTAGTTGCAAGGGGCTTGGGAAAGACTCAGGTACTGCTATTTATAGGCAAGGTTGAGTAAGAAAGTGAGAAGGAAGTGGCCCGAACTTGCTCAGAGAGCAAGGTTTGGTCTTTCCTGGTTTCTCACAAAAACACAAAATCAAGGGGTCATTGGATGCAGTTTCTTATTTGGAAGCATTTGTAAAATATTTTGTGCGAATTGATCGAGAAACAAACTAGAAATCAAGAAAATGTGATGCACATAAATTGGTCCCTGTTTCCCAATCGGTGGAATCTAGGAGAATATCCATGAGCCATTGGATCACAGATCCAATGGTTGAGATCACGTGGTCAAAGGTCAAAGCTTGACATTTAAATCAAATTCCCAATCTTATTAAAATTTAGTGTATATATGCATTAATTTCCCTTTTCTCTCTCCTCATTTGAGGGGGCAAACCAGCTCCAAATTAAATGAAAATTGACGTATAGCCTATTTTTGATACAAGGAATCTGAATATGCAATTATTTTTTCCCTTTTGAGAACTTTTAATGTTTTAAATAAATCAAATCTTATTTTCTCTTTCCGCCTTGATTAATGGTTATAAGATTATTCAAATTTGATGAAATTTCACCCACAAGTCACATTAAGTTCCTTGGATACGAATTTGCCACAAATTTTACATGTTGGAGTTATTTTTTCATTTATTTAATATTTTGAAGGTTCTACACACTCTCTCTCTCCTGATTTCACCTTTTAATCAAATATTCTCCAAATTGAGTGAAAATTCACCCAATGACATATTTTAATGTGTAGATCACGAATTTGGCATCAATTGTTACTTTTGGAGTCATTAATGCCTTTATTTTGTATTTTTGAGTTATCTCCTATTTTCCCATTTGATTATTACAATTATACTTACTAATTTTCTAAAAGTTGTGAAACTTATCACCAAGAAAACTTGTACTCAAAGAAAATGAATTTGGATCTAGAGTTATCTTTTGAGTTCTACTTTGACGATTTTAGTCAATTTACTCTTATTTTCACTCAATGGGAAAATTAATTCATTTAATGTCACATTGTCTCAGTTTTAGGATTTTCTTATCTTTTTGCCACACAAAAGGGCATAGAAAATTCTTGATCAATTTTATTTTATCCTTATCCCTATTAAGTGGATATTTTGCAAATTAAACCCATTAGTAAACTTTCACTAAGGTATTTGGGCTTAACTCCTTATAAAGTAAAATATTGGGAACAAATGTACACCAAAACTTTATAATTTCCATTAATTCAACATCAGGGACAGATTTGCAAGGACAAAAAATGTTAGGAAAAGCTTTGGAATAGGCTAAACTAAGATTACACATGGATTTCAGATCATTACAATCGAATTGTAGTTAGACAGACCATGTTGTAGAATGTAGTATAACAGTGTAGTGTTTGATCTTTATTAATTTATTCATAACTCTGAATGACTTTAAATTTTTATTGAAGCTATGAAATTCTTTTTTCAGAAAACATAATAAATTTTTATAATTTTAGAGGAGGTTTGACCTATTCAATTAACTACTATTAGTAACATTTTATGATAGAAAATTCTACTGAGATGACAGAAAATGTAAGGTAGGGTTAATTTGTGCTGGTCTCACCTTAATTGCTCTATATGAGTAACCCAACACATTCGTAGATCCCATATTTCATGATTCATTCCATAGAAATGAAATCCTAGAGAGAGATGCAAAGTTAGGGTTTAGAAGGAGAAAGAGGCGAAGATGACGATCTTGGGCATTTTCTTCCTAGATTGATGAAATCAAGTAAGTTGATATTCTTTAGATAGCTTTTATTAGTTATTCTTCTTTCACATGTATACATTCTATCACTCCTCTGATTTGGTTCAAAATGGCATCAAATCACCCTTTTTGTCATTCTTTCTCTACAATTCTTCATTCCTAGGGTTTTCGAGTTGGAAAGAAGAAGAAAATGGTGGATTGCTTGAAGTTTAAGAATCCCAATTGTTGGGATAATAAATTTAAGATGTTTTACACATTACATGAGTGGGTACTTCCATTTTACAATGGATTTCACTAAAATGGTTGAAACCATCAAAATATTTAGTTCCTTGCATATTTGACAGTAAATCTGAAATTTGTGTTTCACTTCAAGTCACTACAAGACATTTTAGAAATGGTTGGTATTACAATTTGAAGATTTTTAATTGGTGTAATAATATTAGAAATGGATGTAAATCATCTAGAATAAAATTTAGAAAGTTATTTTGATATCTATAGAAAGTTACCGAAAACCACCAGGGTTTTAAGATATATCCAATTTTGCAGTATAGAAAAGTAAAGAATATTAGGAAATTGAATTTCGTATGCATTGATGGACTGTTTAGAGAAATGTTCAGTACATATATGTCAAACTTAAGTCAAGGGTTATAATTGAAGTTATCAATATTCTTTTGATACCTCAATTTACACAATGAAATCCTACATGAGTAAAAAGTTGAGAGTTTGTGAATATCATAATGAATTTCAACAAAAGTGATTCTTTGAAACATTATAGTTTTATTTATTCAAGTTTTATTGGTACATGATATTCTTGTGAATAATATGGAAAACCCTAATTCATTTTCATATCAGGGTTTCATATACATGTTCAACTGTATGTGAGCTAGTAGAAATAGTCTTTGCCCATTTTAAGTTTTTGATGCAGTAAATTCTTATGCGAGTCATGTTATACGTGAAAGAGTAAGCGTAGGGTAATTATTAGTAAATATTTTCATTCCCGTGTTTTTGATTATGATAAGTGAAGCATCTCAATATATCAATTTATAGTACATATTACAAAAAAATTATGAAAAGAAGTTAATACAAGGGTAAGCAAAGAAAGGTTCATTAAATGATTGAACAACGAAATTTTAAAGAGTGAATTAGACATCAGATGCCTTGAACACTGTAGATTCCCTGCATAGGTCTGCACCATAGTGGAGGAAATGGCATACGGACTTGAAGAGTCTAGGATGAGGTAGGTGGAGTGTACCAAAGGGGTACGATGGTCTAGGCCTATAATGGAAGGACTCCTTGAAACACAGGGGTATCCAACATCAACTGAAGATCTTGGTGATACTCATTTTAGTTTATTACAATTTCAGTTAGGTACTGACATATATCAGAGACCCCGTGGTATCCAGTTTAGTTACTACTTAGTGAATCAACCCTTATGAGTAGACAATTTTTCCAGATTGCTTTTGACTCTTCTTCTGAGTACCTGAGTCTATAGGAGGATTCTAGTTTATCTAGCTTCTAAGATTAGCCACCGAGGCCAGACATGGTGAGGCACGTCGCACTATGGGTATCTATTTAGCAAACTTAGAATCATAGGTCTATTCTAAGTCTTGTACGGTAAAATTGTAGCTTCTTGTGATACTTTCACATGTTGTGGCACATTTCATGTGGGTTCAAGGCATAGTAAAATGAACAAGAGATTACCCTAGTACATTTGATCATTGATTTATTCTGTATAGTTATCTAAAGTAACTTGCCAATTGTATGTTTCTGATTACTAGTTCCACATGAGAATAAAACATTATGTTCAAATATTGTTTGACTCCTTGTAGATATCTAGAGTAATCTTGCTATTTATATGTTTGTGAATAACTAGTTTCTATATAGTTCTTTAATATTCTACTTTAGATTCAATTGTTCAAGATTATATCCTTGACTATGTAAGTGATGTAACTATTTCTTAGAAGTATTCAGTCATTGGGTGAGTAACCCATCACTCTACTCACAAAAAAATTAATTACACTGTGAGCATGTGGATGTCTAAATGTATATTAGAAGTCATTCCACAAGTCATACGCTAGAGAGGTTCAAATAGTTGGTCCCTCACACTCTAGGTTCTTGTTTATAAGTACAAAGTCTTGTACATAAATGATGATTGTAATAATATTTGATCAACAATGTTTGTATTTAGTAGTTCCAACAATCATGTATGTTCAATGATAGTAATTTATTCTATTCTATTTTGTTTACAATCAAATGAAAGGATAAATGTTTTGTGTCTTATATAAGGTTGATTCAGGTGATTGGTTTTAATTTACTATTTAGATCTCACAAAGAGAGAAAAAAATAGTTAAGAGTGGTGTTTAGATCGATGGAACTTGGGTTAGCCCTAATTCCATGAAATATTAGTGATTATGGAATCAGGGTGTTATAGTGAGTGTCTGGGTGGACTAGGTGGAACGACCGTACCAAAGTAGGATTGTGACCTTCATGGTTGTGTCATGGCCATTCTGAGTAGAATGACCGTCTGACTGTGAAGTAGAATGGTCGTTCTGGGTGTGGATGGAATTTTTTTTTGGAATTGGGTTGAGTGGACAGGGAATTGGTGAAAATGACCAATCTAAAAATGGTTATTGTGTGACCAGAACATCCATTCTAAAGCCTAGTTGGGGGATTTTTTCTATTTAATGAACCTTTGTGGGTTTAAGGAAGAGTGACAGTGGAATGTGGAGAATGGCCACTCTAGGGCCATTGTGGCATGACCTCTCTAGGGGTAGAATTGTTGTTCCATTGCCTAGTTATGGTGGACTTGGAACTTGGATGGGAATTTACAATTTTGGTGGTTTCTTTTCCTTTGCCTTGTTGTTATTGTATAGATTAATCACTCTTGGGGGTGAGTTGCAATTGAACAAATTCTTGATCAAATTTTGCAGTTCCTTGCCTCAATGACTCATTGGGATCTTGGGATAGGTTGGAGTTGGATTCAATGGCTCCTTTAGTTTCTCCACGCATGTAGGAGTCCTAGTAGTCATCTACCCTTCTCCTTCCATCAAGTAGCTTCCAAAGCACGTAAACAAGACACAAGGGACATCCATAAGTGCATTTGATAATATGTGATAATTATTGGGACATAGCATGCATTCTACACATCTAGTTGTGGACGAGGGGCAAAATAACACAAGACAGAGATCCAAATTAGGCATCATCTTCCTGACCTTAAAACATACTTTTCCTCAAATATGTTGCAACTAAATTTCTCTTTTTAGTTCACTCCATAATTCATTGACAAATGCAGTCATGTTTATGTTTATTGATTAAATAAGTTCAAGCATGATTCCATTGATATGATCCTCTTCTCTCCTCTCCTCTTAACACATACCAAATTCAATCCATACACAAAGCACAAAGACTTTCCATATAGGATACTTGTAACATACTAGATCTCGAACACTACACTGGAAGTTGACATTTTTGGACTTAGCCAAACAAGGTTGAAGGTTAGACCTAAATAGATGTTTTGTATAACCCCGATGAGATAGTGTATGTATAGATCATCTTAATGTAACCTAATGTTCTAACATTAATCTTAGGTTTATAATGTATATATAAAATATGCCACATAACTCATTTTGGTGGTAATATGAAGATAAGAAACTTAATTGGATGAATAATTTAGATAATGGGCCGTTGATGGGACATATGACATATCTCATAAAAATACATATAAAAAGTGTAAATAGACTTCAAATTCGAAATCTACATATCAAATTAGCATACATGTCAAATTTCATCTAATTTGGACCACCTTGAAATATTAGGATAAGTTTATGAGAGAGAAAATGAGTAAAAGGCATAAGTAATGAATAATGTGATTATATAACTTCAAAATATGGAAATAATGGAAAATTCATATTCAACAAAAAAAATATAACTTGTAGATGAAGTTTGGTCCAATTTGGATGTTGTTTGTGCAAGTAATGCAATTTTAGGTACATTATGGACTTTTCTACAATTTACCCAATTGGGAGGTTTTCTTTGAAAATTGTCCCATGCATTATAATCCTTATATATCCCCTTACCAATCTAGAGTTTTTTTAACCATAGGGCACCTAGTTGCACCTTGGTTTGACGGTGTTTCTTTCCAAGGGCATTTTAGGGATTACTCTCTTTATAAATGAGCTTATCTTTAGAAACTATCAACCAATGGGGTTATTTCTTTGATTGGAGGTCGGTTGGGATGGACTATAAGTGTCCATAAACTGAAATTTTATATTCAAGAAGCCTCTATGAGCTGTCCTCTTGCATGGCCATGAAATCCCTAGGCTAAAGGACACATGGAAAGCTCCATGGACACCTCATGCTTGGCTTCTTCCTTATCCATAAAGGTTTGCATGTCCATAAGCACCCCTAGCATTGGACACATGGAAAGTAACTTGAAACCTCATGCTTGACTTCTTACTTATCCATAAAGGCTTGCATGTCCATGGACACCCTTATACATGATACATGGAAAGTCTCATAGGCACCTCATACTTGACCTCTTTCTTTATATAGCCATATCTACCCCTTCCCAAGTCCCAATTCGAAAACTCTTGCTCTCCTTTATTTCCTATAGATTAGATCATCATTCCTACTCTATTTTGCCATAAAGGTTCTATCTCAAGGTAAAAGGAGGTGCCTACCTTGGTGAAGAAGGCTCCTAGGGTTCCAAATTTCTCTATTTAGGATTTCTTAAGCTATTCCTTGGTGATTTTGGCAAAAACTAGTAAGTATCCTCCTTTCCTTCCCTATTTTCATGTTGTTAATCTTCCTTACACCTTTCTCAAGGACAAAACTATGGCCTTCCATGGTGAAACCCCACCTAGAACCCATAAACACCTCATCTCCATGTTCTTTTGTTAGGGTTTTTCACCTCTAAAGTGGAGAAGGTGCTTCTTGCTCATGATAGGAGTTTTGTTGGAGAAACCAACCTCTCTAATCTTAGGAACCTTACTTATTGGACCTATCTGCCTTCCCTAGAGGTTCTTTGGAGGCCTAGTATTGACTTGGACTATTTAGACTCTGAAGTTGAGGTATGATTGCACCCCACATTATTTCTATATTGAGCAGTTTCTAATTCTTCACTCTAAATGTATGATGTATCCCCTATTCTTCTATGTTGAGCAATTCACCTATGCTTATTCATTCTCTTTGTCCTATGTACATTAGCCTATACACAATATCTTTTCTTTTGAAAATCATGGTTCATGTTAACTACCTTGTTTGATATTGATCATGTGATCATGGATATTCTTTTGAACTCTTATCTTATGCTTTGTTCATGATGGAACTATAAAAAGATGACATGTGATGTCTTTTGCCCACTTATGAGGTGGATGTATATGTTGGTCACTTATGTTTCGACAAGTTTATATATTCAGACTATACTTCCTACTTTCCTCTACATTTAACATGCTATGTGGTTCAGTAGCACTAGAGTAGTGGAATTGCATTGGTTTTTATGTCAGATGTGTTATTTCGTGTCAAGCAGATGTGATATTTCCTGTTCTTTTGGGATGGAAAGGAACCTCATATCCAGGACAAGATGTGTGATTCTTGGCCCATTTTTTATATATTTGGGAGATTGGAAGTATTCCTTTCTCTATCAATTTAAATTTTATGAGACTTGGCCACCTTTGTGTTTATATTGTTCTAGTGCTATGTTTATCTCACATGCATACAGGCTTATTCTATGGGGTGTGTGCCCTAATTCTTTACATGTTCTTGTGTGGAACAATCTTTATGTTTTACGAATGGAAAGTATTCTTTTCTTATCATATGATTTCAATTCATTTTCTCTTGATGCCCATTTGGGTGGTCCTTATCCTTTCTATGGGAAGCCTTTTATATTTGATGTCATTTATTCCATATATTGCTCAATTTCCTATTTATTATGCACATACCAGCCTTTGCTGATGTCACCTATTTTCTCTTCTTGCTGGGGTATGCTTCCAACCCTAGGTGAAGGACTGGGATGATAAGGCATGAAGTTTTGGACTAGCTTAAGGAGTTAAAGCTAGGAGACAAAGTTGTTATGGTTTAGATTTCCCTCTAATTAGATCTTTTTGTTGTATCATACATGTAAATCCTTATGAGATATTATGATTTACTTTTGTAATAACCTGTGATAAATTGAATAAAGTCAACATTTTTATTCCACTGCTATACTTTGGTTGTTCTGAATAGCATTTATTGAAATTTGAAAATGTTACACCTATTCCATCATACCTTTGAGTGTGTTTGGAATGGATGTTTTATTCTTCAATTTTTTGTTGTAAGGGGGTGATCCCGCCTCCTTACATCATGGTATAAGAGCCCATAGTAGTCATAATCTGACTATTTCAATTTTGTCTCCCTAGTTAGAATCCTTGCCTTACCTTTAAGTGACATGTTTTCCCTAGAGTTGATCAATAGATGATGAAGGGTTGATTTAGGATCATATAGTTTCAAATTATAATAATTATGAATAGATCCCTAAAAAACTTACAACTAAAAGATGCATAAGTAACCATAGTAACTTAAGGTTGTTTAGCTTGGCCTTTAGGCAGCTACTAGGACATGAAGTTGAAAGCAAAGGTGTCTAGAAAGGATTAGGGTTTGGGGGGCTGGCAAGATTTTCCTCCGCACCACTATCTTGGTTTATAAGGACTCCCAAATCCATATGATACCGGCCTAGCCTGAGATGATATGAATTGTTCAAAATAACATGCTTTTAGGAAATAGTTGCCTTAGACATCTATATGATTTGTCTTTGGGGACCCTAATATATTGAACTAGTCTCACAAGTGTAAAGAATTGTTTGAGGATGGACAAGAGCAAGCTAACCCATAGTTCATAGTTAGTCTTTACAAGTTACGTTTCTTTTTTTTGCATGATGCTTATGTAGTTGGAAGTAAGGAAGTGTAGTTGAACCTTTGTACCTAAAGAATAGTTTTGACTTAATAAGATGAATCCTTTAAGGGTGGTGAAGAAGTTGTTTTCTCATATGTGGATGTTTTGATTTTGAGGACAAAATCCCTTAAGGGGTGGTGTGCTGTAACATACTAGATCTCAGACCCTACCCTGGAAGTTGAAATTTTGGACTTAGCCAAACAAGGTTGAAGGTTAGACATAAATAGATGTTTAGTATAACCTTAATGAGCTAATGCATGTATAGATCACCTTTATGTAGCCTAATGTTCTAACATTAATCTAAGGTTTATAATGGATACATAAAATATGCCACATAACTCATTTTGGTGGTAATATGAAGATAAGAAACTTAATTGGATGAATAATTTAGATAATGGGCCGTTGATGGGCCATATGAAATATCTCATAAGAAGACATATAAAAAGCAGAAACAAACTTCAAATTTGAAATCTACATATCAAAAATAGCATACATGTCAAATTTCATCTGATTTGGACACCTTGAAATATTAGGATAAGTTTATGAGAGAGAAAATGAGTAAAAGTCATAAGTAATTAATAATGTGATTATATAACTTCAAAATATGGAAATATGGCAAATTCATATTCAACACATAAAAGATAACTTGTATATGAAGTTTGGTCCAATTTGGATGTTGTTTGTGCAAGTAATGCAATTTTAGTTACATTATGGACTTTTCTACAATTTACCCAATTGGGAGGTTTTCTTTGCAAATTGTCCCATGCATTATAATCATTATATATCCCCTTACCATTATATAGTTTTTTAACCATAGGTCACCTAGTTGCACCTTAGTTTGAAGGTGTTTCTTTCCAAGGTCATTTTAGGGATTACTCTCTTTATAAATGAGCTTATCTTTAGAAATTATCAACCAATGGGGTTATTTCTTTGATTGGAGGTCGGTTGGGATGGACTATAAGTGTCCATAAACCGACATTTGATATTCAAGAAGCCTCTATGAGTTGTCCTCTTGCATGGCCATGAAATCCCTAGGCTAAAGGACACATGGAAAGCTCCATGGACACCTCAGGCTTGGCTTCTTCCTTATCCATATAGGTTTGCATGTCCATAAGCACCCCTAGCATTGGACACATGGAAAGTAACTTGAAACCTCGTGCTTGACTTCTTACTTATCCATAAAGGCTTGCATGTCCATGGACACCCTTATACATGACACATGGAAAGTCTCATAGACACCTCATACTTGACCTCTTTCTTTATATAGCCATATCTACCCCTTCCCAAGTACCAATTCAAAAACTCTTGCTCTCCTTTATTTCCTCTAGCTTAGAGCATCATTCCTACTCTATTTTTCCATGAAGTTTCTATCTCAAGGTAAAAGGAGGTGCCTACCTTGGTGAAGAAGGCTCCTAGGGTTCCAAATTTCTCTATTTAGGATTTCTTAAGCTCCTCCTTGGTGATTTTGACCAAAACTTATAAGTATCCTCCTTTCCTTCCCTATTTTCATGTTTTTAGTATTCCTTCCACCTTACTCCAGGTCAGAACCATGGCCTTCCATGGTGAAACCCCACCTAGAACCCATAAACACCTCATCTCCATGTTCTTTTGTTAGGGTTTTTCACCTCTAAAGTGGAGAAGGTGCTTCTTGCTCGAGATAGGAGCTTTGTTGGAGAAACCAACCTCTCTAAGCTTGGGAACCTTACTTATTGGACCTATCCACCTTCCCTAGAGGTTCTTTGGAGGCCTATATTGACTTGGACTGTTTAGACTTTGAAGTTGAGGTATGATTGCATCCCACATTATTTCTATATTAAGCAATTTCTAATTCTTCACTCTAAATGTATGATGTATCCCCTATTCTTCTATGTTGAGAAATTCACCTATGGTTATTCATTCTCTTTGTCCTATGTACATTAGCATATACACAATGTCTTTTCTTTTGAAAATCATAGTTCATGTAAACTACCTTATTTGATATTGATCATGTGATCATGGATATTCTTTTGAACTCTTATCTTATGCTTTGTTCATTATGGAACTCTAAAAAGATGATATGTGATGTCTTTTGCCCACTTATGAGGTGGATGTATATGTTGGTCACTTATGTGGTGACTAGTTTATATATTCTGACTATACTTTCTACTTGCCTCTACCTTTAACATGCTATGTGATTCAGTAGCACTAGAGTAGTGTAATTGCATTGGTTTTTATGGCAGATGTGTTATTTCCTGTCGAGCAGATGTGATATTTCCTGCTCTTTTGGGATGGAAAGGAACCTCATACCCATGGTAAGATGTGTGATTCTTGGCCCATGTTTTATATATTTGGGAGATTGGAAGTATTTCTTTCTCTATCAAGTTTCAAGTTTATGAGACTTGTATCCTTTGTGTTTATATTGTTCTAGGGCTATGTTTATCTCACATGTATGCATGTTGATGATATAGGGTGTGTGCCCTAATTCTTTACATGTTCTTGTATGGAACAATCTTTATGTTTTATGAATGGCAAGTATTCTTTTGTTATCATATGATTTCAATTCCTTTTCTCTTGATACCCATTTGGCTGGTCCTTATCCTTTCTATAGGAAGCCTTTTATATTTGATGTCCTTTATTCTATATATTGCTCAATTTCCTATTTATTATGCACATACCAGCCTTTGCTGATGTCATTTATTTTCTCTTCTTGATGGGGTTCGCTTCCAACCCTAGGTGAAGGACTTGGATGATAAGGCATGAAGTTTTGGACTAGCTTAAGGAGTTAAAGCTTGGAGAAAAAGTTGTTATGGTTTAGATTTCCCTCTACTTAGATCTTTTTGTTGTATCATACATGTAAACCCTTATGGTATATTATGATGTACTTTTGTAATAACCTTGTGATAAATTGAATATAGTCAACATTTTTATTCCACTGCTATACTTTGGTTGTTTTAAATACCATTTTTTGAAATTTGAAAATGTTACACCTATTCCAGCATACCTTTGAGTGTGTTTGGAATGGACGTTTTATTCTTCAATTTTTCTTTAGTAAGGGGGTGATCTCACCCTCCTTACAATACTAATACTAATACTCAATCAAGTGATGTAGTATTCATAAAGCTCTGAGTCAACTATTTCATATTTACAGTAGCCAGGGATGTTGTTTTGCTTACATGCATTTGACTCTATATGGAAATCCACTCCACATGAGGCACTTGGCTATGTATATGGGTAAACTGGACTAGATTAGATGTTTCCTGGCGCAATGAGTATGCAAATCAGGTTGTTGAAGGAGAATGAAGTGATATTACATAGTAACACTAGTATTTTCTTTTTCCTATTTAGGTGTTATTACATGGATCACCTTTTATTTTATTTTAACTTTTTTCTTTTCTTTTCCCTTGGTCTATCTAGGTCTAAGTTATGGTATGATTGAAGCATAGTGGAGGAAGTGTTGGCCACCCCAAGATACTAGATGGCGGCCAATGCTTACTATTCTTGTGCCTTTTGGGCATATTCTCATGAGTAAAGGGATATGAGTGATGAAAGGAAAGCAAAACAAGAGTGGGGTTACATGATGTGGATATTCACATAAGGTTTCCTGCATCAAATTTATTCCAATCATTTTCACATGCAATGGATGAAGCCATGATGAATGGAATTATGGTAAACAACATTCTTTTCAAAAGACTTAAATTACCCTAAGCATCTACGTACTGCTACAATTGTCTTTAAACCAAACTACTAAACATTTCACAAGTAAAGTGGAAAACATGTATAAATCCAAAATTTGAGATTATTCGGCCACAGTCAAGTTCTAATGGGAGTGCATTTATCATAGGTCACTCAATTTAAGTTTCTAGCCAAAATGGATAGAGATTTAGGCTAGAATAAACTTTTAGAGCAACATGTCTCAAGTTTAGGAAATATTGCCAAAATGGTGCCAAGTGCACCCACTATTAACAAGATCTAAGCTATAAGTAGAGAAATAATATGAAATAAAAATTTACGTAATTACATATAAGAAATTAGAAAAATCTACATGCAATGCAATGCAATGCAATGCAATGCAATGTGTATGGGTGGCATGGTAAGAAGTTCAAAAGTTTCAAAAAAAATACAAGAAAATTGCAAAGAAATAAGCTATATGAGATGCAAGTCTGCAAAATATAAAAAGAAACTTTGAACTAGACAAGTATGTTGGTTATTCAAAAAATTGATCATCTCAAGCAAAATTTAGAACAAAGGAATAAGGTAAAAAGGGCTGACCACCTCAAGCTTTTGAACCATGTTGTCCTCAATTTGAAACTATGTTTAGAATGATAGTTAAGGTGGTCAATAAAACTTGGAAGATTTTCTTGTATGTAAATTAATGAAGTGGGGGCTGGCACAACTGTTCTAGGTGTAGAATGACCATGACATTCTTCTCATGATATCACATGGAGTTGGACATTCTGGCCTAGACAACGCTATTTCAGCCAGTGATGCTTATTCCTTCCATTTTGACACTACATCACAAATAGGAAATAGCCACATTTCTTTTGTCTACAATTATTGAAAATATATTTAAATACTATATTTCTATATGATTTTTATTTTGTAGTTAAAACAAATGTAGTTGAAAATTCACTTGCAATGGCTACATATTAATTACATTTTTAGTACTACCTTTACATTTTTTATAATCCCATGTATAAGTGGGTCTACATCTATTAAAGCCTGCCACTTCCTTTCCCACATATCCCCTTTATTTCCCTAATTTGCTTAGTTTCACTCCTTTACAAATTGGCACCACATTCTTTGATTGCTCATCACCTACCCCACTTTTCAGTCTTACTCATGTCCTTCCTACCTTCTACCTCTAAATGACGAGTTTTCATCCATTTTTCTTCATCATTAACTATGGGCAAGGTTAGGCATGGATTAGGATCCCCTCATATACCTCTCATTCATCTTTTTCTAGCTTCATGTTCAATGGTCACTCATTTTCCCCTTTCTCATATACTTCCCACTTTGCTACCCATTGACGATCCATTACGCCTTTCATCCTCTATTGCAATACTCTATCTTTTGATGGCCTATCACCCCTTTCCTACATAATCAACTACAATACAATAATTTTTTGATGATCCATTTCTCCCCTTCACTCATACTCATCTGCAAAATATAGGCAAACATGTCTACCTTCTCAGACTCAGCTTCTACAATATTTAGGTTTTGTCGCTCACAATGTAGATTTGTGTCTTCCATCTGGAGCTCACTGTCGAACTCCATGCTTGGGTTTGTCCCTTTGCCTTAAACTTGGATGATTTGGAACAATCACCCACATAATGGTGGTGGGGAGGAATACTAGGTCAACCACTAGGTGAGCAAGCACACAATCACTGCAGAAGTGATATCATCAACTCTATATGGGTTCCTGACATTGGGATACCAATTGTTGGCTCTACTAGTCCAAGAGGCACATATCATGGGGCTGCTTTTATAATTTCTTTTGAAATATAGATGATACCCATTCAATTTGGACTAATTCTATCAAGGATTTATCAATGCCATCACTATTTAGAGGTATGATGATTCTATCAGGTTCTAAGCTAGCATTACTTCTCCGTTCTTGTTCCTTCATTAGGTAATTTCCACTTTCTTTCTAAAATCACCGACTTCTTTCATCTGTAGTGAGTGATTTTGGTCTGTCCTTGACAAATATTCTAGTGTGTAAGAAAATTCTACTACATGCTTGAGATATTTGTTTACATAACCTCAAAATTTGTGTTCATGCTCCACAATATTTATACCTGACTACTTGGTCAATAGTTTTTCATTCCTATCAACTCTCCCTAAATGTTTGTAGTTTGTGTATGACAACAAGTAGCATTAGTAATTAAGTGTACATAGTTGGGGTTCAAAATCTATTTGAGATTTGTTATTGCAGTTGGTCTAGGGATCCTCAGAAAATGAATGGAAGGGTTTCACATCTGAGATTCAAGTATTCATGTGAAATCCATATGTATTAGAGTTTCCTCATCATGGCCAAAATAATGTTCCAAATTTATGTTTTACTAGTTTGAATTCGCTTTCTAGTTGAGAAACAATGAGCTCAAGTATGTATAATTCGATATATGCTTTTATGGTTTAAATTAGTTTTTTGTAAGTAACAACTTACACCTACTTAAGTATCCAACGACTTATAGGAGATCAGTCTCGATCATGTGGTAAGGTGTAGTTACTATGGAAACATACATGTGAGCCATATCTACAAATGGAAAAACACTTTAGATTATTCTTTTTCTATAATCTATTTGTGAGCTATAAAAACTTAAGTTTTTGGAATGGTCATAGTTATTTTAGCAAAATGCCCTGAAACACTCATACATGGACATATATTGAAGGCCTTTAAGGCCTTCAGTATGATAAACTCATGTTTTAGTAGATTAATCATACTTAGATGTGGTCTCAAATGATTTAACATTATCCCAAAAATGATTAACGAAGTTACCTTACACATACATCATATTATCTAATTCTTGAATCATTGCATCAATACTTTTGCAATAACTTTATAAAAAGGTTCATACTATTTTTTTTGGTTATTCCAACACAACTATTTTTTTAAAGCATATTCCTATTAAGGCTGCATTTTTCTGAACTGAAGTTATATTTTATCATTTAAAAGATCTATTTGAACTCTATATGTTGTATCATCTTTCAACAGGCGTACACATTTTCAACTTATTTTAGAGTCACTTACAAGAACTTCATGAACTATGTTTCTTTTAAAGGGATACACTATGCAAGTAAAAGTAAATTATTTCCACGAATATTAGATCTTGAAAATTCATATAAGTTTGTATCATAATACCTCAGTTCCACTAGTTACTAAATTATATAATATCTTTAGCCTCTGATTGAATCTTTCACCCCTTTTGTGTGAATTGTAAATGTTCAATGGACATAATCATTCCTTGGATGGACTGTAGTCGCATTTATCTAAACAGAGATTAGGCTAAACAAGTATAATGTTTGGCACCATTTGAAGCAGTGTGGTATGTCTATTGTTATCATTCATCAAGTGAATTTCCTAGGGACTGGACTGTTATATACCAAGTATTGGATAGTAGATTGAGGGGATGATCAAAATAGGTGGAACACTCCTACTTTCTATTGCCTAGATATTCGGATCAGGTTATGGACATTTGGAATGTTCTTGTTTGCTTAGAGGATAGATGTTGTGCTATTTCTCAAGTGTTGGTGCAATTGTTTGATGTTCTATGTGTTTGACCCAACTAGAATAGGTCTAGGACTCTCAGTTTTTCTATAAAATCCTAGAGATGTCACTGACTTAGTTGTTGTTGAAACAAGTTGTTGGAAGCATATCAGACAACTTCAAATCAGTTGCACAACAACTTTGTGCTGGTTGATTACATATGAGTTCATACTTTTGCTTCCCACTATTAGATTGGCTTCTTGTGCATAGAACCACATGAGATGTCAATCCTTTCAAAGTAGAGTAGTGATGGTTTCCAAAGTTCTTATCCTCATTTGATATTATCTCCCACACCTTCTTCCATCATTTAAAACTCACCACCATTTTAATCCACATTTACATTACTTTATATATTTTCTTGGAATGGGTATGCATTTTGGCTTATTGGAAGAGTCAATCCTTGACCCCAACCATGTGAATGCAGAAATCTTGGTCACAAACTACAATGTAGTCTAAACCAAACCAACTAAACTCAATCTTTAAATCAGAGATTGTTCTGAACTAGGACTGATCAAGGCCATATCTAACCACAAAATTCAGACCAAAGTAGGGCCATACCGGCCTATGAATTTAACTACTTATTAGGTAACTATCATATACTGGTTAATTAACATAGTATAATACTTATGGAAACTCATCTAGATGATATCATCAAGTGTAGGAAAAGACACAAGTCTAAAATACATCATGCCAACAATTTTAAGTTTTAGGCATGTAGATCATTGTCAATACAAGCCTAACATTTACTTCATTTTTGGTATCATGCATGATTGGAAAGTGTACAATTTGGCCTATATTGGTATCCAAAAACATTGATTTTATAGTTGAGAAGGAGTTCACTATTCATATGATTTTGTTTTTCCAAGTTTCTTTCTTATGTTTTGTTGTGAACTTTAGATTGTGATCATTGTTCTGTCTTTGTGATTCATTTAATGTAAAGAAATTAATTTACTTGCTACTTTGCTTCTAGTTTTCACATGAAGAAGACATAGAAAATGAAAGACACACACACACACACACACACACACACACACACATATATATATATATAATCTTGATCCTTTGATTTTTAGTTGTTCGAGGTATTGTATTTGTACATCTATATTGTGTTGCCATTCTGCATTTAGCATACAACGTTGTGTGTAGAGTTTGTTAATCCCAAATTTGGTGATGGCCGTTAATGGTTTCTACCATGCAACATATCTAGAGAAGACATTATTTGATGAAGGTGAGTATGCCATAATCTCATACTCCTATGTAGGATATCAAAGACTATACAATTTTGAATTTATCAAATATTTTGACCATGGGAAAATGTTGTTTGTAGTGGCAAGAAATGTTCTTTAAAGGTACAGACAAAGGTATAGTTATCATTATTTGCTTTTGCTGTCTTTTGTACATTAGTTATTAACTTGTATGTGCTTCATCTTATGCCTTGCAAAATTTGGACAAGAGTTTGATGCTACTAACCATTTCAGTTGTCGACTTTTTAATTTCCCATAGTGGAATGCTTTTAGGCAGAAAGAGCATACTGAACACAAATACAATTCATGTTTGTGTCTACTTACAGATTCATGTTGACCTAACTCTAAAAAAGTAAGAGAAGGTGAACAAGAGGAAGGAAATTTTGGGGCTGCATTAATGATCCTGGACACAATCCTAGTCAGTGCAATGATCTTATGACATCTCAACTATGAACTACATTTTGATGTCAAGGAGTGGCACAACCCTTCCCAACAAAACTTCATTTTTGCCATGAACTATACGAAGGCCACTAAGCATTTATAATGCACCCTATTTGAGCTTCTAGACAACTATATCTAATTGTGATATACTCAATTGCTTGGTCCCCACACCCAACCAATATCTTCTTTCTTTGTTCTTTCCCTATTTATAAGTGGGATATGATTAATTCTATAAAAGATACCCATATATTCATTTTGAAAAACAACATATCAGATCTACCTCCACTTAGCCTAGATTTGTTAACTAGTTATGATCATCCATCATCTTCTATTCCTTTTTCTCTTTGGGATGTCAATAAAAATCTTGCCTTCATCTGGGCTGCTTTTGGCTACGTCCTATAGTGTGTATCCAAGACAATGTTTAATTGTGCTATGAATGTGGGTTTATGCCCCAATTGTAGTTTCGTGAAACTATACAACTCTTTTGAATTAAAATGTTACTACAATTTAAAACTTGATTTGCAAGAGCTCTAAATGGCATTCTATACTATATCTTATATAATTTTAATTGAGTTGTGGCTACATCATAAGCAAGCTTAGGTTCTCTAAGACTCTTCATACTCAATGTTTAATTGAGTTATGGGTGCCCATATGTTTTTACTCAATGTTATTATTTTCTAATTAAAAGCTTGTTATGTGTTATGAAGTTTACTTTTTAAATCCTCAAACTATTGTATGCGTATATATTTTATGTGTAGCCTAATGGGTCTCACTCTCGTGGATGTATCATCACATTCTAGTAGTATTAAACAATTTGTAATGTTCTTTTTTTGGATTGCTTTTGTTTTCTCCTCAACATTATATCAGAACATGACCCTCCATGCTTGAGAGGTGGATGAACTTGGTGTATTGTTGGTTGAACTATAATTCCCTATTATTTTAGAAGAGGTGAACAATTTGTAATGTTCTTTTGTGTGGATAAATTTTGTTTTCTCCTCAAAATGATATCAGAACATGACCCTCCATGATTGAGAGGTGGACAAACTTGTTGTATTGTTAGTTGACATGTAATCCCCTGATGACTTTTGGTTTCTGAAGGGATCTACTGACCTTTATTCTCCTAGATACCAATGAAAGTCCTAGCCTTTATTACCACAATACTACATTAGTAGTTGAACATCTTCTGGATTCCAACCAACACTCTCTGGCCATGTGAAGCTTCCCTTGGCTTGTTGCCTTGTTAAGCCTTCCAAAGAATGAACTAGAACTCCATGTCTATCCTTCCTAGAGTATCACATTAAAGATCATTTCTTAGATATATGATGTTCTGAAATATATTACAATGATATACACCTTGATATGAAAGTGCTACATTATACAAATCTTCCTAAAGCAGTTAAGGCACAGTGAGAAGTTTTTTAAGTTTTCAGTTGTTTATCTAAATTATATGTTGCCTCACTAGGTTTACCATAGACTAAGCTATACCTCTACTTTTGAAGTGTTTTGATACACGTGTGCCCTCCCCCCTCAAGGTTTGAGAGATAGAGAGGTTTGATTTAGCTAAAAAATCCTCAATTAAGACTAGAGTAGTTAAAATATACTAGAATAGTATAAGGTATTATATGTTGCCTCAAACCCAATATCAAGTTTTTAGAGAAGATGTATGCGTTAGATTCCTTCTCTCTATCATGTATTAGATTCTAGTATTAGGATGAGATAATTTACATTGTAAGTTTTTCTTCCAAAGAACATTGTATGAAACTATAATTCCAATTAATGTTTCATGTTTCATTTATCTTGTTGCTATGTATATCATGTTTTGTGATGTTCCTCCAATCCAAGTGACCTATATTATGGAAAACATAGGGTTTTGCTTTGACTGATATATATATATATATATATATATATATATATATATATATATATATATATATATATATGCACTATAAAAATAGCGAATTCTCCAACTAGTTAAAAAAACCAGACCAAACTCATCCGTGGCCAATCAGAAACCAGAATTTCCAACATTTTGCCAACATGTAAAAATGCTGCTCTCTCCTTCACCCAATCTCTTTTTACATTTTTTCTCACCTTTTACCAAATTTATTTGCTTTATATTTCTCACACGTTTCTCCATTGGTAGTTTCTCTGTTTAGTTCAACATCCACATTGTTACCCCACTAAGAGCGGTAGGAATCAGTTACTGAAACTCCCAATCACACATTTTACGGAAGCCATCCATGGTCCCATTCAGTTTTCAAATCCGTCCAGTTTTGAAATACGACCGCCATATCCCTCTTTTTCTCTTATGTATTTTTTTTAAAATATCTTACTCAATCACACGTTTTACTTGGTCAAACTGAAAAAGACTTGAATTATCTCTAAAAATTTATATATAAAATAGCGTTCTGTTACAACAACATTCAACCACATGGACCATTATCTGACTTCAAAAAAAAACATGGTCCATTATCTCAACGTAAATCTACAAAAGACATAAAATATATATGTGAAAATTTGTATGCAAAATAGAATTCTATTGAATCACACACGTCCAACACCCACGTACAACATTACAACCCACCTCTTCAACCACAACCCAAGACCGTTATCAAAATCACACCCACTTCTTCAAAACCAACCCAAAACCACTATCCAAGTTGCAAGTTGCTGCCGTGTGCGACCAAAAAAGGATGTTCATGCAGGTTTTCTTTAGATATTCAACCATTGCGTATAAATGGATGTTCCTCTAGATTTTCTTCACTGCGCTTTAAAGAAAATACCTGCATGTGAGATATTCAACCATTGCTTATATATTACAAGTTTTTTCACCTCTTAAAACCTCACGTAGAAGTATAATCAACAGATCCTTCAATCCCATCCTGTGCTCTCAAGCTTCTGATATTCGAAAAAAGATGCTATTTGAGAAGAATGTTCCTCCAGCTTTTCAATACTGCTCCTTGAAGAAAACAACTATAGGTTACAAACTTAGTCATTATGTAAATAATTTTGACTTTAAATTACAAGTTCTCTCACCTCTTGTATCCTCTCACAGACCACAAACCCCATTATCTTTGATCTGAAGCTGATTGTTAGACTCCAAAGATCAAACATTGGATGCCATTTTCCAGTTGCTGCTATTATTCAGGAGTCAAAGTTCACATATTCAGTCGAGCAGTTGATCAAACTAGAGGAAAACACATTCAAGTAAGACATTTAGTCATAAAAATATTTTAAGCATTTACGATGTATTGGATAATATTTTTTTGCAAAAAGCTATATGTTATTATTTTTGTATCCCTACTAAAATATAATCTTAGAAGAAAATGAATTCTTCAGGACAAGGGAAATGTATGTTGACAAGGGCATTGTAAATAATATTTACATACCACCTATAGTGGAGCTTCTATTTTTCTAAACATGCTGGAGGAGTGTCACAAGTTGTTGGGCTCATACAAACCATGAACTGGAGATCACGGTCTTGATATCTAGATTAATTCCCAAGTAGGGAAACATTTTATAGGCACAACGACCTTAGTGACAGAGTCCCACATTGAGAAAAAGTCCATTTAGTATCCTTGTATGTTATTATACTATTGAGATCATAATATAGAATTAGACACAATGGTGTAGACATTCATTTACAAACATTCTAATCAACATTGCTTATTAGGCTAGGTATAAAATGAATCATAAAAATGTGGTAATTAGATTTTCATATGGCTGTAAGCATTTACAAAGTATTAGATAATAATTTTTTGCAAAAAGCTATATGTTATTATTTTCATATCCCTACTAAAATTTACAAGTTCTCTCACCTCTTGGATCCTCTCACAGACCACAAACCCCATTATCTTTGATCTGAAGCTGATTGTTAGACTCCGAAGATCAAACATTGGATGCCATTTTCCTATTGATGATGTTATTCAGGAGTCAAAGTTCACATATTCAGTCGAGCAGTTGATCAAACTAGAGGAAAACACATTCAAGTAAGACATTTAGTCATAAAAAATGAATTAAGCATTTATAATGTATTGGATAATATTTTTTTTCTCAAAAATCTATATGTTATTATTTTCGTATCCCTACTAAAATTTAATCTCAGAAGAAAATGAATTCTTTGAGACAAGGAAAATGTATATTGACAAGGGCATTGCAAATAATATTCACAAACCACCTATAGTGGAGTTGCACATATTAATTTTGAAAATTAAGATTTTTCTGAATTTCTATTGATGCAAAAAAGATAAAACTTGAGCCTTTATTTTGTTAGTTGAACAAATTTCAAAGGAAAATAGTACCAAAACCTACATATCAATGTCTAATTGTACATTAGGATTTTTATTACAGTTGAAAGACACAGTTCTACTGAATATAAATTCCGATATACTTATATAACACATCCTAATTAGAACTTATATGCATAGAAAAATATCTCTAATCAACATTGCATATTATAGGCTATGTATAAGGATCATAAAGATATGTGAGGTTTTAGAAAAAAATAGACCTTTAGATGCCTCAATCTTAGAAGAGAATTACATACGCTGCAATCCACTATTCTCAAATGTAATTAGTACCCAAGTAGAAAGTAAAACACCTAATAAGTATGTGCATCATAGAAACATAGATTACAGTTGGAAGGACACGACTATACGAAACATAGATTCCCATATGCTTACACTTTGGAATCATGTTTTCATGCATCCTAAATAAAATCTAAGAACATGAGTAATGTCCTACTAATGTTTCACATACGAATTGGTTTTTTTAAGACAGTTAAAGAACATATTTTTGCCAAACATAGATTCCTAGATGCTTATGTAACTCAACCTAAGAACATATACACAAAAAAATATTTCTAAACAACCTTGCAAATTAGGCTAGGTATGAAATGGATCACAAATATGTGTGGTAAATATAAGAACATACCCTTATGTAGATCAATCTCACTAGAGACATGCATGCCCTGCAATCCACTATTATCAAATGTAATTAGTACCCAAGTAGAAAGTAAACACCTAATAATTACGCACATTATATGATTTCACCCCAAATAAGATATGTTTTCCCTAAATAAGACTATTTTTTCCACGAAGCAGACCTATAAACCATATGTAAATTTGATTTTGACATAAGAAACGATAGAAGAAATGGTTAATTTTGAAAATTAAGTTTTTTTTGAATTTCTATTGATGCAAAAAAGATAAGATTTGAGCCTTTATTTTGTCAATTGAACAAATTTCAAAGGAAAATAGTACCAAAACCTACATATCAATGTCTAATCGTCCATTAGGATTTTTATTGCAGTTGAAAGACACAGTTCTACTGAATATAGATTCTGATATACTTATATAACACATCCTAATTAGAACTTATATGCATAGCAAAATATTTCTAATTAGCATTGGATATTATAGGATAGGTATAAGGATCATAAAGATATGTGAGTTTTTAGAAAAAAACAAACCTTTAGATGCCTCAATCTTAGAAGAGAATTCCATACACTAAAATCCACTATTCTCAAATGTAATTAGTACCCAAGTAGAAAGTAAAACACCTAATAAGTATGTGCATCATAGAAGCATAAATTACAGTTGGAAGGACACAACTATATGAAACATAGATTTCCGTATGCTTACACTTTGGAATCATGTTTTCACACATCCTAAATAAAATCTAAGAACATGACTAATGGCCTACAAATGTTTCACATGCGAATTGGGTTTTTTAAGACAGCTAAAGAACACAATGTGGGAATGAGAACACTGGCGTTGTCCTAACAAGTATTCATGTTTTGGATCTGAAGGTCAAATAAAATCAAGTTATGCTTGACTCGGATGGTCACTAATGAACAACGAGCATTGGTTACTCAGGATAGATATTATAAATTCAATTCATTGCTCTGGTAGCTCAACAAGTCAGGTCTTTAAGGGCTGTTTGGTTTGGGATCTCAACCAGACTGGGAGTTAAGTTGTATGTAGATGAAATGGGGCTGAAATCCTCTGTGGTCGGGAAAGTGTGTCCAACACACCCCGGCCATACAATCAACTATGGGGCCCATAAACATATGGATCAGATCATGTGGGTATAGAAGTTGGATACAGAAGATTTGGACCTGATGAAATGTGCACATCTATAGCCACAAATTTTGTGTAGCTTTGGGATCCTACTACCGAGGAAAACACTTCTAGGTGTCAATTTTATTCAACAAACAATTTTAGTTAATTTACAAAACATTGGATGTCTTTTTCTTGCAAATATTTATAAGTTTCTATTTTCATATATATACTATAATTTGATCTGAGGAAAAAAAACAATAATACTTAAGAACATGGCGCAAATAATGCTTCAATATCTATTATAGTGATATCATGGTCTTGTGTCTTGATGGATTTTCATGTAGGGAAAGATTTTCTAGGCATAGAAAACTTAGTAGCAGAGGGTATCACTAAATCTCAAATAGAAAATTTCAAGATGCTTGTGTAACATGTCCTACATTTTAATTTCTAATCAACAATTGGGATTTTTATTACATTTAAAGGACATAACTTTACCAAGAATAAATTACCATGTGCTTACATAACACATCCCAAGTAAAACATATAAGCAAAGACAAATAATTCATGACAGTCTTGCATATATATACTATGTATCACTAATGAGCATGAGTGATATAGTCAACAAGATCTGCATAAACTATGGTATCATGTTGTCATGAATTCTAAATAACATAAAATAGAATGAGCAATGTGCTATTTATACATTTCTATTTTCATATTTATAGTATAATTTAATCTAAGAAAAAAGAGATAATAGTTAACAGGGTGATGTAAATAATGCTTGAATACCTATTATATTGGTGCTCCTAGCTTTTTGAACATGGTGGAGGAATAGTTCAAGTTGTTGACCCCATGGACTGGACAATGAGCTTATGGTCCTTATGTGTAAATGAATTAACAGATAAGAAGACCATCTAGAGCTTAGCAGTAGTGTCTCACATTCGAAAAATATCCCCATTACAAGGTAGTTGAATTTAGAATATGGAAATAGAAAATAATTTGTTAAGAAAAGGTATAGTACCAACCCAAACATGTTCATCTAAAACAAGTTTAGAGGACAAACTAACAATTAAGAAATACACCCACATTGAGAGATCAAACATACATCAAAAAAAGAAACAAAAAATAGAAACCTAAGAACAAAATTTAATCTAATCATCCATTAGGATTTTATTACACACAACTTTACCAAACATATATTCCCAGATGCTTATATAATACATCCCAAGTAAAACATATGAGCATAGATAAACAATTCGTAGCAACAATCGGAAAGGACCCTTAATCTGATATCAAGTCATTGAAACAATTGGCCTAATCAAGTAAAAATTAAAACCTAAAAAAAGTAAATACACCATATCCAGGACCCTTAATCTGATATCAAGTCATTGAATCCAGATCTCACATAACATACAATCAGAAACAAATTTCAGAAGGCCATATAGCAAACTCAAAGCAAGCAATTTATCCAAACAAGAAGATATATAATTTTGGCAAAGATTTAGTTGAATCTAGGCTTACCTTTATGTGCAAATTCATATTGACTTCCAGCTTCTACCCTCCTGCCTCCCTCTCCTATTTGCATCTCCCATTTGAAATCCTCAAAGAAGTTCTGAGACCTATCACACATTTATGTGTAAGAAAAGTTTAGACTATAAATCTGACATAGAATAACAACAAATGCAACTACCAATAACGTGGCCACAGAACCAAAATTACTTATACCTTTATGAAATCAGTTTAGAGTACAAACTAACAATTAAGAAATAGACCCACATTGAGAGATCAAATATACATCCAAAAAAGAAACAAAAAAATAGAAACCTAAGAAAAAATTTTAATCTAATCATCCATTAGGATTTTATTACACACAACTTTACCAAACATAGATTCCCATATGCTTATATAATACATCCCAATTAAAACATATGAGCATAGACAAACAATTCGTAGCAGCAATTGGCAAGGACCCTTACTCTGATATCAAGTCATTGAAGCAATTGGCCTAATCAAGTAAAAATTAAAACCTGAAAAAAGTAAATACACCATATCAAGGACCCTTAATCTGATATCAAGTCATTGAATCCAGATCTCACATAACATACAATCAGAAACAAATTTCAGAAAGGCCATATACAAAACTCAAAGCAAGCAATTTATCCAGATAAGAAGATATATAATTTTGGCAAAGATTTAGTTGAATCTAGACTTACCTTTATGTGCAAATTCATATTGACTTCCAGCTTCTACCCTCCCACCTCCCTCTCCCATTTGCCTCTCCCATTTGAAATCCTCAAAGAAGTTCTGAGACATATCACACATTTATGTGTAATAAAAGTTTAGACTATAAATCTGACATAGAATAACAGCAAATGCAACAACCAATAATGTGGCCACATAACCAAAATTACTTATACCTTTATGAAATCAGTTTAGAGTACAAACTAACAATTAAGAAATAGACCCACATTGAGAGATCAAATATACATCCAAAAAATAAACAAAAAATAGAAACCTAAGAACAAAATTTAATATAATCATCCATTAGGATTTTATTACACACAACTTTACCAAACATAGATTCCCATATGCTTATATAATACATCCCAAGTAAAACATACGAGCATAGACAAACAATTCGTAGCAACAATTGGCAAGGACCCTTAATCTGATATCAAGTCATTGAAGCAATTGGCCTAATCAAGTAAAAATTAAAACCTAAAAAAGTAAATACACCATATCAAGGACCCTTAATCTGATATCAAGTCATTGAAGCCAGATCTCACATAACATACAATCAGAAACAAATTTCAGAAGGCCATATAGCAAACTCAAAGCAAGCAATTTATCCAGATAAGAAGATATATAATTTTGGCAAAGATTTAGTTGAATCTAGACTTACCTTTATGTGCAAATTCATATTGACTTCCAGCTTCTACCCTCCCGCCTCCCTCTCCCATTTGCCTCTCCCATTTGAAATCCTCAAAGAAGTTCTGAGACCTATCACACATTTATGTGTAAGAAAAGATAAGACTATAAATCTTACATATAATAACAACAAATGCAACTACCAATAACGTGGCCACAGAACCAAAATTACTTATACCTTTATGAAATATGGCTTTCTCTTGTGACTTTGCCCAAGTTTTCCAAATGGTATATCGGGTTGCATCTGAGGCATATTTGAAACAAGAATAGCAACTACCTCTACCAGACCATTTTCTATCTACATATGAACATACACAATAAAGGTAAAGAGTTGAACCTAGACATACCTTTATGTGCAAATATTTAGTAGAATCTAGACTTACATTTATGTGCAAATTCATATTGACTTCCAGCTTCTACCCTCCCGCCTTCCTCTCCCATTTGCCTCTCCCATTTGAAATCCTCAAAGAAGTTCTGAGACCTATCACACATTTATGTGTAAGAAAAGATAAGACTATAAATCTTACATATAATAACAACAAATGCAACTACCAATAACGTGGCCACAGAACCAAAATTACTTATACCTTTATGAAATCTGGCTTTCTCTTGTCACTTTGCCCAAGTTTTCCAAATGGTATATCAGGTCGCATCCGAGGCATAGTTGAAATAAGAACAACAACTGCCTCTACCAGACCATTTTCTGTCTGCATATGAACATACACAATAAAGGTAAAGAGTTGAATCTAGACATACCTTTATGTGTAAAGATTTAGTGGAATCTAGACTTACATTTATGTGCAAATTCATATTGAATTCCAGCTTCTACCCTCCCACCTCCCTCTCCCATTTGCCTCTCCCATTTGAAATCCTCAAAGAAGTTCTGAGACCTATCACACATTTATGTGTAAAAAAAGTTTAGACTATAAATTTGACATAGAATAACAACAAATGCAACTACCAATAACATGGCCACAAAACCAAAATTACTTATACCTTTATAAATCTGGCTTTCTCTTGTGACTTTGCCCAAGTTTTCCAAATGGTATATCGGGTCGCATCTGAGGCATAGTTGAAACAAGAACAACAACTGCCTCTACCAGACCATTTTCTGTTTGCATATGAACATACACAATAATGGTAAAGAGTTGAATCTAGACTTACCTTTATGTGCAAAGATTTAGTTGAATCTAGACTTACCTTTATGTGCAAATTCATATTGACTTCCAGTTTCTACCCTCCCACCTCCCTCTCCCATTTGAATAATATGACCCACCCATGAAATCTGGCAATTGACTGCAATATGAAACAAATTTCATAAGGCCATATTAGCATTGAAGTCAGACCTAATATAATGTGCATGTTACTTTATTTGTCATATAAACAAAGAACTAACCTGATTTGGTCTATCAAGAATCTATCAACGACCAACATGCAGTTATACATGAAGGGGGGCCCTACTTGCATCAAGAAATAGGTCATAGTTACAAAACTCAATTAGTAACCAAGATACAAATTAGAATTTAGCATTCTAGGTATAACAATGATCAGAAAAATGTGAGATAATAGAAGAACATACCCTTATGTATCTCAATCTCACTAGAGACTAGGATGCATTGTAACATGTTTCTTTATTTTTCATATTGACTTCCAACTTCTACCCTCCCACCTCCCTCTCCCATTTGAATAACATGACCCACCCATGAAATCTGGCAACTGACTGCAATATGAAACAAATTTCATAAGGCCACAAATACTTGCATAACACATCCCAAGTATAACATACTTGCACAGACATATATTTCTATTCATCCTTGCATAATATAGGCTATGTATAACATGAATCATAAAGGTCAAACAAGACATGTTTTCACCTATATCATCCATTTTTTCACAAGTCAGACCTACATATATTTCTATTCATCCTTGCATAATATAGGCTATGTATTACATGAATCATAAAGGTCAAACAAGACATGTTTTCACCTAGATCAGCCATTTTTTCACAAACCAGACCTACATATATTTCTATTCATCCTTGCATAATATAGGCTATGTTTAACATGAATCATAAAGGTCAAACAAGACATGTTTTCACCTAGATAAGACATTTTTCCACAAATCAGACCTACATATATTTCTATTCATCCTTGCATAATATAGGCTATGTATTACATGAATCATAAAGGTCAAACAAGACATGTTTTCACCTAGATCAACCATTTTTTCACAAATCAGACCTACATATATTTCTATTCATCCTTTCATAATATTGGCTATGTATAACATGAATCATAAAGGTCAAACAATACATGTTTTCACCTAAATCAGCCATTTTTTTCACAATTCAGACCTACAAATGATATATAAATTGATTTGACATACATAAAAAAAACACATATGCTTGCATAACACATCCCAAGTATAAAATATTTGCACAGACATATATTTCTATTCATCCTTGCATAATATAGGCTATGTATAACATGAATCATAAATGTATGAATGGTTATGGAAGAATAGACCCTTACATACCTCTATCTTACAAGAAACTAACATACACTACAATTCTCTATTGACACCATTTTGTAGGCTAGGTATAACAAGGATCGGAAAAATTTTAGATAATAGAAGAACATACCTTTATGTACCTCAATCTCATAAGAGACTGGCATGCACTGCAATCCAATATTTTCATGAGTAATCAATATGGAAGTAGAGAGCAAAACACCTATTAATAATTAACATAATAGAGACATAGAATAATATTTTAAATATCCTTGAATGTTGTTCTATGCTTAATCAACCAAGCATAGACAAATATTTCTAATCAACCTTGCATATGGCTAAGTATAACACATAACATGGACTCAAATCCATATTCGCATTGAAGTCAGACCTAATATAATGTGCATGTTACTTTATTTGTCATACAAACAAAGAACCAACCTAAAGGCCACACTAATCACATGTAAACACTATCCATGTTATTTATAAAGAATTTAGCATTCTCTGTATAACAACGATTAGAAAAATGTGAGATAATAGAAGAACATACCCTTATGTACCTCAATCTAGAACTAGATACAACATAGAGGACATAATATTAATACAATTTTGTAAACCATACCTCATTTGGTCTATCAGTAAAGAACCACCCATGAAATCTGGAAACTTATTGTAATCAGAAACAAATTTCATAAGGCCATATTAGCATTGAAGTCAGACCTAATATAATGTGCATTTTACTTGATTTGTCATATAAACAAAGTACCAACATGATTTCTTCTATTAGTTGTAACTTAAAAAGAATCACCAGCATAGTTTACAACTCACAATAATGTATTATTTTTTAGAAGTTTAATACCATTTTACATTGAAAACTTAGTGAAATTAGGGCAACTTTAGAACACATTTATCAAAGTCTTATTTAGTGCCTTGAGACCTTAGTAAACTATAGACGTATTTTTATATAATAATATTGAAAATTAGATTGTATATTAGGCTATCTACTACTAAAAAGGAAGTAATTGTTAAATGATTTTCCGATGGTGGTATCTACCCATGTGTAAGATTTAGAGTAACCAAAATCGACTGAGATGAAATGTGTAAGATTTAGAATAACCAAGCTCGATTGAGATGAAATGTGTAAGATTTGGAATAACCAAACTCGACTGATATTCAGAGTACAAGGATATAAAATATGATCATAGTAATAGTCAGGAAAAATACAACTTTCTGTACTTCCTCTTGCTTCCTCTAGCTTTCACCTCCACCTGCATGAGGATTAGCCATTTCTCATCAAACCTTTGGGCAAGTTTCTGTAAGTGGCTGCTAGAGTACCAAATGTCAGGTAGAATGATGCCTCTGCATACAAATATATATAGGACCTCCTACCTCCTACCTAAACATACTAGATCTCCTTCAGCTGATGAAGGAGAAAACCCACCTGAGAGTGATGCCGACAAGCCCAAGATCCTCCTTCTCCAGTACCAGTGGTGTCATCCTGAAGAAGATATTCAAGGAAGGAAGATGAGAAGATAGTGAGGAAATTCGACTGGATGGATGAGTTCACAACGAAGAAATCCGACCATATGGATGAGTTCATAGTGAGGAAAAAGAGAACGATAAAGTGAGTGAGAGAGAGATAAGTTCACAATGAGGAAATCCGAGGTCCTACCTATAAACATGCATGGCTTACCTCATACCTAAACATAGTAGATCTCCTTCAGCTGATGAAGGAGAAAACCCACCTGAGAACTGAGATTCGTGAGAACCCTAAAACTGGTGGAGATCGGAGAGTGAGACGGTGACCATGGAAACCCTAGATCGCCAAAGCGAGACCCTAGACTCCAGTCTTGCAGCTACGTGAGAGTGATGCCGACAAGCCCGGGCTCCTCCTTCTCCAGTAGCTATGGTTTCGTCTTGAAAAAGATATTCAAGGAAGGAAGATGAGAACATAGCGAGGAAATCCGACCGGTTGGATGAGAACACAGTGAGGAAATCCGACCAAATGAATGAGTTCATAGTCGTTAGGGCGTGAAGAAGAGAGGGGGTCAGGCAGTGCTAGGCTACCGAGATGAAGCGTTGTCAGAAGGGAGCAGAAGAATCACCACTGCGATTAGGGCAGGAAGTAGAGAGGGGCTCGGGGAGTGAGGGGATCCGAGTAGAAGAATCCCTTCTGCGATTAGGACAATAAGTAGAGAGGGGGTCGGGCAGTGCTACACTGCCAGGATGAAGCGTTGTCGGAAGGGAGCAGAAGAATTGCCGCTGCGATTAGGGTAGGAAGCAAAGAGGGGGTCATGGTGCGAGGGGTCTGGGCGGTGTGAGTGAGGAATGGAGGGGGGTGGTCTGGGGTATCGGGGTCAGTGGATGGATTAGCTGAGGAGTTGTTGCAGGGATCAAATGGACACATGTCAGGATCCCTGACATTCAGGGCATGTTTTGTATGCTATAATCGGATGAAAAGTGGGTGTTTGATGTATATTTTTACATTGCCAATTCAAAACTACACCCCATTAACCCAACCAAACTAGCCCTAAATCTAAGTGTATGCCTTGTGGTAATTTTAACTAGAGTTGTCAAAATTTTAGTTGATATGAATTCTTGGTCACCAAATATTGACAAAATTTGCAAACTGTTTGAATCAAACACATTTGGCCTTTATTTTTATTTGTCGTACGAGAATTTTAGCTAATAAATTAATGAGTCATATCACTGCATATAGAATCCCTCTCCTTGTTTGCACTTTCCAAAATGAAGGATTTGTGCAAAATATGGTGGAACCGTGCCTATCTTCTGGCACTACATCTCAAAGTTGTAACACACTTGTGTCATGTCTTACTTCAATATAGTCACATAGATCTCAACAACTTGAAAGATATATTTACAGTTATGATTTGAGGTCCTTTCAACGGATGCATAGATACCATCGTTAAATGGTTATTATAAGTAGACAGATGCATAGGCGTGCCAGATGTGAAGGTGGTGGAGATCTTATTGCAAGATATTCTACAATTTACAATAGTTTGCCACCCTATATGAAGTTAAGGATTGATGTGCACCCATATTTTGACAGAGTCAGTGAAGTTATTCAAGTTCTCAATGAAGGTGTGGACTCCACACTTGGTCAAAGAGCATTGTTTCAGCCTGTTATCTTGAACGATAACAACTTCCAACATCATGTGGATAAATGTTGTCAGCGAAATTCATAGGCGAGCAAAGCAACGAAGATTCTTGATCCAATTCTTGAAATGATGTCAAGCACAGTTGAACGATGTTGCAACAAATTCATTGGAACAACCAAGTACTTCCTATATTCCTCGGACTGACAGTGTTCCCAATGGAGATCATGTTGATATGCATGTTTTCTCTGACCCTACAATTAACGATAATGCCTTTGAGGAGTGTAACAATCTGCATGAGGTTGCTCATTTGGCAGTCCCATGTAGTGAAGGTAATAGTTACAAATCCTCATGCATTATTCATTGAGTTAACATTTGTACTCATCTTATGTTATAACAAACTAGATGCAGGTATTGTTGAAGAGACGGAGGATTTCTATATTTCAAGCATGGATCAAAATGTTGAATATTCTTCTGGTGTATTATTTCCAATCCAATTTTTGACAATCTTCTCAATGAACCACATAAGTTATCCACACATAGTTTGTGTAAATTTTGTGGTGCCAAATGTTTCCAATTTGAACCACCATATTTTTGTTGTATGAAGGGAAAAGTACATTTAGTTACCAATCCTATTCCAATAGAACTATATGATTTGTACACATCGCAAACACCAGATTCTATGGAGTTTCTAAGGTCCATTCGAAGTTATAATAGTCACTTTGCATTCACATCACACGGTATCCAGCTAGATGAAAATTTGCGTAGTATGTGGAATGGCATATATACTTTTCAAGTACAGGGTCAAATGTATCATTTCATAAATAGATTACTACTTGGGAGTGATGGACCGAAATACCTACAACTCTATTTCTATGACACTGAGTTTGAGGTATAGAACAGAATGAAGGCAACTTTTTCACTAAATACTGAATTAGTTACTAAATTTATGCACATATTATCTGTAAATCCATATGCCTGATTTTTTAGAGCCTCAAGGATATTCTGATGTCAGATAATTTTTGTATTGCCATCAATAAATATGCACATCTAGATCAGAAGACATATAATTCTCCAACTGCTTCACAAGTTGCGGGTATCTGGATTGAGGGCAATGATGTAAGTGGTGCACAACAACAAAGCATAGTTGTTTATGCCAATTCAGGTGAACCACGTATAGTGAAATCATATTTAGGATGTTATGATCCTCTATCATATCCCTTGTTGTTTCCCAATGGTGAATTCGGTTGGCATCCAAATATCCCCAAAGTTGGTGTGCCATGGGATTCCATGCTACATAACTCATCACATTCTGTTGAAGATGTAATGGGCTCGAACGTAGCAGGTTAGTAGAATATATATATTCATAGATTAAAAAATTATGTACCAATATTAAAAAATTGTATTTCACATCATTCTCATATGTTTTTTAGATGGTGGTGGTTGAAACAAGATATCTACGAGAGAATACTATTGTTACAAACTACAAATTCGTGTGCTTGACAAATCAATCTTATTGTATGCGGGTCATCTCCTTCAACAATATGTTGTCGACATGTACATCAAGATAGAATCAACACGGTTAAACTATATCACAAAGGAGAAAAAGTGAATACGTGCTGATTTGTATCAAGGAATCACTAATAGCATTAGATCTGGAGAAGTCCATAGCAGCATGGTAGGTAAAAGAATTGTATTACCTTCGTCCTTTATTGGAGGACCACATGCTATGCGTCGTAGATACATGGATGCCATGGCATTGGTACAAAGATATGGGAAACCTGATATCTTTTTAACAATGACATGTAATCCAGACTGGGATGAGATAAAAATAGAGTTATTCCCTAGACAACTAGCTCAAAACAGACCCGATTTAATAGCTAGGGTTTTTAGAGCAAAATTGGAGGATCTGAAGGACCATCTATTTAAGAAAAATATATTTGGCATCGCAGCGACACGTGTTCATGTTATTGAATTTCAGAAAAGAGAACTTCCACATGCACACATTCTTATCATCATGACACATGACTATAAGATCGTCAATCCAGGTCAGTATGATAACATAGTTTGTGCTGAAATTCTAGATCCTGAACGATATCCTTTATTACACGCATTGGTTGTCAAACACATGCTGCATGGACCGTGTGATGTCCTGAACCCTAAAAATGCTTGCATGGTAAATAAGGAGTGTCACTTCCGATATCTAAGGAATTTTTGTTCCAATACCATGCAAGGTAGAGATTCATAACCAATTTATAGGAGAAGAGACAATGGAGTCACTATTGATGTAAGATGATCCACACTAGATAATAGATGGGTGGCACCATATAATCTATATTTGTTACAGAGATATAGGTGCCATATTAATGTGGAGGTATACTCAAGCATCAAAGCAGTCAAATAACTCTTCAAGTATATATATAAGGGGCATGATAAGGCTTTAGTCAACATAGCACCTAATACTGTAGACCAGACCGTCAATGAGGTGAATCAATTTAGAGATGCTCGATGGATATCTCCACCAGAAGCAATGTGGAGGATATTTGAGTTCAAACTTAGTGAAATACAACCATATGTAGTTTCCTTGCAATTGCATCTACCTAACATGCATAGTGTCACATTCTTAGAAGATGATAACTTGCAGAATGTTATGGAATGAGATGGTGTTTGCAAGACAATGCTCACTGAGTATTTTTTGAGAAACTCGCACGATGAAGAATATCATCCATATCTTTATAAACAATTCCCTGAGCATTATGTGTGGAATAGCTCTGGAAAATATTGGAAGAAAAGAAAGCAAAGAGAGGTTATTGGTCGTATCGTTACTGTAAATCCTATTGAAGGTGAGAGGTATTATTTGAGGTCATGTAAAGGGTTCAACATCATTTGAGAGTTTGAGGAATGTCAATGGTATTATCCAACCAACATTCAAACTTTCTGCTGAACATCAAGGTCTTATTGAGAGTGACTATACAATTTTAGAATGTTTAACTGAGGCAACACATTTTGAATTCCCAGTTTCACTACGGAGATTATTTGCTACAATATTAGTTTATTGTGAACCAACAAATGTAAGAGCTTTGTGGGATGCAAGCCTCAATGATATGTCAGAAGATTTTCATAGGACCGGAATCATCGATGAGCATCAGTTGGAGTAGACAATGCTACAAAATATTAAATCTATTCTTGAGAGCATGGGGAAGGTTATATAGGATTATGACTTGCCAACTGTTGATGATGATTTTTCAATAAATAATGGACAAAACTTGTCACGTGAAATTGTTGAAGAGATGAATATACAAGTAAGAGAAGAGGATCTATCATTCATTTCATCACTAAACAATGACCAACAACATGCATTCAATGAGATATTCAACTACATAGTGGGAAACCAGCATGGTGTATTCTTTGTCGATGGTCCTGGTGGAACTGGAAATACATTTCTATACAAGGCATTGTTAGTAAAAGTAAGGTATATGGTTTCATAGCAATCACAACAGTGACATCTGGGGTTGCATCATCGGTCTTACCCGGGGGGAGAACTGCTCATAGTAGATTCAAAATTCCAATTAAAGTTGAAAACAATTCAACTTGTAACGTAAGAAAACAAAGTAGTCTAGTAGAACTTCTTAGATCAACAAAATTAATTATATGGGATGAGGCATCCATGACAAGGAGACAAGCCTTTGAAGCCTTAGATCACACATTACAAGATATCACGGGATCGAGCCTACCATTCGGAGGAAAAGTGGTAGTTTTTGGTGGTGATTTCAGACAAGTTTTGCCTATTTTTCGATGTGCAACTAGAGGTGAGACGATTGATTCGAGTCTTATAAAGTCATTTCTTTGGGAGAAAATGCACAAACTGAAACTCAAGCAAAATATGAGAGCTTTGTCAGATTCCACCTTCTCAAACTTTCTACTACGTATAGGACAAGGAACATAACCAGTATTCGATGACGATTACGTTCGCCTCCCACATGAAATGGTTCTTGAGTACATAGATGATGCAGCCTCTAAGAAATGACTCATACAACATGTCTTTCTAGCTCTCGGTGATAATGCAACGTCGACTGACTACATGATGAATCGTGCAATATTATGCACGAAGAATGAGTATTTTAATGAAATGAATAATTATCTCATACAACAATTTCTTGGGAAGGAGATCACATATTATAGTTTTGACAGTGCTATTGATGATGAAAATCATAACTACCCTGAAGAATTCCTCAATTCACTGGTTCCAAACGGTTTGCCCCCTCATGTATTACGGCTAAAGAAAAATTGTCCTATAATGTTGTTGCAAAATATTGATCCGGCAAATGGGTTATGCAATGGTACATGACTTGTTTGTAAAGGGTTTCAGAAAAATTTAATTGACATAGAGGTTACAGTTGGTCAAACACGTGTAAAAAGAGTTTTTATACCTAGAATACCTCTTATAATGCCTGACAATGATGGTCTTCCATTTGCTTTTAAACGGAAACAATTTCCTGTGCGTTTGAGTTTTGCAATGACAATAAATAAGTCACAGGGTCAAACTATCCCTAATGTCAGAATTTTTTTGCCCCATCCTATATTCTCTCATGGACAATTGTATGTAGCACTGTCAAGAGGGACATCCCAAAATACAACAAATGTCTTGGTTAAACTAGGAGAGAAGAATTTCAATGATGGAACATTTATGAAAAATATAGTATACAAATAAGTATTATCCTTTATTGATGGTATGCTTTTATCTTAGTATTTCATGTTGATTTTTTGTATTTACAACTTTTTAAAGCTAACATCTTTACATGTTATAAATAGGATGATGAAAGATAACTATACCCCCTTTCGACGTGTACATCGATACCTAAACTGGAATTTAAAGGTTCGTGTGGCCTTCAAATGGAAAGCACATGAAATATCAAGGGGAAGAATGAAGCAGAAATTATTGTTTATCGATGAAGAGGTATACTAGATTACAAAGTTCTGAATTTCTCTTATTTAAAATACATTCATGTGTTTATGTAATGCCTCAATGTATCTTTTGTTTCTTAGGGAGAGAGGATGGAAGCCAATTTAATTGGTGATGCGGTTGACAAATTCAATAATACTTTTAATGAAGGAAAGTGTTATGTATTGAATAATATCCATGTCGAAGACATTCACAATGACTATAGAAATGCAAAGTGGAATGAAGAGTGCATAATTAATAAAAATTGTGTGGTTGCTGAAGCATCTGAAGATTGCAAAAAAAATACTTGTTTACTCATTTCAAATTACTGAGTTTGATGACTTTCAGGGTCTTCAAGATAAGAAGACATTTCTTATAGGTATTTTTACTTTAATTTCATTTATAATGTCATTTTATAATATTCATAAAGTCTTCTATGTCAATTACAGATGTCATTGGAATGAATACCAATGTTGATGATATTCAAAGCATTACAAAGAGATCTGGTGAACAGGTTGCCAAGTGTGACATCATATTACAAAATGAAATGTAATAAATACAAATTATTTAAATTACTCAATCACTAAAACAATGATTTCATTTACTAACACTTATATGTATACTTATGGTATTTAGGCACACTATGGTTAGGTGCTCATTGTGGGTGAAATAGCTGTGATGTCACATGACAACTTGAAAGCACATTATGAAATGAGAAGTATAGTTATTATTACTGGATTGCAAGTTCGATGCTTCCAAGGTAAGACACAATCAATAAATTTAATTCTATTTGTGAGACTTATTTTATATTAATTTAATAATAATTATAGGATTATACCTGTCAAGTACTTATACAACAAGACTTCTCTTTAACCCCCCATTACCACGAGTTGATGAAATGAAGTCAAGGTAGTCGTTTTCATATTACACATTCAAACGGTAGTTCATATATATTTCTTTCTAAATTGAATTCTATAAATTCAATAGGTTGTCTGAAAGCGGTGTTGGTTCTTCATCACTTGTGAATGTGTTACGACCCATATCAGGGTTAGTCAATAAATACCTCGAATTACGTGAAATACCCCAATTAGTGTTGAGTGTCATATTAAATATCATGATTAATCAAAACAAGTTAATATGTGAATCATCTGAGATAATTAATGAAAATATCAATGTTGATTGTTGAGTTAATTAAGTTGGGTTAAGTACACACAAATGAGGTTAGTGTTTTGATTAGCTAAGACAATCTAATTAGCATGCTTTCTTGCTATGAGGTTGTATAGAATTCCGTGCTTGAGAGTTTGCAAGAAAAATCACTCGAATCGGACATTCGAGGCAAATGTTATGACTGTTTCAAGTATGTTGGACTTGGCTGCAAATTTTCCAGTAATTGATTTTTATTCTATCAATTGCTTTGGGGGTCGGTTACCCTTTCCTTTATCATCGTTTTCCCGATCAATAGAACAGGAACCAGCCGTAGAAGCGGCGCTTGAGCGAGAGCAACTGAAGGGGGGTGTGTTTGGGCGATTTTTGGTCTGATAGCTAGCGAACGAGCTTCCCTCACCTCCTCCTCCATTCCATCTTCATCCTTGCCCTATGGCGGCGCCCTATCCATAGCCAACCTACAGCAAGGAGCTGCGGCGCACTGTAGCATCGCCCAACCAGCAGCTTGGGGAAGGAAATTGGAGGCCGTTTCGAGCTCCTCACCACCGGCTAGCAGGCACCCCACCTTCCTCTACCTTCCTTTCCTTTTCCCCATCTTCTTTCCGTGTCCAGTGGCACCCCTAACAGCATGGTTGACCTGCTGCAGCTTGTTGCTGCGGCAGCAGCAAGAGGCCGCCCTAGGACAGCAATCACTTGGGAAGATGATCACCAACTTCGGCCGTGGATCCAGAGTTCAATTCCGCAGCTCCTAGCCACGACTAGTACCCAACCGAGCTTTCCTTTTCACCTGTGCGTGAAGGAGCTGCTGCTTGCAGCAGCATGTCTGACTAGGAACAACTTGGGCGTAAGAGGCATTTAAGTGAGGTAGTTCTGACTTCGGCATATAGTCTTGATCATGAATTCGTAGCCTTAGCTAGACCTAGTTGTTGTTTGAATCAATTTTAGATTCGTACATGATGCTACTGTTTTATTGCAGGTCAGTGTCTTGGTCGGCCGAATTAGGTATGATTCGGCCGAGTTTCATTTATAGGAAATCAAACAGGGATTCGATCGGCCGAGATTGCAGACTGATCGGCCGAGTTGTCAGCCGATCGGCCGAGTTGCCTAGACTGATCGGCCGAGTTTCCGGCCAATCGACCGAATTCCCAGATTGGTCGGCCGAGTTCTAGAAGAGTGAGTAGGAGTTCATTTAGTTATCATCATTTAACTCCTTCGTTGGAATTTTTCGGTAAATTGTGCATTTTTGCACTGATATCTGTGGTTACCAGGCGTTTTATCGGTATTTGATGAAACTTGAATTTTATTTTATAAATTGCTTCTGTATGATTATACATGATATAGAATAGCTTCTGATCAGTGTAGAACAGTTCAATGATTTTATTTGGTGCAATGGAAACCAAAAGTGCTTGATACAATTACTTGAATAGAAATACTGTTGTGTATGTTTAGGATATTTTAGATATTTGACTAGCTCTGAGAATGCTTTTGTATCAGTTGAGAAGTTTGTTGAATGTGAGTAGTAGTTCATTCAGAAATCATTATTTAACTCAATTTAAATGCTTAATTGCTTCTGTATCAGTTGGTATAACTTCTAAACAGTGTAGTACATACAATAGAGTATGTTAGATTCATTGGAACTTGAAATACGTAATATGCTTAATGAAAATGATGAAATTTCCTATATTATGGTTGCAATGTATTTGTTGATTTAAAAATGGATATTTAGCATGGAAACTGGATAAATGATACTAAATCATGTTTAAGGATGACAAATGTTATATATGTGTTTCAAGTAATGTTCAGAATGTGCAGTAAGTATGGAATGTGATATTCTTATTTTAAATGGTTATATGTTAATCAGTTAATAGACTTAGGTGCCCTAACACCGTAGAACCCCTTTGATAGATCTGCTTCTTAGGGGTGAAACTCGTGTTGCAACATTATCCGTGCGGAGTCATGGAGACACGAGGACAGAGAGGCAGTGTCCAACAACAACGCCTGCGATGTCACGGTGGCACTGGAGAAAATTGGGGGTTATTGCAACAAGATCCGTGCGGAGTCATGGAGGTAACCCCGTGAGACTCTCCGCCTGTGTACTCAGGTTAGAGGAGGAGTCTAGAGCACTCGATGTAGTGCAGTAAGGCCGATGAGCCTGGGGTCCTGTGGCAGAGCAGGGCTGGCGTCAGACTTAGCATTTCCCGGGTGTGTCGCTAAGTCTTGTACGGTGGGATCGTAGTTCGCTACGGATCTTTATATGCAGGGTACACTGCATATGATTAGGGCATAACAATAATATAAATATGTAATCATATAGGATCACAGTAAATTAATATATTCGAACTTTTATGCCAATTCTATATATATCTGTTTATTTGTTTAAATATCTGTTGTTGCATAGAAATGTGATTATTATCTGCAAATCTGCTATGTCATTAGAACTGCCCTGCTTGTACTGCACTTATGTTTTATTTCAATTTTATAAACCTGATGAGTTGTTTAGTGATAGCTAAGTGAAATGCTATTCACTGAGCGAGTAGACTCATACCTATACTCAAAACATTTTCAGGTCATCAACATCACAGGAATCTGGAGGATCCTTTCATCCTAACGCTCAGTCTGTAGAAGGTTTATGTAGTTAGTAGTTAGAGGTCTCTTAGTCCTTTCCCCTCGATCTTTGGGACAAGGTGTGTGTGAGAGAGAATGTGTATAAAGATGTAAATTAACTGTTATGCTTTATTTTATGTCGAACAATGTAATATGCTGTAGACTTTCTGTATATTTCTAGTCAGTTTAATAGAAATGCTTCTGCAGTTTGTTTAGTTTCATTTTACAGCATAAATCAGATTATCCTATTAATGTCTTTAAAATGTTTTAAAAGTCATAAGTGGTTTGGCTAGTGTGTAATCCCTCCGTCGCGCCCTAATCTCATGATTAGTGGGTAATGCGAGATCGGGGTGTGACAGCTTGGTATCAGAGCATAGATTGAGTATGTGAATACTCTAAGTCAAGGTCAGGGGACGATAAGAGACCAATAGGATTAAGGTTTAAGAGTTTTTCTTCTGTCTGTAATTTTCTAACAGGAAGTGTTATGTTATACTATTACAGATGGCAGGAAAAGGATGTGGTCACGAGAACCAAGTAAAGAGTTTAAGTTGAGTCGTTAAGAATCATTAGGATCAAAAGATAAAGTTATAAGTGAGGCAAATAATAGCTGATGTGTTTTAGCTCTGGGAGGTCTGAGTGTTTAGATACCCTGGCCAGGTGTCTGAATACTTAGATTGACCAGTATCAAGCTACTCTGTCTGTTCTTCTCTGGATGCCCTGGCCAGGTATGCAGAGGAAGGATGGGCTAGAGAGAAACCCTAGAAATCTTAGGGTTATGAGATAAGAAATTAATGTAGGAATAAGAGATTACATATAGGATGCGATATAACTCTTACTTGATTTTGCTTATTTGATATAAAGATCACTAGAAATGCTCTTATATGCATGAAATTAAATTTTTCAGCTTGTAAAGTAAATATGGTTCTTTTATATTGTTGTGTCATGAAGTGAAAAGTTTAATGTTTGTTTTCTTTGTATTAAAGTAGACCCGAAATTATGTTTAAATGAGTTTTCCCTAAGTGGATACTCTTTCCACATGTTTAAGATTAATAGGGGTTGATTAATCTCGAGTAGCTCTTGGCTTCAGGACTACAGGTTCGGCCTGGTCCGGCTGGCAGGATGCGTTACTGGGATCTAATGACTTTATTAACAGTAAAATAAGAGTAGACTCTGGTTGAATTAGACCCGTAACATAGTGAGAATGTATATACACTAGGATGCTTTAACTATGATAAGAAGTCTAAATGTTCTTTTGTCTTGAGAATTAGGGTTTGAGAAGCATAGACCCTAATTGGCCCAAAATAGGGTTTTAATGACATATGAATACATAATTTGATAAATAGAATGTCTCACTAAATGATTTTTAGTATTTTATGTGTAACTCTGATTTAGCTCAAATCTGGATATGATTTGGATATATAAAATGTAAACAACATTGGAAAATATCAGAATTTTTGAAGAATGTTCTGACCTATTTATCGGCCGAGTTTCAAACTCGACCGATCACATTTTCAGAATGATATAACAGTGTGGTAATTGAATTTTATCTTTTATTGGTATATCCAATTGATCTCAAATTTTAACTGTGCTTGAAAAACACAATTTTTGACACTCTGTTAAATTGGCGTAATTTTTGGATGACTTTTGATCTCTACAGTGAGGGTGTCGTTTGATCTCTACAGTGAGGGTGTCGGCCGAGTTTACAACTCGACCGAATCTGCTGCAGACTGCAATATAGAAGTGCACTGTTTGATTTGTAATTATTTATTGGTAATTAGAAATGATCTCAACTTTTTACTGGAGGTCTGAAACTTCATTAGGTATAACATATAAAATTTTCAGAATTTTTGGAGCTTCTGTTAGCTATTTAATAAACGAATTACAGAAACTATTGTGAAAACTGAATTTTCAGCCAGTATAATTAAAGTTGAGTGTTGGGTTAATATGCTATTGACCCAAGCAGCTCAAATTGATCTATATGATCGACCACACACACACACAATAATGCTATGATACTGATATGGACCAAAACCCTAGAATGATTAAAGTTGTAGTAGTTTAAGGGATATCACTAGTGATGTAACCTTGAATACTAGTATCTTTGTAAAATAAGACCTTGAGATTTGTTCTATGAAAAGTAAACTGGCTTTGATAGTGATCTAGGGTTTTGAGGTAGATAATCTGAACGGTACATGAGAAATATGTAATGACTTAGAGAAAAGAGTAAGACATAAACTTGAAATGTAACAATAAGAAAGTAGCATAGAAAGCGGAGTATTACCCGATATATGATATGAAGATAGCAGATGAAGTTCATGTTTTTAAGACATGGCGTCACCATCTTTATGATGTGATGATAGATTATCACCCTGGTAAAGAGAATGTGGTGGCTGATGCTTTCAGCAGAAAGTCAAGTTCAACGGCTAATGCATTCTCTATGGCAGGTTTCAATAGAGACCTGTTAGTAGAAATGTGGAAGTTGAACTTAGACTTAGGAGTGACGGCACAAAGTGGTTTGATTGTACAGATGCAAGTCAAGCCTACTTCTTATGAGCAGATCAAGGAACTACTAAAGGGTGATAGTGAGTTAAACCAGACCATGCATGACATGATAGGAGGAAAAGAGACCAGAGTTTAAGTTTTTAGATGATAAGGTGTTGTATTAGCATGACATGTTGTGTGTACCTCGAGATAGTGATTTGAAAGAAAAAATTCTTATGGAAGTGCATGTATCGATGTATGCTATGTTCTCAAGAAACACTAAGATGTATATGAATCTCAAGGAGTTGAAACAGATGGTCAGATAGGCAGAAGGATGTAGCTGAGTACGTGGTTAGAAGTAGTGTGTGCCTGTAGGTTAAGGCTGAACCCTAGAAATCTACAACTACCTTGTAATCTTTTTCTATGCCTGAATGGGAATGGGAACATATCACAATGGATTTTGTGATAGGGTTGCCCAAGACACCTAGAGGTTATGACTCGATATGAATGATTGTGGATAGACTAATTTAGTCTGCTCACTTTCTTCATATTAAGTCAACCTTTGATGTCTCGAAACTTGACTAAGATATACATGGATAAAATAATTAGGTTGCCTGGTAATCCAGTTTCAATCATATCATATTGAGATCCTAAGTTCACATCTAGGTTGCAGAAACAGTTGCATCGTGCTTCGGGCACAAAGTTAAGATTCGATACAACCTTTCCACCCGCAGACGGATGGTTAGTCTGAGAGAACCATTCAGACTCTTGAGTACATGCTAAGAGCATGTGTTTTGCTTTTCAGTGGAAGTTGGGAAGAACATTTAAATCTTATAGAGTTTGCTTAGTGTGAATGTTGAGTTTAGAAATACACAAACGATAATGGTACGGTTTGGGTATAAACTCGGACAATACAGAATTGGTAAATCATAAGATGCATGATTTCAAGATAATAAGATAGCATTAAAATATGCAAATAAATCTAGTTGCATGCTTCCTGTTATGTTAATGTGTGTGACCTAACATTTACATGAATTGGCACATTTCTCTGAGATATTATTAGAAATTCTCAAGTACTATTAAATATTTGTGATATGATATGTAAATAACTCTTAATTGAGTTATGTGATGCATAAACCAGGATTTGGAGTTAATATGCACGTACTTTGAGAAATTTTAGACAATTGATAAATATTACAGATGGTTTCTTATAGGTGAAGTAAATTACACTTATTGGTGTAATAAGATGTTCAATTACATGAATTCAGTATGTATGTGCCAAAATTGATTTGAGTTTGGGATATTTATGAATTTTTAATCTGCCTGCATGCATGATATAAAGATTACTCAGTAACTACAATGATTTGAAATATACTGCTCTGCCAGTTCTAGAATGATACCGTATTGTGATTTGAACTGCAATCAAACAGATGAGATAACGGAAATCCTAAGAGTAGGGTTTTGCCATGTGACTAGTGAATGAGATAACCCTAAGAGTAGGGTGTTGGCATGTGATGAATGAATAAGGCAAAAGAAACCCTAAGGATAGGGTGTTCAATGAATCAAGTATTTTGATATCAATTCTCAGTATGAGATGTAGTGATGTGTAACAGTTAAATTGCATGATTTTATTTTAGTACCAAGTTGACATGCATTCTGTTTATTTAAGAATTTGTAGTTTGTTTGCATGTATAGTATAATAATTCCTCGGTAATTACCATAATTTGAGATACTGTTATAACAGTTCTACAAAGACAATGTTTTGTGGTTTGATCTGGAATCGGATCAGATGTATCCTAGGTTGAAAGACCAATGCAGATAGTTGATCAGAGGATCAAGAAAACTCAAAATCGTGAGAAACCTTTAAAGAAGGTTTTGTGGAAAAACACAACCTAGAGGAAGCCACATGGGAGTTTTAGGGTTAGATATGCGTAACAAATTTCCTTTTCTCTTTTAGGAATTTCGGGACGAAATTCTTATAAGGGAGGGAGATTGTTACGACCCATATCAGGGTTAGTCAATAAATACCTCAAATTACATGAAATACCCCAATTAGTGTTGAGTGTCATATTAAATATCATGATTAATCAAAATAAGTTAATATGTGAATCATCTGAGATAATTAATGAAAATATCAATGTTGATTGTTGAGTTAATTAAGTTGGGTTAAGTACACACAAATGAGGTTAGTGTTTTGATTATCTAAGACAATCTAATTATCATGCTTTCTTGCTATGAGGTTGTATAGAATTCCGTGCTTGAGAGTTTGCAAGAAAAATCACTCGAATCGGACATTCGAGGCAAATGTTATGACTGTTTCAAGTATGTTGGACTTGGCTGCAAATTTTCCAGTAATTGATTTTTATTCTATCAATTGCTTTAGGGGTCGGTTACCCTTTCCTTTATCATCGTTTTCCCGATCAATAGAACAAGAACCAGCCATAGAAGCGGCGCTTGAGCGAGAGCAACTGAAGGGGGGTGTGTTTGGGCGATTTTTGGTCTGATAGCTAGCGAACGAGCTTCCCTCACCTCCGTCCTCCATTCCATCTTCATCCTTGCCCTATGGCGGCGCCCTATCCATAGCCAACCTACAGCAAGGAGCTGCGGCGCACTGTAGCATCGCCCAACCAGCAGCTTGGGGAAGGAAACTGGAGGCCGTTTTGAGCTCCTCACCGCCGGCCAGCAGGCACCCCACCTTCCTCTACCTTCCTTTCCCTTTCCCCATCTTCTTTTCGTGTCCAGTGGCGCCCCTAACAGCAAGGTTGACCTGCAGCAGCTTGTTGCTGCGGCAGCAGCAAGAGGCCGCCCTAGGACAGCAATCACTTGGGAAGATGATCACCAACTTCGGCCGTGGATCCAGAGTTCAATTCCGCAGCTCCTAGCCACGACTAGTACCCAACCAAGCTTTCCTTTTCACCTGTGCGTGAAGGAGCTGCTGCTTGCAGCAGCATGTCTGACTAGGAACAACTTGGGCGTAAGAGGCATTTAAGTGAGGTAGTTCTGACTTTGGCATATAGTCTTGATCATGAATTCGTAGCCTTAGCTAGACCTAGTTGTTGTTTGAATCAATTTTAGATTCGTGCATGATGCTACTGTTTTATTGCAGGTCAGTGTCTTGGTCGGCCGAATTAGGTATGATTCGGCCGAGTTTCATTTATAGGAAATCAAACAGGGATTCGATCGGCCGAGATTGCAGACTGATCGGCCGAGTTGTCAGCCGATCGGCCGAGTTGCCTAGACTGATCGGCCGAGTTTCCGGCCAATCGACCGAATTCCCAGATTGGTCGGCCGAGTTCTAGAAGAGTGAGTAGGAGTTCATTTCGTTATCATCATTTAACTCCTTCGTTGGAATTTTTCGGTAAATTGTGCATTTTTGCACTGATATCTGTGGTTACCAAGCATTTTATCGGTATTTGATGAAACTTGAATTTTATTTTATAAATTGCTTCTGTATGATTATACATGATATAGAATAGCTTTTGATCAGTGTAGAACAGTTCAATGATTTTATTTGGTGCAATGGAAACCAAAAGTGCTTGATACAATTACTTGAATAGAAATACTGTTGTGTATGTTTAGGATATTTTAGATATTTGACTAGCTCTGAGAATGCTTTTGTATCGGTTGAGTAGTTTGTTGAATGTGAGTAGTAGTTCATTCAGAAATCATTACTTAACTCAATTTAAATGCTTAATTGCTTCTGTATCAGTTGGTATAACTTCTAAACAGTGTAGTACATACAATAGAGTATGTTAGATTAATTGGAACTTGAAATACGTAATATGCTTAATGAAAATGATGAAATTTCCTGTATTATGGTTGCAATGTATTTGTTGATTTAAAAATGGATATTTAGCATGGAAACTGGATAAATGATACTGAATCATGTTTAAGGATGACAAATGTTAAATATGTGTTTCAAGTAATGTTCAGAATGTGCAGTAAGTATGGAATGTGATATTCTTGTTTTAAATGGTTATATGTTAATCAGTTAATAGACTTAGGTGCCCTAACACCGTAGAACCCCTTTGACAGATCTGCTTCTTAGGGGTGAAACTCGTGTTGCAACATTATCCGTGCGGAGTCATGGAGATACGAGGACAGAGAGGCAGTGTCCAACAACAACGCGTGCGATGTCACGGTGGCACTGGAGAAAATTGGGGGTTATTGCAACAAGATCCGTGCGGAGTCATGGAGGTAACCCCGTGAGACTCTCCGCCTGTGTACTCAGGTTAGAGGAGGAGTCTAGAGCACTCGATATAGTGCAGTGAGGTCGATGAGCCTGGGGTCCTGTGGCAGAGCAGGGCTGGCGTCAGACTTAGCATTTCCCGGGTGTGTCACTAAGTCTTGTACGGTGGGATCGTAGTTCGCTACGGATCTTTATATGCAGGGTACACTACATATGATTAGGGCATAACAATAATATAAATATGTAATCATATAGGATCACAGTAAATTAATATATTCGAACTTTTGTGCCAATTCTATATATATCTGTTTATTTGTTTAAATATCTGTTGTTGCATAGAAATGTGATTATTATCTGCAAATCTGCTATGTCATTAGAACTGCCCTGCTTGTACTGCACTTATGTTTTATTTCAATTTTATAAACCTGATGAGTTGTTTAGTGATAGCTAAGTGAAATGCTATTCACTGAGCGAGTAGGCTCATACCTCTACTCAAAACATTTTCAGGTCATCAACATCACAGGAATCTGGAGGATCCTTTCATCCTAACGCTCAGTCTGTAGAAGGTTTATGTAATTAGTAGTTAGAGGTCTCTTAGTCCTTTCCCCTCGATCTTTGGGACAAGGTGTGGGTGAGAGAGAATGTGTATAAAGATGTAAATTAACTGTTATGCTTTATTTTATGTCGAACAATGTAATATGCTGTAGACTTTCTGTATATTGCTAGTCAGTTTAATAAAAATGTTTCCGCAGTTTGTTTAGTTTCATTTTACAGCATAAATCAGATTATCCTATTAATGTCTTTAAAATGTTTTAAAAGTCATGAGTGGTTTGGCTAGTGTGTAATCCCTCCGTCACGCCCTAATCTCGTGATTAGTGGGTAATGCGAGATCGGGGTGTGACAGAATGTGTCCATGCAAAAAGAGAATATTGAGGCAATAAGGATAAATCTTTCCATCTTGCATGAATCCCTACAGAGCGGGGCACTACGCAAAGTAAGATACCTCAATGTTTGTAACTTATACAAATACTTAAATGTATATAATATGAAAATAACATGTTGAATATTTTTAGGATCACATTTATGAAATTAAGGCTGCAATTGTACATATTTACCATGATCGAACCCTTTGGTATAATGCATGTGTGAGGTGTAGCAAGAAAGTATATGATGAAAATGGTCAAGGCAAGGTCTGCCCCAAATGTGGAGCAAAAGATAGTGTCCTCAGGCAATTTAACTTCTTTTATCATGTAATACATCTATATATTATAATTAGCTTGTAAATTAATATTTTGTTTTGTTGATTATAGGTACATTATGAAAGTTGAAGTCATGGATGCTTTTGATTCTATTAAATTAACATTATTTGATACAGCTGCACATCATATCCTTGGTTATACCGCTGTAGAGCTAAATAATATCCACTCACATGTACTCCATATTTTTATACATATACATATAATATTGATGAACTTTACATCTGTATTAATATTAAATTGGTCTAATAATATAGGAAAATGGTGAATATATGGTGGATATCATATTATCAAATGCAAAATGGAATCAATTGCTTTTTCATGTCAAAGCACAAGATGCTTAACCATTTTTTCAAGAATCACAAGGAACACCAACAACAATGAAGCAAACGGCTAAAGTCTTAGATGTAGTTCCCTTAGATATTAAGCAAGAATGTATGAGTCTTTTATTTGACATCGAACACAACATTACTTTTTGATTTTGTTTTGTATCTATCTTAAAATCTGAATTGGTACTTTTGTTTTCCATATAATTTATTTTCCCAGTTGTGTTTTACGATACAATATTTTTATGATTGTTATTTGTATATACTTATAGCAAAAGTCATTCCAAAGATTTGTGTGACAACAAATACAAAATCATCAATAATTACAGTTGAAACACAACATTTTTCCAAAATCATCACTAGAACTGTAAGTATTTTGACTGCACATATGATTATATTATTAAATTGTCTGAATATTTACACTAATCATTTTTTCATATGTGAAAGGTTTGAAATAAAATTATAAAATGTTTAGGATTAAATCACCAGAAAGTGATTACATGCATTGATAATAAGTGAGATATTATACTATAATATTTATTATTTATTTATTTCCCGTTTCTTATTAAATAATTAAACTCATATTTTCTTCTCCAATCAGGTGTCCACCTCTCTTTAATTGTTCGTATGAGGATGAGCTCATTAAACTTCAATTTTGAATGGGAAAATAGACGCATCACATCACCTGGATAATTTTGTCACATAATGAACTTTCAGTTATAAAATGAATATGTATTTTTATTATTTATGAAAGCAATAGTTCAATTTTTCTTATTTAACAATATTAACATTATGGTAATTTTCTATTGCAATTCCAACAACTTTTATATGTCACGTGCATGTGCACGTGTGCGTTCACTAGTATATATGTATGTATGTATGTGTGTGTTCTTGGAGGGGCGTTACAATGTGGTATCAGAGAAAATAAGTAGATGCCTACCAGGAAGAAATATGATTCATATGTTCTAGCCCTAAGTATAGAAGAAGTAAGACAATGATATTAGAAATCAAAGTACTTGTCTTATCAGGAGATAAAAGTTTACATAAGGATTAGGGTTTTATAATTTAGGGTTATGTGCCTAGATGTTTTGGACTTTTATGTTAACTCTAGAATTGTATATAAGATTCTCTCTCTTTTTCTCACATGTCTGTGATATGGGCAATACACTTATGGGATTTTGTAGAGAGAATGTTATGTGCATAATCATGATTGTCTTGTCCTTTCATGTGCATGTGGTATGGGATACGCGCAAGAGGGAGGTTCTAGAGATAAGTGTGATAAGACATGTCACCTCTGAATATATGACTGAAAGTCATGTATCCAAAGGCGATAAAGAAAAAATGAGTCAACATTAAAACTTCAAAACATATAGTCACCTAAATCTAATCAAATACATAGTAAGACCAAGCATGCATACAAAGAGTGGACAATTTGACATAGAAAAAAAATCCAGTCTAATATGAATCATATCAAGTTAATTGAGTTCTCATGTAATCGTGTTAACCAGGAGTAGATCACATCTTAAGTATGTTAATGAAACTTCATGATAATATTAGAGAGTTAGCCTAGGTAGAATACATGAAGCCCTAATGTGGGTAGTACTCTAAGAAAATCTTGAGGATGAAATATATTTAAGGTGGGTAGAATTGTAACATCTCAAATTTTGAGTAGAATAAGATTAGGGTCTTAATGAAATTTTTCTCCAAAATTAAATTTAAATTTTGGACCTCAATGCAGTTAACTCGATTAGATGAAAATTTATATAATGTACTTTTATTTCTTCTTAATGTGGTCTCTTCAGCAGTAATATGTATATGAACCCTAATTGGATTGACTTTGTCCAATAGATTCAATACAACTAAGATAAACCCTAAGTGATGATTAATGGAAGGTTCCATCACTTAGGAATCAATCATAAATCATTAAATATGCATAAGGGATGATAATAAAGTTATAGGGATAGTTCATTATTTGATCATCAAATTGGAAAATAACTATGTGAAAAGGTTATAGGCGCTAATATACAACTATGCCATTATTTTGAAGCCAATCTGACGTTGTATGTCCCCTCAAACAATTTTAGATAGATTTCCTATAGTTGAGCCCTAGATATACAAATTATTTCATTTTTCACTAAGTTTTCTGATTTAATTGATGTCACAAACATCATCCAATGTCACACATATGTTTTCTATCACACATATTTTCAAGCAGCCTTTTTGGGTCGGACTCCTACTCATTGAGTCATTTGCGAATAGGGAGACCTCCTCCCTTACATGACTTTCGACCACTCTAGACTCTATAGTCTGTAAGCATCCTCTCCCCTATCGATCTCTCTCTCATAGGTGTCATTCACTAATCAGGTTTCCTCCTCAAGTTCTTCGTGTCCTCACAAATCTGGAGACCCTCACTTTGGTTGGGTTTTGTTATCTCCAACGCCCTATCGAGCTTGGACTCCCTATTTTCCCCAGCTTCCCATCATAGTTGGGATTCTCATTCACCTTAGGTCATCTCACCTATATATAGTTCTTCAAAAATTATGGCTAGACCTCTAGGATTGGTTTCTCATTGCCCAAATTTGATCCCATCCCCTACGTTATTCTCCCCACAAAACCTCCAATCGTCGCTGCAACAAGCAGCTTCTTCCAATTCATCGTAGGGCCACCGACTATAGTGCCTCAAAATAGTGGTGGCAAACAAATTCCTTCAGGTAAAGTGAAGATTCTCCAGCCCTCAATTCTTTTCCAGATGAAGGTATTATTTTCCCCCCCCTTTAGTTTTGAGTTCTTATTTTGACATCTTGAAGTTGCGTTATGTGTTCCTTCCTTTCTTCTTAAGCTTCATCGCTCTGATAAACTTTGCCAAGTTCCCTTCTTGTCCTTTGAGGTTTCAATTTTGGCATATGTACATCCCATCTCTGCCCTAGGTCCCCTATTACTGTTATGGAGGAGGAGCCTTACAGTCCTCTAGGCCACAGGACACACCAAGACAAGGTTTGATGTCTTCGGTAGAATACAATGAACTCACTAGTGATTATGGCTTCACAAGTTTGACTTGGTCCTCCATGGTTTCATTGGAGGTTGTCCTCCAATTTATATCTGGTACCTGATTTGAAAGGGGAAGAAGAATCCAGGTCATAGAGTTACCTTGGTACCCTCTCTATTGAAATCAAATGATTTATCTTTCAAGGACATTCTAGGGTTTTTCGCACACCTTTGCTACTCCTGATGCACAACCTGGTTTTACAACTAAAAGACCTTCTTGCTCTCACTTATGTGATATAAATATAAGCATGTTCTAAGTATTTCTATCCTTATGCCTATCATTTACATCAAATTGATATGCATCTATTTAAATGTCACACCTATAGTTTTATGATTTCTAATTGTTTAAATTGGAAAACCCATACATTATTCATACTACCTCAGAAAAATATGTATAAATGGTCATTGGAAAGATTTTTCAGAGAGGGACCTGATTTTCGAGATTTCAGACCCTAATTCCATCACCTTTGATCAATTTTTATTAAATTACCCAAATTAGCGTTTAGGACAGTACATAAGGTGATGATTAGTAGAAATCATGTAATTTTAGGATATCTAGGATTTCATCAACCTCAAGAAAATCACTAGGAGTTGATCCATGATTAGGTATGTGGGACCATGCACTTTGAGTATTAAATAATGGTTTTCAATCACATTAAGCTCATTGTATCATGATGATCAAGTTAAATTTTATGATAGATATGTATTCAATTTTCATAAATTCTTGAATTAATGTTTCCTAAAAGTTATCATGTGATTCTTATGCTTTCAAGTTATATATCAAGAATCTATGTTATGTTCATGTGAAATCCAAGTAAGGATTATTTTTCCACATTAATGTTGAACCATGTAATTGGTTGCATTATTTTGTCCTCATCGTGTTAATGTTGAGCGCTCAGGCCTTATGAGTTAAAATGGAACATATTGGCATGTACGTGCAGTCATGAGCTCAATTGGAGCATATCTAATGGAACTTAGGTACATATCATGAGCTCAAGTGGAGCATTATTAGTGGCACATGTGCAAATCATGAGTTCAAGTGGAACATCAGTTGAGCCTACGGGCCTTATGAGCACAGTTGGTGCATAAAAGTAGAGGACATTATAATCAACCTCTAAGAGCATATTATGTAAATCTAAGATTTATTATTGAATTATTTTCATGTTTTTCCTTATTGCCAAGTTATTCTTTTGTTATAACAATACTTAATGCCGCTTACTCTAATGTGCTTTCCATTTTGAATGCATGGATGGGGACGCGATGTCTGTAGGAAGAAAGAATAAGGGATATTAACCAAGGAGCATACCTCTCAAGGAAAAATTAGGAGTTTATCCCTAGTGGGTGTCATTTACACCTTAAAAGATCCAATATCAAGTTTTCAGTGAAGATGTATGCCTTAGATTCATTCTCTCTATCATGTATTAGATTCTAGTATCAAGATGGGGTAGTTTACATTATAAGTTTTTATTCCAAAGAACATTGTATGAATATCTAATTCTAATTAATGTGTGGTGTTTCATTTATCTTGTTTCTATGTATATCATGTTTTGTGATGTTCCTCCAATCCAAGTGACCTATTTTATGGACAACATACAAGTTTGCTTCCGTTGATATATATGTGCTTGGAGGGGTGTTACATTAACCCTAATTATAGATACATGTAACCTTGACCATGCTTTGGATAAGTGAACTCTAATTAGAGGATTTTTATAATATATGGAACCTAACCCTAAAATTCATACATGTGGATAAGGTGTATGTGTGTATAATGATGATTTTGAACATAATCCCTAAGATGAGGTTGACTAACCCTAATACATGCATACTTGGTATTAGTTATAGTATATTTATGACATTAGGTTCCTTAATCATAGACCATACATTAATTCCCCAAATTTGGACTTGATCACCTAATCATGACTTGGTATGTAAATTAGTTCACTAATATATAATATGCACTAATATGTAATATGTTTCAACCTATTCACAAATAAACATATGGTGACTCAAATATGGTTAATAAGAAATTTGATTTACATAATTATGCATAAATGGATAATATGGAGTAAAATGTTCATAGTTAGTAATAAGAAGTGAAGAAATGAGAATAATTGATTCATTTAGACAAAAATGTGACTAATTGATATAATGTGACAATGAATATATGTTTAATATAAGTGGAGATGATTAATGTGCCATAATTTGGGTTAATGATTAAATCAATGATCTTAATGAGAAATAGAAAAGAATACTATTTTTTATGCAAGACAATCTAATATAACTTTATATGGTGATAATATGAGGATAATGAATTTAAAATTTGGATTATCTAGGATAATGGTAATATAGAATAATAGATAATGAGATACTTGACTTAAACCCTACTTGGGCTAAAAATCATATTAGATAATCTTAGAAGTTAAATCTAAGCCCAAAATCAGATTCCTTGGGTCCTAATTAATGTATATGGTGAATTTTAAATCAAATAGGCCAATGCTTGCTATTTCAATTTGATTTGAGAAGATAATGTCGATTTATACAATCAATTAAATCAAAATACATATAAACTGGGTTCAATTGCCGATTTATCAGGTCACACAGATTTATTTCTAGGATTTCTAGATTATCTATGTTTTCCATATCACACTTGGACTTTCATTTGGTTTAGTTCATGTTTCTGTCTGAGCTGCTTGATCACAATCCTATGAGTTAGAGTATGTCATATTCATCGAGTCCCCTTCTTTGTGGACTCTACAATCCACTAGTCCCCCATCTCTCCATTCTTTGATCTCTCTCTTCTCCCCTAATCACACTCGAGTCTCTTTTCCTTCATGTTTCACACACACAGACAATCTTCTTTATCCCAGTTGGGATGGGATTTTATTGCCTCAATTTCCTGGTCGAACCGTGTTTTCTATCTCCTGTTCTTCTATTGTTTCACTTTCTTCTCTTTCCCCATTGCCTCCCTAAGCCATCAGAACCTTATACAACCACCCCAAAACCTCTAGGTCAACTGGAAGGATTGATCTTTCTTCCTCGTTTGCTTCTTTGATTTCCTCAACCCCCTTACCAACATTAGTCACCTCCCTGAACTACCCTAAAATGCTTTGAGTTCATCTAGCCAGCGAATACCCTCTCCCATTCTTGCAAGGGTGTTATTCTATTTGTGAATTCTTCATGGATATTCAAGTATCTTTAATTTCTATAGAGAAGGTACATCCTCCTTTTCCTCTTTGTTCCTTGTCATCGAGGTGTTGCCATGGATTTGATTCCTATGTCAGGTGTTGCTTATGCTCGTTTCTTTGGGTCTCTGACTTCATGTGCATTCACTAAGTTTATACAAACTCCTGGCTTGGGTCACATTTCTTTTCTTTGGGACAATAACACCACACCTCAGAGAAGTAGTAGAGGCGGAAGCTGCCACTACTCTTGGAGGCTTGTGACATTCTTTTGGGCTTATAGAATCCGATGGAGTCTTACGGAGCCGTAGAAATATACATATGGTTCTAGTTTGCCTCATGGGGATTTTGATATTAGTTGGAGAGATATTTGAAATCTCTATATATTTCTTTGATTTTCAGTATGATTGCTCAACGAAGAAGATGACCTTTGGAAAATTTACACTTTTTCGCATTAATTTATTTATCTTTGGTCACACTTACATTGAAACTTTTGTCTTTTCCTTTTCTTGTGTGGTTTGAATTGTAGGTCCATTCAAGTGTGCATTCTTCCAAGTCTACCCTGTCACGTGACTAAAGTCTTAGCTGACGATGTAGGGATATTGCTGGAATTTGCCAATGAATTTGTTTATTAAATTCAGTAAATCAATTTATCTTGCAAAATCCATAGTATTTCACTAGAAGATCAAAAAATTTAAGTAAGACATGTTTTGGAATCAAAACAATAAGATATACCATTTGGTATGGTTTTTCTAATATAATTCAAATTTCTAAAATACGTGATTTTTTTGTATTTTCCTAATTGTCTTTAATCTTGTAAATTTCATATCTAATGACCCAGAAGTCAAGAATTAACAAATAAACATCTTTAAAAATTAGGAAATCACAAATTATCTGAATATGTAATTTTGATAACCTAAATAAGTAATGATATAAAGGGTTATTTTTAGGGTTTAAAACTATACGAGCATAAGCCCTAATTCATTTAAGTATCTAATAGGTAGCTTTAGACATTGGTTTGGATCTAGGGTTTGACCATAACTTTAGATACACATTCTTGATATATGTTTCCTCTCTTTATGATTCATATTGGACAATAATTATATTCTCTCTCTCTCTCTCTATGACTTGATTGTGGCATATTGCTTTGTATGTCATTTGGTTGTATATATTTGACCCACTTGGGTCCAATCTCTGAAGTTTATCTTATGGATTGTTTAAATTACAAATTGTATCTCCTTTATTTAATATTATTCATAACTATTGAATTTGCAACCCTTATTGCTTTATTTCATCTTATTGTTCCATTTGATGATGGAAACCCTAATTTGATATCTTCCATCTTTCTTATATGCATGTTTGATTGTTGAGACTATTAATATCAATTAGTGGTCGTACATTATGGGTTTCGACCCCATTTTACAATTTTCCAGTATATGGGTGATGGTGCTCTCACCTAGCCCCATGTGCTCTAACCTATTTTATATACTTTATATGGTTGTAGTCTAATATTTTTATTTCATGCATAATTCATATTATTTATTTGTTTTTCTCTAATTTGAGATGTAAAGGCAAGAATTGTATTATTGTAATTTTTATTTCTTCATATAATCTTTTTTTTCTTTCTATGTGAAGAACTCTTTTGATGTCCACTTGGATTCTTCTACCTCCCTATTCATTGGGAACCGTGTTATTTTACTTTTGATGTAATTTTTCCATATAAAATTGTAAAATCTCTATTATAAGCACATACCAACTTTTGCTGATAATCTTCCACCTTGTCTTCTCTTTTGGGGGGTGTTCCAATCCCTTAGGTGGAGAAGGTCCTACCATAGGTGATCCTAAGTTGCAATTGATCAATAGTATCTATTCTTTGTGAAGTTAGATTGAAGTAGTTGGTTACCCTCTATTGATCCTATGATAGAGAACCCTACATGGTGAAGAACAATGTTAGACATGAATGTTGCAATAGATGTTATCTTCGCAACTACACTTTTTGTGAATGATACAATATATACTTGAATTATAGTATATCATCCTTTGCAAAAAAAATCTTGTGATGATTGGAATTGGATGATTTTCTATTATTTGCATCTTAGTAAGTGAGTGGCTACCTTCTCGTGTCCCACTCCTTACAAGTGGTTGTAGCTAGAAAATATTATGTGTGATAGAGTATCATGGAAACATCAAAGAAGTTCCAAATGGATTCTAAGTGCTTATGTTCCTTCCTAGTTCTTCTATGCTTCATATTATTCATGTTACAATTAGGAAAAGGTGGAGGCATAAGTGGGTCGTAGATTACTCAAAACATTGGGACTCGTTCAGATATATTCTCTTGAATGAGGTGTCTATAATTATGAAAGATCTTTAAAGATTCTTGTTTTGGAAAGATGACCATATCTTTCTGTGATCTAGATGTTTATGTGAGTATCATCAATTGCCAAGCCTTGTGAATGAACGAAATTTAATTCTAGAATCCAAACCCAAAAATGACAAATTTGTAGAGTCACCCAAGAGAGGCAGGGCTTTTGAAATACAAAGTTCCTATTAAGGTTGGAAAAAATTCCTACCAGATGCAGTACTTTAAATGGGAATGAGGTACGTACCAAACATAGGAATTGAAATGAAAGAGCATGTTTTAAGGTTCCTACCCAAAATAGGAATTCAATTCAGTTTAATGCTAGATGGTTTTTTCTTGTAGTGTAAGGAAACACAAGATTTTCTTGTAATGTACAATGCTTAAATGCTAAAGTAAATACATTGTGTAACATACTAGAATTTGGATCCCAAGCTCAATTTCGTTCAATTATCTAAACTAGACTCTATTAACACATAGATCCCCATACCAAATCTCATTCCATTATATGTTTACTTATCAAATACTTTGGTGTTATTAGACTTGTTTGGAAGTTTTGCACCCTAAATAAGTTACTCATGCTCATTTGATTTTTTTTAATCCCTCCATATTTTCATTTATACCTCTATGCATCTCTTCCCTTTCATGTTTATTCTATCTAAATAAATTTAGAAAGATTTGAGATCAACCAATATTATCAACTTGAATACTATTGAATTTTATATCATCTTATAATAATAAAGTAATATGATATAGATTATTGGGTAAGTCAGAAAGACAAATTAGTCCATTATACACATTTATCATTTTAAAGAATCATTTTATTTAAATTATTTTATGTCAAATTAAGAACATAGTCAAATCTTGAAAACAATTGGATTTATAACTTAAGTTTTATAATTTGTTGAAATAAATGTAAAAAAATGCAATTTTGCCTCTCAATGCGGCATCCGTTCAATTGCTTTTGACCATTGGAATTTGATCACAGTGGTTTGATATTGCATTGAAACTTAAACTTAATGAGAAATATATCTTAATTTATATCCCTTTATGTTGGTATGTATGCCCTAAGAGCCAATCATGGGATGATTGGTGGGATACATTAAGATTGATTTGATAAACATCAAAGGCAAGCTTCCAATTCTTTTTGGTTCAGTCATATGGGATAATGATAGAACGGATTGAATGTCTAGAGAATGACAATACTCAATGACGTATGCTTTTAGGTTAAGGACCTGAAACGATGAGATCATACATATGCTAACTGTTTGTACATTCTTATTATGTCCCTAGTCAGATGTCATTATGGAAGGTACAAAGACGACAATGACACACAAGACTAGATTGTTGTGTTGGTTGATTACAAAATCTCATTAGTCATGATATGGAGATATCAAACCAAACACATAGGTACTTGTTAGAGAACAAGTGTACCGGACAGACCCACCGTGAGTTTGACACATGGAACCATGACATGGTAGTCACAGTTAGTTCTCACAGTGATGGTGTGAGTGTGATTCTTTAACCTAAAATCACTACACTCAACACATGTCATTGGGTACACTTTGACATCATCAAACGTAGTCCTGAAACATGGGTTGTTATAAAGGTGATGATTGGGTAGCTTTGACACATGGGGCTTTTGAGGGGTGAGTGATAGATTTGGGATTTGTCCCTTCTGTGGGAGTTTGATATCCATGGCCACTTGATGAGTAGGATTGAGATAGGTGTGCACATGCATGTGTGAATCAGTATGTGATATTGATGTCATACATATCTCCTCCAATCTAATTTGAGATCAAGAAAGTGAATGAACGTTGATAGGATGACTGTTCCATGCCTTGAGTTCATCCGGGATATCAGTGACAAAGGAATTATACATTCATTATAACACCATTCACAGATTGTAGGATTGAAAGTTGTTCTCCAACTTTCTATTTCACTTGGGTAGCACTGATGTGCGACTAGGCACCGCTCTTTGCTTGTGAAGTCATAAGTGTTATGGACTTTCACTGCCAACGTGAAATGGGCCTGCAGGGTCACACACATAGGATTTAACCTGGAAGAGGAGTTTATCCACAAATGATGTTTAGATTGATTACTAAAGGAGCTTAGTAGTTTAATTAAACACTCAATCAATTGATAGCTCAATATCATAGTGTTCAAGGTGTTGGACCGATTGATTAGAGTATCTGATTGATTGAAACTGTAATTGACTGATTTTGCGCAGTCTGCACTCCCAACCGATCGACTCATATGATGAACCGATCGGCTAAGCTTGGTGAACCGATCGGCTCAGTTGGTGAGTCGACAGGCTCAGGTCACTATCGATCGGCTCGATTGACCAACTGAGCAAGTTGGGAAAGTCAGGTTGGTGAGAAATTTCTCTTCGTTTTACTTGTCCAATTTGATCGGAACAAGGATTGGTATTTGGATCAATTCGAAAAAAAAGAGGAAAAGTCAATTGGGAATTGACCAGGGTAGTGAACTGACCAGTTCACGTGCCCCAACCGACCGGTTTAGGTGTGAACCGATCGACTCAAGTCCCCAACTGACCGGTTCATGCTTGAAACAATCGGTTCAGCCGACGCAGTTGGTTGTTTTATGGAAATTCTAGACCCTTCTACTCCTGCTTTAGTCCTGCATTGCCTGGGGCAGAGAACCCTGACCCTGACCCCTGCTATATATAGAGGGGTTTTGGGAGCATATCAAGTACAACTCAGAACACCAGTTGCTCTGCAAAGTTGTCGTTCTCTCTAGTTGTGGTAACCAGGAGAGACTGAGCAAGTGCTACCCGACAAGGGAGGCACAACAAGGGAAAGACAACTGCAGAAAGGCGACTGGTGGTAGGAGAGTGTGTTTGTGACTAGTACGCCAACAGGAGGGTACAACTCCTTCTGCTTCCTTGTGTGAAAAGGCGATCGGAGTTCCAGGTGGTCCGTGTGGACTACTATAGAGGCAGGAGACTTTTGCTGCTCGGAGGACAACTGTCAATCCCGACAGTCCCGATGAGACCAGGAGCTGTACAAACACTGTCTAAGACCGAAGGTGAAGACCACACAAGCTGCAAGGTAACGTCACCGAGCAAGCTTCGGGACAAGGTATGTCTCTACAAACCATCTTTCCTACTGTATAGACGTTGATGCGATTCCTTCATACTGGGTTTGGGGAGAATAAATTTTTTGTTTCCGCTGCCTTCTCTTTGTACCCTAAAACCCAACAGTGGTATTAGAGCCACGTCAACTGCTCTATACTTTAGGATTATCGATGTGATTGATTTTAGTTTGTCACCTTTATTTATTGCATATGATGCGAATAAAATTGGCTTTATGCATGTCCAATCCTAAATCCAAAAATACCAATATACATATATGATATGTAATATGAATGCTCTCGATACGCGTCGCCCTTAAATGAGTTTTGTGGTGGATGTATAGTGTGGTTATGGCCAATAAACCCTATGTATGTGTGCTTGGTTGAATGTGGTTGCTTGCATCTCGGTCTGCACACCGATTCCCTACCTCCTTATTCCTGATGTAACTCGAGATAACTCGAGATTTCTTTCCTACCTTTGCTCCCCCTGAATGTAACTCGGGGTTTCCCAATTCAAATGTAAATAGGATAGAACTTTTTATTTCCTATTATGTCGAAGAACGGCAGATAACCTGACAATGACTGAGATGATCAGTTCAAGGCGTGAATCGATCGGTTGGCATTCTAGATGACCGGTTCAAGGTGCGAGATGAGCGGGTGGCCGCCATGAGGAAACACATGATGACCAGGCAAACCGATCGGTTAGAGGAGCCAATCGATCAGGTGGTGGCACCCAACTGACTGGCCTGATGGCGAGCCAATCAATCATGGAGATGAGTTGATCAAACCCAGAACAAAAAAGCACAGAGTTCATCTTGTACAGGTTGCATGTGATATGGACCTAGATGACCATGATTTCTCTTGGCTCGAGGAATCACATTAGGATGGCCATAATCATCAATTTTATCATTTCACATGTTTTCTATGGGATATAGCATGTATATGATACATACTATGTATTGTGGTGATTGGATATGTATACGTACCTATAAAACCAAATACCTCATTAAATATTAAAGTTTTATATGCCTTCCAAATGCGACACACGTGAAAAGATTGATCGGCCAAGTGTGGGCACACCCTAGCGTGGTACACCATCTATCTCATGGAAGCGTGAAGGATGGATATGTGGGTCTGTCCTAGCAGGGTGCATATTCATCGTGTTGGCTTTGGGTCGGACTTAACAAGGTGACCTAGATAGGATCTAGCACCTTGAGGCATGGAGGTGATCATGGAAAGGAGTTGCATATGACATATTTCAAGAGTTGCATATGATGCAATTGGCAATAATTGCCTACCTGGAAGATCTAAGTTGTGGGTGACATCCCTAGCTGGTCCATGACTAAGAGGATTTATGGATCTTAACCAACTAGAAGATTGTACACTATAATTTTCCGAATTGATGGTGAGGGCTATCAATTTGAACAAAATAGTGGGAGCAATAATTAATTAAAGTCCTAATTATATCTTCAATTTTTCAAATCAATCAAATAAGTCAAATTTGAGTTTTGGACTAAATTGCATATATTTCCTTTTGTATTACAAATGACAACAAACAACAATCACTTTTCGTTGCGATCGGTCCTTGAAAAGGACAAATTGAATGTGACTAATTTCCATGATTGGTTTAGGACATTGAGAATTGTTCTCACTCAAGAGAGAAAGCTCTATGTCCTAGATACTCCAGCTCTAGAGGAACCTGCTCCTACCACACTAAAGGTAGAAAGGGATGCTTATAAGAAGCATTCTAAAGATGCCATTGATGCAAAGTGCTTGATGTTGTGCTCCATGGACCACGAGTTGTAGAGACAACATGAGAACATGGGTGTCATTGAGATGATTCAGCATCTCAAGAACATGTATGAAGATCAAGCACAACAAGAGAGATATGATGTCTCTAGAGCACTATTCAAGTATGTCATGATAGAAGGAGATCCATTTGGTCCTCACACGCTCAAAATGATTAGGTATGTGGAGAACCTGACAAGATTGGGATTTCACCTGAGCCAAGAGTTGGCTACTGACATGATACTACAATCATTGCCAGAATCCTACAATCAGTTTGTGATGAACTACAACATGAACAACTTTGACAGGCCATTAACAGAGTTGTTGGGCATGTTGAGGACAGCCGAGGCACATATGAAGAAGGACAAGCCTAAGTCTGTGATGATGATCAACAATAAGAAAGGAAAGTCCAAGCACAAGGGCAAGGGAAAGGATAAGAAAGGTTCTGATGCTAGCCAGCAGCCCAATTCATCTTCAACTCTCAAGGCCAAGGGAGGCATGACCAAGAGAGGCAATTGCCACCATTGTCAAAAGCCAGAACATTGGAAAAGGATTTGTCCACTCTATCTGGAAGAACTAAAGAAGGAGGCGACAGACGTCTCTACCTGAAGGTGTCATGAAATAAACTTATAAAACTTTTAAGGTATATGATACCAAGATATAAAGTGTAAAACACCCAATACATGGGGCAAGTGTTTCCGCCATAGATAGGAGTACTTTAGTTTGTTTTCAGCCTTGAAGGCATGTAATAGAGTTATAAACTGCTATTTCATATTTTCCAATGGATAGAAACACCTTATTTTTTGCATATTGTATGACAATAATGGCAATTAATAAAGTTGATGTTTCTCTATGGCAATGCCTTGTTTATCTTGTGTTACTTGGTATTCATAAGATAAAATGATACCTAAAAGTTATTGATAACTCAAACAATCATATTAGCATAAATCATGAGAAATTCGATTCTAGTTTCCATATGATGGATAAATCTAGACTCTTTTGGTTAGAGAACCAGTAAGAGACATGAATCTCTTAGACATGATTAATCAATCTTCACTAGTGGTAGTGAGAGAATGATTATCCTATTAGGTATAATACATGTGATGTATTTACATACCTATTAGAGTTAATTCTAGTACTTCAAACAGTGTTTAGAGAAATACCAATATGAATATCTTGAAGTGTTCAAGAATATCATAGATGAAGTACGAATTTGGTAAAGTGTTAATTCTTGATGAGATCAATGAATGAAATACTTGGACCAAATGTTTGAGATGCTTATGAGTGATTATGATTGTGTATCATAATTAAGGCATGGTGATGTCTAAATCAAAAGGAATCATACTCTAAGGAGTTAGAGGATGATTATCAAATAACTAAGTTCTTCTTAAATAAAGAATACCCTACACTAATAAAGGACATTAATAATATATTGACAGATACACCTTGATTATCTATGTGATGAGTTGGTCATGTGATGAGTCAACTATCTAGATAAATATGATGAACCAGATTTTGAGTTATGGTTTATGACCATTACATCCTAAATGACTTCCATGTCAACCATAAGGTATGACCTTAATGGCAGCACCCATTGGGATGAAATCCATAAGTGCGAATGAGTCTTAAGCGTTAAGACACATGGATACCATTTTGAGAAGGATGATGCTTGTTGATTGCAAGTTAATGACTAAGGTATTTGGCATACAGATACTAAAACCGCATTCCTATGAGGAATAAGACAAGGATGTGTACGTGACACAACCTATAAGGTTTATGAATCCATTCATGCCAATGAAGTCTATAAGTTACAATGGACTAATCAATGTGATTGATTAAGTACAAGCAACTTAGAACTAGGATCTTTACTTTGATGATGTAGTCAAAGGGTTTGACTGATATGTCAAAGATAAAGAGAGATCTGTGATTTAGTGGGAGCGTATTTACATTCCACATGTTGATGTGAAATGGAATGTAAATACAAAGTGGAAATTATCTTTAGGGAAGATAGAGACGTTTCCTATATAATAGGAATAGAGATCTATAGAGATAGTTCTCGAAAACCTCTTGACCTGAAAAGAGAAAGCATACATTGGCAATCTATACTGAAGGGTTCAGTGTGCACAAATTCAGTGGGAGAAAAATTGAAGTTAGTATCCCAGAGCCAAGTGTCTCAATCATTATAAAGAATGGGAACAATAAGAATAGATATGGATCTATCATGTATGTAATCATCCCATTATCTTGCATGTATGGACATGGAAATAATAAAAAGCATTCATCTTGTATGTAGGACATGAGTCACATGACAATATGATATGATCATTCTGATAACTCATATGTGGGACATGACAAGTGGATGTCTGTCTAGTTCCAGTAAGGGTTACTGGAATACCATAAGAACTTGATAAGTACTTGAGAAGTAATAGTTGTATGGAAATAAGGAAGGGTTCAATGTAAAGAGTTACATTGATGCAAATTTCCAAAAAGGATAGAAAATTAATTGCAAAATATATATGGGATATATAAAAGTGAATGTTGATAAATGGAAATGTTCTAATAAAGCCGTTTAAAAGGAAAAGCCGTGTATCTGTGTGTTAGAGAACAACAGTGGATACTATATGGATCTGGGAGCTCATAGAGATGAACTTATAGATATTCTGGTCATTGATGAAAAATAAGGAGTGCTTGGTCATACAATGTGGCTAAATGTTAGCAAAGGAATACTAGATCGCATATTACGACAACTCCATCTCATACGTGTGACGTACATCAAAGAGATGAGAGACATGCAGTTAATACCGACTTTGGCAAGGTGTTTCCATAACTCACTGCGTAAGCACTAGAGCATAGTAACATGTGGGACATGTTGGAAGATCACTAAGAATATGATTCAAGGGTGATTGGCTCGCAGTGCAAGTGGGAGTCTGTTGGTATGTATGCCCTGAGAGCCAATCATGGGATGATTGGTGGGATACATTAAGATTGATTTGATAAACATCAAAGGCAAGCTTCCAATTCTTTCTGGTTCAGTCATATGAGATAATGATAGAAAAGATTGAATGTCTAGAGAATGACAATACTCAATTACGTATGCTTTTAGGTTAAGGACCTGAACGATGAGATCATATGGATGCTAAGAGTTTGTACATTCTTATTATGTCCCTAGTCGGATGTCATTGTGGAAGGTAGATAGACGACAATGACACACAAGACTAGATTGTGGTGTTGGTTGATGACAAAATCTTGTTAGTCATGATATAGAGATATCAAACCAAACACATAGGTACTTGTTAGAGAACAAGTGTATCAGACAGACCCACCATGAGTTTGACACATGGAACCATGACATGGTAGTCACAGTCAGTTCTCACAGTGATGGTGGTGAGTGTGATTCTTTGACCTGGAATCACCACACTCAACACATGTCGTTGGGTACACTTTGACATCATCAAACGCACTCCTGAAACACGGGTTGTTATAAAGGTGATGATTGGGTGGCTTTGACACATGGGGCTTTTGAGGGATGAGTGATAGATATGGGATTTGTCCCTCCTGAGGGAGTTTGATATCCATGGCCACTTGATGAGTAGAATTGAGATAGGCGTGCACACACATGTGTGAATCAGTATGTGATATTGACGTCATAAATATCTCCTTCAATCTACTCTGAGATCAAGAAAGTGAATGAACGTTGACAAGATGACTATTCCATGCCTTGAGTTCATTCGGGATATCAGTGACAAAGAAATTATACATTCATTGTAACACCATTCACAGATTGTAGGATTAAAAGTTTTTCTCCAACTTTCTATTTCACTTGGGTAGCACTGATGACGACTAGGCACCGCTCTTTGCTTGTGAAGTCATAAGTGTTATGGACTTTCACTGCCAACGTGAAATGGGCATGTAGGGTCACACACATAGGATTTAACCTGGAAGAGGAGTTTATCCACAAATGATATTTAGATTAATTACTAAAGGAGTTTAGTAGTTCAATTAAATACTCAATCAATTGATAGCTCAGTATCATAGTGTTCAAGGTGTTGGACCGATTGATTAGAGTATCAGATTGATTGAAACTACAATTGACTGATTTTGCACAGTCTGCACTCCCAACTGATCGGTTCATATGACGAACCGATCGGCTCAGCTTGGTGAATCGATTGGCTCAGTTGGTGATTCGACTGACTCAGGTCACTATCGATCGGCTCAATTGACCAACCGAGAAATTTGGGAAAGTCAGGTTGGTGAGAAATTTCTCTTCATTTTACTTGTCCAATTTGATTGGAACAAGGATTGGTATTTGGATCAATTCGAAACAAAAGAGGAAAAGTCAATTGGGAACTGACCAGGATAGTGAACTGACCGGTTCATAAGTAAACTGACCGGTTCATGTGCCCCAACTGACTAGTTCAGGTGTGAACCGATCCACTCAGGTCCCCAACCGACTGATTCATGCTTGAAACAATCGGTTCAGCCGACACAATTGGCTGTTTTGTGGAAATTCCGGACCCTTTACTCCTGGTTTAGTCCCACATTTCCCGGGGCAAAGAACCATAACCCTGAACCCTCCTATATATAGAGGGGTATTGGGAGCTTCTCAAGTACAACTCAGAACACTAGTTGCTCTGCAAAGTTGTCGTTCTCTCTGGCTGTGGTAACGAGGAGAGCCCGAGCAAGTGCTACCCGATAAGGGAGACACAACAAGGGAAAGACAACTGCAGAAAGGAGACTGGTGGTAGGAGAGTGTGTCGATGACTAGTACGCCAACATGAGGGTACGACTCCTTTCTCTACCTTGTGCGACAAGGCGATCAGAGTTCCAGGTGGTCCGTGTGGACTACTACAGAGGTGGGAGACTTCTGCCACTCGGAGGACAACTGTCAATCCCGACAGTCCCAGTGAGACCAGGAGCTACACAGACACCGTCCAAGACCAGAGGTGAAGACCGTGCAATCCGTGAGGTAACGTCACTGAGCAAGCCTCGGGACAAGGTATGTCTCTACAAACCATCTTTCCTACTATATAGACGTTGACGCGATTCCTTCGTACTGGGTTTGGGGAGAATAAAATTTTTGTTTCTTCTGCCTTCTCTTCCTCCCCTAAAACCCAACACTTTCACCATTTGACTCATGGTTTGATGCGTTGGAATTGCCTTTCAATCCTCCATCCTAGTAGTAGAAATTCATTGAGATGACTCCTGGTCTTGAGCTATGATAAAAGATTGCCCATGACTTGGCAATAACAAATGGTCTATACCATTGATCACCTAAAGAATGCATGAATGAACAAGATCGACATTACAAGTCTTGACACAAAAATAACCCCTTTAAACCTCCTTCAAGCCAATATAAACCCTAGTGACCCACAACATCAATTGGTCTACTACAAAACATCACTAAACGAACCACATATTCATGATTCAAACCTCGACCATCACCCAGATGTAAGGAATTCAACCTCTATAAATAGAAGGAAACACTTGATCATTGCTGAAGATCTATGTTTTGAACCTACATACATTTCTTGACACTAGTCATCCTCATTTCCTTTTCTTGTGCCTCCTCCCTAACTCTAGAAACTAGAGAAAGCAATGATGTGTTGAGATTCAACAACTATCTGTTGGGAAATAAGGAGTCAGATATGGTAGCAGAAATGAAAATTTCTATCCATATTTCCTAACAACAGATCACATCAACAACAATGTATTAGGAAAGAGAGTGTAAGATATACCTTTTCCTAGAGAAAGTCCAACAACTATCCTTGCACAAAGATTTGCTTCCATCTTAGGAAGCAAATAGATGGTAGTCAATGATGTTCTCCTAGTATAGTAACCACAGATGGTGGTTGACGTCGTCCTCCTAGTATAACAACACAAGATGCCATGCCTCTATGTAGTCTGCATAGACCACCAAGAACTCCACATCATGTTTCTAGAACCAGAGGGAAGGAGCAACCTTTTTGTTTGTCAATGTGCTAGTGTCAAATTCCACCTCCCTTTCTATCTCTCTCATTCTTTGGTAATACTTATGTAAAGAAGCGAAACCACCTCTCTACTAAAAATGTGAAATATCAAACCTCCATTCCCAACATACTGAAAAGGTATGCTGAAATGGGTGTAAAATTTTCAAATATTTATTAATGGTATACAAAATAACCAAAGTATTGCAACAAAATAAAAACATGACTATATTCAATTTATAAAACAAGGTAAATCTTAATTATAGGGTACAACATAAGGATCTATGTAGAGGAAATCTAAACCACCTCAAGATTATCTCCAAGATTTAACTTCCCAATCTAAGTCCAAAACTTTAAGCCATGTCCTCCATATCCTTCACCTAGGGTTGGAAGCATACCCCAGCAGAATAGAAAATACATGACATAAACAAAGGATGGGATGTGCATACTAAAAACAAAATTGAACAATTTATAAAGAATAAGGGACATCAAAATAAAAGGCTTCCCATGCAAAAGATAAGGACTACCAAAAAGGGCATAAAAGATAGGAAATATCATCACATAATAAAAGAAGATACTTTCCATAAAACAACATAAAAAGGATTGTGCCATATATGTATACATCCACTACCATGGTGGGAAATGAAGCACACGTAGGGAACACACCCCATAATCAATATCCCGCATGCATGTGAGATAAACATAGCCCTAGAATAATATAAAGACAAAGGCGGCCAAGAATCACACATCTTGACCTTGGTGAGACAAGGGCCAAAAATCACACATCCTGTCATGGCATGGGGAATCACACATCCATCACCCAAACATATATAACATGGTCCAAGAATCACACATCCTTCTCAAGCATGGGGAATCATATCCACCATCCAAAATATCACAATGTTTCCATAAATCATAATGAGACAAAACCAATGCAATTATACTACTCTAGTGCTACTATATCACATAGCATGTTTAATAGAGAGGTAAGTAAACAATTTAATCAGAATTATACAATGTTTCCATCACACAATGGACAACCCAAACATATAAACATCCACTTCAAAGTGGGCACATATCATTATATAAGACCAACATGCACCAAGGCACAAGATAGACATAAAAAGAATATCCAAATCCATAATAAGTAAGATAGTTTACATGAACCATGATATCAAGAGAATAGACATATGTGTAGGCCAAAGACAAAAGAATAATAAGATAGGTGAATTGCTCAACATAGAGGAATATGGGATACAACATACCTCAACTTCAGAGTCAAACAATCCAAAGCCAAGTCTAGGTCCAAGCCTAGGCCTTCAAAGAAAATATGATGCATACATGTGGAATTAGTGTTAGGTTTCCATTAATTATCCAAAACCCTAAAAATCACCTTTTTAATATTTATGAATTAGGTTATCAAAATGACACCATATTTTAGGTTATATCTTCCTGAGTTCAAAACATATTTTATTATATTTTTCTGACTTTTAAATATTTAGTTATGAATTTTACAATTTATTACTTATTTAGATAAATTCATTAAAATCACATACTTTTAACATTGGATTTAGGCTAGAAAACGAACATCATTAGAGAGCCCTCATTTTTATGAATCCAACGACTATTTATTTGTAATGTTTGACCAAAGAGATAATTAGTTATCAATTTTTCAAAATGGACCAACCAAAATCCAAGGAAAAACCAACGCAACGTTTGAGAAGCAAAGAGAGAGAGGGCTTAGTTGGCCCACTCATGGGTAGCCACCCAAACTGTGCCCACTTCTATGAGTTTCCAACTCACCAAACTGAGAGAAAGCAAACATAGAGAGAAAAACTCTAGGTACCCCGAAGCGAGAAAAGGTAAGGGAGAAGAGAGAAAGGGAAAAACAGTAAAAATGAGTTGGGTTATCTTCCCTGTTCAGCAAGACACTATGATCGCAAGCTACAACTCGTAAAGCTTGGGTGGAAATTGGGGGAAACCAAACCAAGCGATCGTAAGCCAAAGTACCAAGCTAGAAATCACGCCAAGGGTCCAAGGAAACATACCCCAAAAAGAATCAACAAACGGAGAAGCCATCACCTCGCGGGAGTCACAGCAAAGCATGAGGAAGAAACCTTTCAACGGCAACACGAGGTGAGGTTTGGGTGAAATTGAAGGAAGGGAGAGGTTGCACGAGATCAAACAGTGGTATAGGTTTGCATACTTATAGGTGTGATCCTGTTCTAAGGCCTAAAAAAGTGGCTTTGAGAGGTCATGGCACAAGATTAGGGAAAACCAAAATACTCCATGATAGATCCTGAATAAACCATGATTAGGTGCGGATTTATATTTAGATTTCAAGGGAGAAGAAATCTTGAAAAAGGTTAAGAATCAGGGAAGAAATCCTCAAAAAACTAGCCCCATTGGTAATGTTCCCATGCACCCATCCTACTCGAGGTAGGAGATGGGTTTCATGTCGTTGGATCGAGATCAGGCGGGCCATATCCAAGTCAAAATCAGGAAAATATATAGAAGTTGCATGACACACTAAATCCAATCTGACTAAAGTTATTTATTCAATTATTTAGTTTTTCTCTCTCATATTTTGAGGGTTCAAACGAACTCCAAATTAGGTAAAATTTTGTACATAGTCTTTAAAGCATGTAGATTCCAAATATAAAATTAGATTGCCTTTTGAAAACTTTGATGTGTTAAATAAATCAAATCATATTTTCTCTTTCCTCCTTCATTAATGGTATTAGGATTATCCAAATTTGATGAAACTTGACCCAAAAGTGATATTTAATGTATTGGATACGAATTTGCCATCAATTTTACATGTTGGAGTTGTTTGAGCATTTATTTAATATTTTGAAGGTTCTACACACTTTCTCTCTCCTGATTTCACCTTTTAAGCAAACTTTCTCCAAATTGGATGAAAATTCACCCAAATGCTATATTTATTATGTATATTATGAATCTAATATTATTTTCCTCTTTTGGATTCATTTATTATTTTATTTGATATTTTAGGGAAAACACACATCTTCTTTTCCAATTTGAATTAAATGAATTATTATTATGTGAATAAAGTGAAACTTGACTCCCAAGGCTATTGGGACCCAAGGAACATGATTTTAAACTTAGATTTTACTTTTGGGATTTCTTTTTTATGAGATATGTCATATGGCCCATTAATGGTCCATTAGCCACATTACTTAACCAGTTAAGTCCTTTATCTTCTTATTACCATCCAAATGAATTATGTGGCATATTAGATTACATTATTCATGCATTAGATTTTTAGGATCATACTAACCTCAACCTTGTTTGGCTAAGTCCAAAACGTCAAACTTCTAGGGTAGGGTCCAAGATCCGATATGTTACAACTTCTCAGGCTCTCATGTTACCACAACTATGAGAATAGAAGTGTTTTGAGAGCCTTGGCCACCCCCTCCTTATATAGGAGTGGATGGGCTAGCATTTACAAAACCCCTAGGAGATGAAAGGTCACTTTTCTTGACTGGACGGTGGTTACGCAGAACAAGTTGATTGACTAGACTATCCAGTAGGTCAAATGGAACAACCAATCTATCAAATGGACATTCTACTAGGTCTATTGGCTTGGTCAGTGGAGCAATAATACTAGATTTTAATTCAACAATTATTAGATGTCATTACGCCTATCATTAATGGTTTGACCTAGTCAAAATGGTCATTGGAATCTTTGTCTAACCCAATCAAACTAATCGATGTGAATAAGATACAATCTAGTTGGCCGATTGGACATTCCAGTCACTCGGCTGGCCTCCAACCGATTGACTGGACATTCCAATCAGTTGGGTGATAACTAGTATTATTCATATTGATTACCTAGACAATTTAGCAATCAACTTAAATCAATTAGTGAACTCCTTTTCCTAGTGCATCATATGCGTGAGACCCTATAGGTACCAAATTACATTGAAAATGAATGTCCATAACTAGCATATGACATCACAAGAATTGAGCAGTATCTAGAAACACATCATTGATACCCAAGTAATTGAAAATTTTGAGGACAAATTCAACCCACATCTATGATCAATGTTACTCTGATCGTATAGTTCCTTTATTTGTGATATCTAAATTGAATGTGAGGCATGGACATCATCCTCTTAATACTCAATCAATGTTTCCTAAACTAGAGCAATGATTGATTTTCCCCTACAAGATCAGCTCGACATTCCCAAAAGTTCATAATAATAGATAACCCCCCTCATTCCCCTATAAGAAGATCAGATCATCAACTAGAGAGGGCAACCACCTCTCTCTATATACGATTGAGATGTCAGAGAAGGATATGATGGCTTTTTCAATCTATGGGCTAGTGATTTGACCTACTAGGATATGTGGAACGTAGGTTCATATATATATATATATATACATACATACATACATATATATATATATATATATATATATATATATATATATATATATATATATATATATATATATATATAAGCTCAAGCATGGAGTCAATTCGATACATGTTTTCATTGCAGAATGAGCTCTCATATTGCATAGTGACTCACATGAGTATGGTCGTATGTTTCTAACTTTCACTTATTAATTGGACAGAATATCAAGTCTGGAAGGAGGGACAAATCCTACGTACATCGCTCACAATTAATCCCCTTGTGTCACGGAGTATCAGAGAACCACCTTTATAGCAATCCTTATTCAAGGTCATGTTGAATGGTGTCAAAGTTAATCAAATGGCATGTGATGAGTGTAGAAACTTCATGTATAAGAATCATAATCACCACTATCACTTTGAGAGATAATCCTGAATACCATTCCATGGTTTCCATGTATCACTCTCAACGTGGGTATGTCTAGTACACCATTCTCTAAAAACATGTATGTGTTTGAATTGACATTCAACACCATGACTAATGAGACTCTATCACCATTCAACACACATTCTAGTCCTATGTATTACTATCATCGATTTTTCTTCCACAAAAATATTTAAATAGGGACATAATAAAAATGTATGCACTCTTATCATACATATGATCTCGTTGTTCAAGTCCTCAACCCAGAGACATTTGTCATCGAGTAACATCATTTTTTAGACATCTTCATTTTTGTGTCATCATCTCATGACCAAGACAAATATAACAAATGATATTACCTTTACTATTATCAAACCAAGTACATGATGCCCCAATATAACCATCATTTGATTAGGTCTATGGGAATATATACCAATAGACTCCTACTTTCACTTAGAGACAATCACCTACAAATCCAATTCCAAGTGATCTAACATGACCATCATGTTTCTACTATGCAAGTGCTTTTGTCAACTGGTCATCAACATTGCTTTAGGTTGGTACTATGCAAATCTTCACATCTCCTTGATTTACGATATCTCATTTGAGATGGAAATGTTGTAGTATGTGATCTGGGTTCCTTAGCCTATCCAACAGCTTCACTATTATCATAATATTTCTACCGAGTCATCAATGGTTGCAACCATCTCAAGTTCAACAAATGAACTTCTTGATCCATACAATATTCCCTAATGTGCTCAAAACATCAAGGTACTTGGTGTGTATTGTAGAATGAACAACTATCACTTGCTTAGAACTTTTCCATCTTACATTTATGTTTCAAGGCAAAATATAAATTTGGATCATGATAGATACTCATCTTTTTTTAGTTTGGAAGCTTACATTAGTGTAACCCTTTACACCCAACTCTTCCTCACCACCATAAACAAGGAATTGATCCTTAGTTCTTCTCAAGTACTTAAGGTGTTCTTTACTACGGTCCAATGACTTTCACAGAGATCTGTATAATATCTGCTCATCATGTCCAACCATATGAGACATCAGGATGAGTGCTTAACATTGCATACATGATAGATCCAATTCTAAATGCATTTGGCATCTTACTCATGCATTCCCATTCTTCTCAAGAACTAGGACACTGGTATCTACATAGACTAATTCCATGGGACATGGGCACTTTTCCACTTCTTGAGTTCTGGATGTTGAACCTTTTCAACACCTTGTCAACATATGTACTCTATCTTAGGACAAGAATCCTTCTAGAACTATCTCTATAGATCTCACCTAAATTCTTCATAGTGAAGGTACCTCCTAACATGTTTTAACATTTTTAGAGTAGGGATGCCATTCCCCATTAATAGTATGTCATCTACATATAATATAAGGACTACAATTATGAACCCACTAAACTTCTTGTAAACACATGGTTCATCTTTATTTGGACTAAAGCCAAACATTTTGACAACATCTTCAAATCAAAGATTCCATCTCTCAGATGCTTGCATCAATCCATAGATTGACATTGTAGCTTACATACTTTATTTTCATTATTTAGAATTATAAAACCTTTGGGTTGTGTCATGTACACATCCTCAAGAAGATTTCCATTAAGAAAAGCAGTTTTAACATCTATCTGCCAAATCTCATAGTCTTGTAAGCTGTAATGGAAAGCATGATCCTGAAGGATTTAACCATGGCAATTGGTGAGAAGGTTTTGTCATAGACAACACCTTGAACTTGTTTGAAACCCTTTGTAGTCAATATACCTTTATAGGTTTGTACATTACCATCCATGTTGATCATGTTCTTAAAGTCCAATTTGTACCCTATGGGTTTTACCCCTCTAGTTTGATCCACCAAGGTCCATACTAATTGGTGTACATGGAGCCCATCTAATATCTCATGGCTTCAAGCTATTCCTCACAGTGTGGTCCGTCAATAGCTTCTAGGTAGGTTGTTGGATCATCTTTTATGACCAAATGATTTCATTCTTAAGATACAAGATATCCAAATCTTTTAGGCTCAAGGTGTGTCCTACAATAGTCTGTGACTCTCCTTAGTCCTTCTGTAACTCTATAGATTCAATCTTTTATCATTGACCTCTAACTTCTTTGAGTTCTACTTTTCTCCCATTGATTCCCTTGGAAACAAATTCCTATTCTAGGAAAACAACAGCCCTGGCAACAAAAATTTTGTTGTCAGATGAAATACAAAAGTAATATCCCTTGCCTTCATTGGGATATCCAACAAAATAACATTTTTTTGATTTGGGTCCAAGATTTTAAAGAAACTGTTTTCTCACATAAGTTCACATATCAAATCTTCATAAAAGATGCATTGGGATATTTTTGATGCCATATCACATACGGTGTCTTTTGAACCAATTTAGATGGTGCACCATCTAGTTGAAGTGTGTCCACCAAAGGAAGTTGGAAGATGAGCTAGACTTATCAGTTATCACACCATGTCCAATAAGGTACAATTCCATCTTTCTGATACATTATTATGATTCAGGTGGAGTCCATTGTGATACAATACCATGATCTCAGAGAAGTTCCTCAAACTCTTGGTTCAAGTATTCTCAACATCGGTCGAACTGAAGTGCTTTAATACTAGTAACCACCTCTAGGGTTATTTCTAAAAGGTCCACATACATCAATGTTTATAGGTACCAATAGATCACCCACTCTCTGACTATTTCAGTGAGAAGTGCTTTCTTCATCTTGCATAATAAATAAGACTGACATGTCTCTATTGGTTCAAAACTAAAAGAGTCTAAATAACCATCTTTATGGAGTCTAGAAATGTGTTTCTCATTTATATTACCTAGACGACAATGTCATAGGTATGTATTGTTTGAGTCATCAAGTTATTTAGCATTTACTTTATATACACTTGTATCTACAATTAACGAGTATAGATCGTGACACATTGGGCCACTGGAATAAAAGATCTTATATTTAAAATAGAACACTGATCATTCCTCATATGAAATTCAAATATGCTCTTTTCAAAACAAGATACATAAGCGATATATCTATTAATAGTAGGTACATAAAATCATTTCTTTAATTCTACTACAAGCTCGTTGGGCTAAGATAAATGACTCATTCCAAATGTAGTGGGAACAACTCTTGATCTATGCAATTCCACCTTATCTTGCTTACTTCTTCTCGGATCTTGGACATTTAACATAGTGAGATCCTCATCTAGTATCTAATACCTAAGATGATGAAGTAGCCATATTTATATCAATAACATGTATTCCTAAAGAGAATATCTCCATCCCCTGCTTCTTCTTCCTTAGTTCCTCTATGTAAAGAGAGAAATTCCTTTTCCAGTATCTAGGATGGTGATAGTGGTGGCAATTCCCTTCCTTAGACACTCCTTCATTTTCTTTATGTGTAGAAGACTTGGATTTCTGGCCATTGCCTTAGAACTCTTGTTTTCCTTACCTTTGCCCTTGAACTCCCCTTTTCTTTATTAATCATCATCACAAATATAGGATTTCCCTTCTTCATTTGTGACTTGACATTCCTCTGCATGACAAGCAATCTAGACAACACTTACAAAAATTGTTCATCTTATAATTGATGATAAATTGGTGACATGATTCAGGAAACAATTTCAAAATCAAATTTGAGGCCAACTCTTCGCCTAAAAGGAAATCCTAGTCTCTCTAGGTTTTCCATCAACCCAATCAACTTAAGTACATGGGGCCCTACTGAATCTCACTCTTCCATATTGCACTTAAATAATGCTTTAGAGATATCATATCTCTATTAACTAGGTTGATTGTAGTAAATATTCTTAAGACGTGTTACCATCTTGAGAACGTCTATGTTTTCATGTTGTTTCTACAACTCACAATTCATAGAGAATATCATCAGGCATTTGATGTCTAGGGTTTTGTGGAATGTTTCTTATAAGCATCCCTTTCAGCCTTAGGTGCATTGGGAGGGGGTTCCTCTGGCTCTAGTGTCTCAAGGATATAGAGCTTGCACTCATGAATGAGAAAACATCTCATATTCCTAAACCAGTCATGGAAATTGTCCCGTTTAGTTTGTCCTTCTCAAGGACCAATTCCAACAAAAAAATGTTATTTGCCATTTGTTTCAACAACAGAAAATCTCCATTTATCAAAATACTTTTGATTTTATTTGATTTGTAAAAAGATTGATGATATCAATTAGGCCTTTAATTAATTAGTTCTCACATGATTTTTCTTCAAATTAATAGTCCTCATTATTAATTCACAAAGATTGCAGTGTAGAACCTTATAGTGGGACAAGATCTATATTTTGTCAAATCATGAGTCAACTTTGGCTGATTGCACAAAACTTGATTATTTAGGTAGGCAACATTGACCAATTGCATCCAAAGAAACTCTTGATAGATGGTATGCAAAACTCCTTGTCACCATTTGTATGCTTCTAGACACTTAATCCCATTAAGGTCACCTAGTTAAGCATGACTAAAAACCCAACATGATAGAATATGCACCCTACTTTAGTAGACCCACATATATACCATCACACTCCCATGAGATAGACTAGTGTTCCACACTTTGGCATACCCTATACTAAGTTGATAAAGCTTTCATATGTACTACTTATGAAAAGCATCTAAGACTTAATATTTATTAAGGGATTATATATATAAAATACATATACATATCCAATTACCACATACTTATAATATGTATCATATACGTACTATATCCAAAAACAAAACATACAATCACAAAATATGAGTGATGGTTATGGACACTCTAATACAATTCATTGGAGCCACAAAGAATTTATATACACCTAAGGTCATACATCACATGTATCAACTTATATACAGGACGGTCAGTTGACTAGACTCCTTCAGTGGATCGTTTGGTCTACCTGTCAGTCAATTGGTCTCTATCGGTTAGTTGACTGGGTCATAGGTAAAGCTGATGGTTAAACTCCTCTAGTTATTCAGTTTGGTCCATGCAAATGGGTGGCTCTTGTTCCAATCGATCGGTTGGATATTCATTCAATTGACTAGCACCTCTAGTCACCTGGATCCTCCAATCCTCTGGTTGATCGACTCCAGTTATAGTCGGTCGACTCGCCTTGTCAGAATGCCTTCTCTTGCCAAAGATATAAATCAATGCTATTCCTATCTATATTCTACATTGTACTGTGAATACCTTGAGTTACATTTGAGGGGAGCATAGGGGGTTAAGCATTAACTACATTTAGAGAAGAAAGAGGAAGGATTTTGCAAACTGGATTTATAAGATAGAAAATAAAACATTGAACCACACACAAGAATCCAAGGGATTTTGGGACATAAATACACATACATCCACCATAAAAACACTTTTTGGGTGACACATATGAATCACATATAGTATATCATATATAAAGAGCATCTATGGGACATTCCCTACAGTATGTGGTATTTAATCAGATATGCACATTAATCATTTAAATGTTCACATTGTATGCAATAAAATAAATGATAAAACTAAATCTGATCATATCGATTAAATCCCAAGACACTGTAAATTGATGTGGCTCTGACACCACTATTGAGAAATAGGTATATAGAGATGGCATCGGAAATTAAAATTTATATACATATTTCCTAACTAGAAGATCACATCAACAATGATATATTGGGAAAGAGGGTGTAGGATATACCTCATCCAGGAACAAGTACGATGACTATCCTTGCAAGGAGATGTATTCTTTCTTAAGCAGCACATTAACAGCTGTCAATGATGTCCTTCTGGTGTAGTAATCACAAATGGAAGTTGATGGTGTCCTTCTAGCATAGTAGCAAAAGCTTCCACACCTCTACATAGTTCATGTCGACCATCGAGAATTCCACATCGCACATCTAAAGATGACAGGAAGGAGCAACCCTTTTGTTTGTCAACGTGCTAGTATCCACTTCCTTTTTCCTTATTTCCTCTCCCATTCTTGGGTATCACTACTTAGGCTCACACATTACAACAATTGTGAGAATAGAAGTTTTTTAATAACCTTGTACACCACTCTAGATGGGCTAGGGTTTCCAAAATTCCCAAGAGATGAAAGGTCACTTTTCTTGACTGGATGGAAGCTGTGCACAACCAACTAGTGGGGTAAACATTCCCATCCATTGACCAACTTTGTTAGTGAAGCAATAACACTGGATTTTAATTCGGATATTGAAGGACGTTATTACACCTATCATTAATCGTTTGACCCAATCGAATTGGTCATTTGAATTTTATTGACCCAGTCAAACTGGTCAATTTGAATTAGATACAGTCCATTCGATTGAGTAGACATTCTAGGCAGTCGATTGATTACCAATATTAGTCACATTGATTACCTACACACTTTAGAAATCAATTTAAACCTTGTCCATTAGTAAACTCCTTTTCCTAGTGCATCCTATACATGTGACCCTATAGTTCTAAAATTGCATTTACAGTGAATGTCCATAACCAACTTATGACATCACAAGCAATGAAGGATAGCAACACATCAATACTACCCAATTTATGGGAAAGTTTTATGATAACTTCAACCTACATTTGTGATCAGTGTTACCATGATAATATAGTTCCTTTGTATCTGATATACAGATTAAATGTGAGGCATGAAAACATCATCCTCTTAATACTTAATCTATGTTTACTAGAGAAGACTATTGATATGCATGTGATCTCACATATCTCTTATTGACTCACATGAGTTTGGCCATACATTTCTCACTCTTTCTTATCAAGTGGCCAATATATCAACTCTGGAAGGAGGAAAAAATCCCATCTGCATCACTCACAATCAATCAACATGTTTCAATATACCAGTGCACGACTTTTATAGCAACCCTCATTCAAGGTCACATTAAATGATGTCAAAGTTCATCAAACGACATGTGATGAGTGTAGCAACTTATGGTCTAGGAACCACAATTTCCATTAGTAATTTGAGAGCTGATTCTGAATATCATTTTGTGGTTTCCATGTATCACTCTGAAGGTGGGTTTTTGTAGTACATTGTTCTTTAATAAGTACCTATGTGTTTTTCTTAATATCCAATATCATGACTAATCAGTCTTTGCTTAATACATATTCTATTCTTATTTATTACCATTCTCTATTTTTCTTCCACAACAATATCTTACCAGGGACATAACAAGAATGCATGCACTCTTATCATACATATGATCTCATTGATCAAGTCCTCAACCCGAAAGACATATGTCATCGAGTAACACTATTCTTTAGACACCTATCATGCTTGTGTCATCATCTCATGAATGAGATAAAGATTACATATGGAATTACCTTTAAAATTATCAAACCAAGTACATGATTCTTAATAAAATCATCATATGATTAGCTCTATGTGCATACATACCAACACCATCAACTAGTTCTTAGCTATAGTTTTCATGAGCCTCACCTTATAGCATCATCCTCCATGTCTAAAATAGGCTTGTATAGTGGGTAAGATATAAGGGTCATGATAAAAGAGCCCATCTGGGAGCTTGGCCTTGCAACTAATTCATTACATGTGTAATAGCAACTGACATAAAGTATGAGGCCACTGAAACCCATACTCGAACCATGTCAAAAACATGATGGATTATGATATGGAAATCTTGTATCCATACAATCCTTCCTCTAGATATTCAGTCTAATAGTTCTAACAACTTCCCAGAGCCACTATTACTTTTTCCAAGAGGAGGAGGATATACATATGAGACAACCTAGAACTGATCCCTTGAGATCAGTAAAATTCAACCAATGTAAGTCACTATCTTAAACTACTGTTCAACTAGGAGATCAGTAAAATTCAACTAATGTAAGTCACTATCTTTAACTACTGTTCAAAATATAGAAATAAGAAGCATGGTAATGACAAGTAAAACAATATACGAGATAATAGGAATACTACAGATAAGTAGTGTAATAGAATTATGGTATATATAGATGTATGACCTATGCATTAATGAATGGAAATTGAAACAAACTACTCTATAATATTCTCTTCATGAAGATCTAGATTTTAGAGAACCAGTTAACAAGTCTAGAGATATATAATATCTAGATACTATCTAGGTTAATATGAAGATCTATTATAAGCATGGTAGCTATTAGTGTACCTAATATATATATATATATATATATATATATATATATATATATAGAGTCAGGCTAGAATACACTCGAGTGTATCCGGAGTGGAATACACTCAAGTAGTTTTTCATGATGAAATATTTTTTTGAAAATCTAATCCATTGATCTTCTTAAACATCTCATGAACAACTCATACGCAAAATTTGAGCACATTTGGATATGTATAGCTCATGTTATGAAGACCGCAAAAATTATACATTTCAAATTAGTTTCACACGTTGATTTTGTTGCCCTTGGATGAGTGACTTACACTCATCCAATTTATATATATATATATATATATATATATATATATACAATAATGAATTCATATAAGTACTTACACACTTTAGAAGTTCATTAGGCTTGTATTCTTAGTAACGAAATATCAAACATTAGAGAGTTGAAGTGTTAAGGATAGAGACTTGAGCCAATGTAGTAACATGTATCAATTGTTATATATTTATAATTTCTAACATATTGGTTGGTGTATCAACTGATAAAGATTTATACAATCTTGATTATATCCTATTTATTGATTCCATTCTTGTATAAATTTATTATTATCTAGATAAATATATGTAGTGATTACATGTCCAAGAAAAATAAAATATATGAACTAGTGTAATATATCAACTTAGATTGATCTATAATGAGGTATTTGAAATATTTTAATCTGGGATGGACTTTGTTAATTGCTACATATATGAGTGAGTTGCTCTAGGTCATTGAACTACATGTGATGTTCCTACACTTATTTGAGATTGAAATATTGGATAGGAATATATATTGAGGTATGTTAGTTTCAAGACCCTAGATCAACATCTAATCATTTTCATTATTAGAATAATGCAATTTTATGAAATTGGGGTAAATACATGACTAAGGGGTGGTATGATGTCATATATGTTTATGAGGTTATGCTCATATATGATGATGCGAGGATTTTAAGTCACTTTTATAGGCTAGTTTCATATGTGTTTATTGGTCTTTTTCATGGTTAATATTGCATGATTCATTTCCTTCAGCCTATAATCTCGTTATGCATCAAATTTACCTGGTTTTATCTTATTTGGTATAAATGATCATATTTCTCGAAGTTGAGTTGAGTTTATCTTTGAATTTTAGGCAATTCACACATATACAACCGTCGATACCATCGACGACTGTCGATACTATCGAGACTGCCACAATGAGGCAGCTGAAAAGAGCAGAATGGGTCAATACCATTGACCCAGAAGTCGATGGTATCAAGCTGCCATCAGAGAGAACGCTAGAAAGTCAAGGAGCACCGATACTCTACATGGGTCGATACCATCGACCCACTATCAATGGTATCGACACCGTCAGATTAGGAAACCACCCAGATTGACCTAAATCGAACGGTCGTGATGTTTTTGCGGACGTAAGTGATCCCTATACCTAAAAAAGATGGCCCAAGCCATACAATCACATCAATTAGCCACTACACAAGTCTCGGAAGAGGAGAGGATGAAGAACGAAGACCAGAGCTACGCCCCAGACGTTTTCAGAGCTGCAAATGGAGTTTTCTACCGCCAGAAGGCTGCAGAACGCCCATCCCACGTCGAGGATCACCTGGTTCTTTTTTGTTCAGGGGTTACACCATCTCCATCCACGTTTCCCCTATGTTTTCTTATCCTTTTATCGTGTTTCTCATTGAGATGAACATGCGGGGCTAATCCCCTTTGTCTTTAGGATTGGGAGTAGCCTGGATAATCGTTGTATGACACTTTTTGCATAGTTAATCATAATTTGTTTCTCAAATCCGTGGTATGATATTGTTTTCTCAATACTATCATTGTTCTTGATTACCATAATGGTAATTTAATACCTTTAATTGCTTTTGAAGAAGAATTAAAGGTTGAAAAGATGCAATGATCACATTAACTTATAAATCCTTTGGAAAAGGTGATGTACGGTTAATGGTGGAAACCTAAAGATATGTTTTTCATACACCTAATTTAGGGTATATGTTACTACTAACATGGAACCAATCTAAATTAAGGTAGTGAATTGTATCGCGGAAGTGAAAAATTCTATTCCCAGGCCACTACCCGGGATAGGAGACAAGTTGTGATAATTATGTAGGAATTAGTACAATGAGAGTCCGTGGTGAAACTACAATACTAAAGATCCCATTTTAATTGATTGAACCAACCGTTTAATCGATTTATTTGCTTTCTTTTGTTTTTTATTTTCTTTTTCAAGACAAATCTTAAACTTTTATAATTGGTCTAGCTGATTGCAAGTAGTTAGTAGTAATCTACTGAAATTACGTTCCCTGAGTTTGACTTGGGCCTCACAAAGGCCTATATTATATTGACGCGTGCACTTGCATTTTATGCACGATTTAATCGTGTCAAGTTTTTGGCATCGTTGCCGGGGAGCGGCAATTTTTGGCACTACGAGTGTTGCGAGCGACCACACTAGGCCACTTTTTCATATGATTCTTAAAATTTTAAAATTTAATTTGACATCTTTTAATTACTTATTCCTCTTTAGCACTGTACTGAAATAATTTCCATCTTTTCAGGTGCTAGTTGATGGTAAAGACACGTAGCATAGACTACGTAGTATTACCAGTAATTCCATCACTAGGTGAAGGAGTTGAGTTGAAAAATCCACCTCCTGAGGAATTTGAACAAGAACCTGAAGAAATGGCTGAAGAAAAGACAATATGGGAGAAGATCAAGGCTTCTTCCTCATCAACATCAAAGGGGCCGATCAAAAGACAGGCAATCAACATTTCCACATATAAGATTGATCTGACATTGATAAACATGGTCAAGTCTCAAGCATTTCACGAGTTGAAGAATGAAGATCTTGTTGCTCACATTAGCACATTTGTGGAAAACTGTGACATGATAAAGATCGACAGGTTTCCACGGGAGGCACTCTACTTAAAGTTATTTCCCATCTCTCTCACAGGAAATGTATCAGAATGGGTGCACAACCTTGATGATGAAATCATTGAGACTTGGGATCAAATTATTGAGGTCTTTTTCGAGCAATTTTCCCACCTGAGAAGACCAATGACCTAGTGAGGAAAATTCACAATTTCAGCCAAAAGGTGGGAGAAACCTATTCTGAGATGTGGGAATGCTTCCAAATCATGATGAGGAGGTGCCCACATCATGGGCAGGACAAGGAAAAACAAGTAAAAATTTTCTACTTTGCTCTCAATGAGCATGACAGAAGCAACTTAGATTCAGTAGGATCAGGTTTCTTCTTGAACAACACAGACACAAGGTGTTGGGAGATCTTGAAAAACATGGCTAAGAAACAGTCCTGGGGTGATAGAGATGCACCAGAACAAGTTAGAGCTGTAGGGGATGCAAAAGCCATCAAAGAACTGAATGACAAGATGGACTTGATTGTGAAGAGACTTCTAGCAAAAGAAGATGGAGGATCTGATGACGAGGCACAAGTGAAATTCATGCGCCAGCAACAGGGGTATAGAAATAATGACTATTCTTGGAAGAAGGACAAAACATTTTCATGGAAGGATCCAAATAATTTCCTTCAGGATCCTGATGCTAAGCCACAACCCACAACAGAGGAAAAGAGCAATGAGTTGCTCAATCAGGTGATAAAATAGAATCAAGAGCTAATGAGCATGTTTGGCCAACAAATCAAGCAACAACGAGAATTTATGAACCAGTTTGGGCAAACTCTACAAAGTCATGGGGCTCAGATGAGGACTCCTGAGACATCTATAGCACAGATGGCAGCTGAAATAGCAAGTCTAAAGAAGCCCACAGTGCAAGGTTTTTCGGGAAATACAAATGTTCTAGGAGGGAACCACCAGGATAAAGCCATTCTACTGATGAGTGGAAAGAAACTTTTAAACCCTAGGGCTGATGAACCAAGCACCCCACAACCAAAAGCTGAAGGTGGGACCGTAGAGGATACTGAAGTGGTAGAGACATTTGAAGATGAAGGAGGGAAGGACACAAAGGAGCCTATTGTAGAGAAGGAGAAGGATAATATGATGCCATATCTGCCACCACATCAGCGGGTACAGATTGTCCCCGTCCCTTACCCCAACAGTCTCAAAGCCAAGAAAGTGGATGCACAGTTCAAGAAATTTTTGGATAGTTTTAAAAACTTTCTGTTAATATTCCTTTGTTGGAGGTGATTGAGAAGATACCCTTGTTTGGTAAATTCTTGAAAGACATAAATACCAAGAAGAGGAATATACCTGATACAAAGGTGGTAGTGCTTAAGGAGCAGGTCAGCACCTTCATTCTAGGTAAACTGCCACCAAAGAGACAAGATCTGGGCTTCTTCAACATCTCCTGCTATATTGGAAAAGTAAAATTTGGTGAGGCACTATGTGATTTTGGGGCAAGTATCAACTTGATGCCCCTCTCTACATTTAAAAAGCTTGGGCTAAAAGAATCTCGACAGAGCAATATGACAATTCAACTGGCAGACAATTCTGTGGTGAGTCCGTATGGTATTTGCAAGGATGTCTTAGTAAAGGTTGATAGGTTTGTGTTCCCGACTGATTTTGTTGTTTTGGAGATGCAAAATGAACTAGGGAATGAGCTACTTTTGGGAAGACCCTTTCAAGCCACTGCTGACATGATACTAGAGATGGGTAGAGGCCAGTTGACAATGGGTATAGCCGATGACATATTTGAAATACTCATGCCACCAAATTCAAAGTAGTCACAAGCAAATGAACAATGTCATAAAATAAAGCACTTTGAACACCACATCTCTCTTTGTCTAGGGAATCCATTTATTGATATGGCTCACGTAATGATGAAGGTAGATAAGGGAACAATTCCTATGGACATCATGGAACAGACGAAGGTAATCTCTCTTGTGAAAGCAGTGGGTTACCCCAATGATAAAGAAGAAGAAGTTTCACCATCTACTGAGGAGGAGGCTATAGTAGTCTCCATGTTTGACTCATACTCGCAACTCCCCCTTGAGGCATGTCTTTTCAACTTAATGGAATATTGGATGAGAAGCAACTCATTACAAGAATGTGTAAAGATGCTTCAAGTGCTTCCTTGCTATTACACCAAGCACTATGAAGATCTGGCACCACTGCCACCACCGATTCAATCTTCCTTAGTCAGCCCACCTGAGTTGGAACTTAAGCCGCTGCCCCCCCCCCCCCACTTAAAGTATGTCTTCTTGGCAGATAATGAGAAGCTTTTGGTGATCATATCAGCATATCTGAGTGTCAATGAGGAAGCGCAATTGATGATTGTGTTGAAAAACCACCGTGGTGCATTTGGGTGGTCCATTTCTGACATCAAGGAGATCTCCCCTACTTTATGCCAGCACAAGATCCGGCTTGTAGAAGGAGCCAAGCCAGTGATTCGGCCACAACGTCAACTCAATCCTAGCATGATGGAGGTCATCAAGAAGGAGGTGATCAAGCTTCTTTCAGCGAGCATCATTTATACTATTTCAGATTTGACATGGGTAAGCCCCACACAGGTAGTCCCTAAAAAGGGGGAATCACTGTCACTCAAAATATGTTGAAAGAACCGGTCACCACCCGATTGGTAACCAGGTGGCATGTTTGTATTGATTAGCACCGTCTGAACTCCGCTACTTTGAAAGATCATTTTCCTCTCCCATTCATTGATCAAATTTTAGAGCGATTGGCTGGCCGTTCTCATTTTTTCTTTTTAGACGACTATTCCAGCTATAATCAGATTTCCATTGATCCTAAGGACCAAGAGAAGTCGACCTTCACTTGTCCTTACAGAACTTTCACTTACCGCCGCATACCTTTTGGTTTGTGCAACGCACCGACCACTTTTCAGCGCTGCATGCTTGCTATTTTCTCTGATATGGTAGAGCATTGTTTAGAGGTTTTTATGGATGACTTTTCCATTTACGGTGCATCATTTGATGAATGTTTGCAAAATCTTGATAAGGTGTTGCAGAGATGTGAGGACACACATTTGGTCCTCAATTGGGAAAAGTGCCATATGATGGTAAATGAAGGCATAGTGCTAGGACACAAGGTGTCCTGCAAGGGACTGGAGGTGGATCCAGTAAAGATTGAGGTTATTTCCAAACTACCTCCACCGAATATGGTGAAAGGGGTGTGGAGTTTCCTTGGTCACGTGTGGTTTTATCGCCGGTTTATCAAGGACTTTTTGAAAATAGCTAAGCCGCTATCAGAATTACTTGAGAAAGATACAATTTTTTATTTTAACGATAAATGTCTGCATGCTTTTGAGGTACTTAAGGAAAAATTGATTTCTACGTCAGTTGTTCAAATGCCGGATTGGACTAAGCCTTTCGGACTTATGTGTGACACATCAGATTTTGCCATAGGGGCTGTTCTTGGGCAGCGTCTTGAGAACAAACCTACAGTGATTTTTTATGCGTCTAAAACTTTAAATGATGCCCAACTAAATTACACCACTACTAAGAAAGAATTACTTGCCATGGTTTTCGCTTTCGAAAAATTAGGCAATATTTAGTGGGTTCTAAGGTTGTGGCGTGGACTGATCATGCCGCCATAAAATACTTAATGGAGAAGAAAGATGCCAAACCTAGATTGATTAGGTGGATCTTATTATTGCAAGAATTCGACATTGAAATTAAGGATAAGGCGGGCATTGAGAATGTGGTTGCGGACCACTTATCTCAGTTAGAGCGGGTTAATGAGAGTGATACTAACATACCCATTGTCGAGACATTTCCAGATGAGTAAATTCTTTCAATTCAATCTACAGATCCTTGGTTTTCACATATTGTCAATTACCTTGCATGTAAGGAAATCCCGGATGATTGGACTTATCAAGAGAAAAAATGGTTTTTTCATTCTTTGAGATATTATTTTTGGGATGACCCTATTCTGTTGAGACAATGTAGGGATGGTATCTTATGCAGGTGTGTACTGGAAATGAATATGATAGTGTGCTTAGTCACCTGTCATACACTACCCACCGGCGGTCATCATGCGAGTGCAAGGACGACTACCAAGGCGCTAGAGAGTGGCCTTTATCAGCCTACACTTTTCAGAGACACCTATGACTATGTGAGGCGGTGTGATTCTTGTCAAAGGGCAGGTAATACCTCAACACGGAAAGAGATGCCCCTCAATGTATTTCAAGAAATTGAGGTATTTGATTTGTGGGGTATTGACTTCATGGGACCCTTTGTATCCTCTAATTCTAATTTATATATCTTTCTTGCTATTGATTATGTATCGAAGTGGGTAGAGGCAATACCCACAAGGACTAATAATGCTGCAGTAGTGTGCATGTTCATGAAGGATCATATTTTCTGTAGGTTTGGTGTGCCACAAATGATCATTAGCGATGGCGGCACCCGTGTCACGAATCGGAAATTTGCTGCATTATTGAGAAAATACGGGGTTAAACACAATGTAGGTACCCCATATCACCCGCAAACACAAGGTTGGATGGAAGTGTCGAATAGAGAGATTAAGAAGATCCTGGAGCGCATAGTGGCCTCGTCAAGGAAGAATTGGAGTGCGTTGCTACCAGATGCACTATGGGAATACATGACCGTATCTAAAACACCTATAGGCACTACACCTTTTAGGTTGATGTACGACCGAGCATGCCATTTGCCGGTAGAATTGGAGCACAAAGCACACTGGGCGCTAAGGAAATTGAATTTGAGCATGGACGAGGCAGGGAGAAACTGAATGTTAGAGATCAATGAGCCAGACGAGCTAAGGATGAATGCCTATGAGAACTCAAGGATCTATAAGGAGCGGACAAAGCAAATCCATGATCGCCACATTCAGCTGTGAGTGTTCAAAAAGGATGAGAGGGTGCTTTTGTTCAATTCAAGGTTAAAGTTGCATTCTGGAAAATCGTGATCCCGTTGGAGTGGACCGTTTGTGGTAGACGAGGTGTGACCCCATGGTGCTATCATGATTATGGATGGTGATAGAACATTCTTAGTAAATGGTCAAAGATTGAAGCACTATTATGGGGAGGACTACACAAGGAAGGTGCATGAGGTTAAACTCATGGTGCTTAAGGAAGAATGAACAACTTGATTTTGTCTAGCCTAAGACGTTAAAGTAGGGCGCTTGTTGGGAGGCAACCCAACCATTGGTAGATTTCATTTCCATTTACTTCAGTAGTTTTATTTAATTTTGTTTTTAGTGTAAAAATGATACCCTAATACATTTGTTAAGTGTGTAGGACAACTTGGGTGTCGATACCATCGACCCTTGTGTCGATGGTAGCAACAAGGGTGCAGAGCAGATACTACAGAAATTTTTCTCTGTTGATACTATCGACGACCTCTTCGATAGTATCGACCACCCAACAAGTTGATCGACTCAAATTCTAGAGCAAGTCGATAACATCGACCTCAAGGTCGATGCTCATGAGATCTCTGAATATTTTTAGAAAAAATTGTAGCAGAGATATCGATACCATCGATGGCCATGTTGATGGTATTGGCCCGACTTCAGATAAAGTATGGTTCCAGGTCTCGCAAGGATAAGGGTTGGCAGCAAAAGTCGATGCCATTGACACCTCGTCGATGGTATCGACACGACACATCAACGATCTGTGAGATGCCATCAACGAAGCGTGCCAAATCTGGAGGTTGATCCGTGGGACGGGTCGATACCATCGACCCTTTTTGATAGTATCGACGCGTCATCGATCTGGGCCCCCACATCTAGCAATCGATGACCGTCGATGGTAGTGAAGGACATATTGTGCTACATGTGTCGATAGCATCGACACCCCGTCGATGGTATTGACGGGGTACTAGGGGCGCCGACCTCATCTATAAAAGGAAGGATTGTATTTCATTTTTTCTTCACACCTTCAGAGTATTCTTCATCAACCTCAACATTGAGCATTGACGAGCAGACAGAGACCTTCACCAAGCATCCGACGAGCTACACATCTTCCCCGAGCTCATCATCGACTGTGGAGATCATCTTCTTCGACCTTCACTGAGCTCCTTTTCTCTATCTTTTCTCAGTTCATCATGGTGAGGCATGGAGCATCATCTTCCTCATGCACTGCTCAAATGGAGATCGAGACATTCATACCACCACTGCCAGGCTCCATTCCCCATCCGAGAATTGCACATCCCTCAGCAGACGTGAAGAAGATCTTCAACGAGTTAATGAAGAGGTCAATCAAGCCCACTCGTTACGTTGATCGGGCCCTGATCTGAGACCTAGGCTTTGAGGACAACCTCAACTATGTCCTCCATGTCCAAGTTGGTAGGTTGACATATGCAGGGGAATGAGTCCCCTATCATGTTGAGGGCCATCCTTTCTTTGGTAAGTGGCCGACATACAAGGAACTCATGGTAGAGTTCATGTCATCTCTCGACATTTGTGTCATACCCAATGACCTCATCGCCACCGATTGTGAATGGATCAAAGGCCGAGTCTCCTTTCGACTTTTCAACCGCAATTACACCATCATGCTCGAACAGTTCAACTCAGTCTACAATTGGTGGCATTCGCTAGAGCAGTACAGATGGCCAGACAATCAAGCTGACTATGATGAGATGTTCTCACAGTTGGTTACCATGTTGGTAGGCAAGACACTTAGCTATCACAATGCAACTATCACCGACTTCGAGCACCCATTTGTGCATATTCTTCACCATATGATGTGTATTATTTTCTTTGCTCGTGGCAAACTGTCGCTGAGCAAGTTCTCGGAGACAGACCTGTTTTTCCCCTACAAGCTGCTGAAGAGGGAAAAGCTTAATTGGGGCGCATTTTTCTTAACACGCATGATGGCAGTGAAGAGGAGTACCATACGAGCCCCTATTCACTTTGGGGGACTTATCACGCCACTAGCCCTCTACCTTGGGCTAGAACTATCCACACTCCCTCCACTGGTCAGTCGGAACCCCATCAATCTGGCCCATTTTCACCGCTCCAATCTTCTTACACTCCACGATGGTGTGGTATATGCTCATTGCGACATTAACAAGGAGTATCAGGAGCACGTACTACCAGACCCCGTCTTCAACCTCCAGCTAGGCCAACACTTATGGTGGCCTATCATTGCCATTGAGGATTCTTAGGAAGAAGAGGATGCGGGAGACGATGACGATGTGGGCAATGACAATGAGGAGGAAGAGGAGGCTTTCATACCTCTTCAGTCACGAGTAGCACCGAGGAAGCATCCACGCTTCTACTCGGGAGCTTCATCTTCATCTCAGCCACCGCCACCACATCCCTCCCACGATGGAGATGACCCCTATTCTATGCAGGGGATGTATACCATGCTCCAGTCTATCCAGGAGTCCCAGCAGACCATGCAACAGTCCCACCAGACAGCTTTTGCAGGGATCCAGGATACACAGAATAGGCAGTATGAAAATCAACAGACGATCTTTGAGAATGAACGCCAACTATTCGACAAGCAACAGTAGGTCTATGACCAGTTGGGGAGGATAGAGCAGCAACATCATCCTTTCTACGATCATTACTGGAGTCAAGGCTACTTCGGGGGATATCTACAACCACCACCCATGCCACCTTATGATCCGAGCTTTCAAGGGAAATATCCAGATTGGAACCCCCATACCCAGTAGTACCTGCCATTTTTGCCACCTGAGCAGTAGAGGGTATCACTGTTCCACCTTCTGAGGTTGTTTTTGACTATGAGGCCATAGTCGATTTCAAGCTTGGGGGGGAGATGGAACCGTTTCTATCTTAGTTTTTATTTTTATTTTATCTTCTTTTAGCATTTTCTTAGTTTTTTTAGTATTGCTTATTTTTTACAGCGTTCTAGGATCCACAGTCTATCTAGTGTAATCTGTGGATGTCTAATATAAATGTATGTCATCTCTATGTTTGCCATATGGGGGAAATTTGAAATTTGAGCGTTAATTTAAAAGCATTTTCAAGAAATTGTAAGCTTGCTTTGTTTGAAATTGAGCACCTAACTTATGAAAATATTTGGGTAGGTCAAATTTTAAACATATGATCATAACTGTACATCCTTATGGTTCAAGAAATGTGTATGGAATTGGATGTTGAGCCTAAACTGACCAAACGGTAACAATACTTTAATCATAAGTGAGAGAGAGAAACCCGTTGATTGATTGGTACACATGTTAGTAAGGAGGGACATATAATCTTTTCAAATGATTATGTCAATTAGTCTTGTGATCTATCCACCCCACTTCATGCACACTCCACCATAAGAATTGAGAGCACATTACAGTTTTCATCTTTTGATTGCATGCCATTTAGATAGGATTGCATTATAGCTTGATTTTGCATAAAAATGAAAAATGAAAAATGAAAAGAGATTTGTAGATTAGTCATGCATGTATAAATTCTCAAGTGCATGCCATGGTAGTTGCATAATTACTTTCATTTAGTTGAATTTTGCATACTCTTAAGCATATAGGACATTATGTGCCTTGCTTATTTTGAAAAATAAGAAATGCGGGGAACTTGTTCTATACTCTCTGAGAAATGAATTGTAATGCATCGATGGTAGTAGCTATGTGAAAATAAGTTCTAAAAAAATGTATATTATAAATGTTTTCATAGTCAAATTGAAAAGAAAGAAAAAAACAAGGACTTGGAAAAAAGGAAGATAAAAATAATAGAGTGAAATCAGAGGGAGAAAAGAACTTGTTTCACCTGTATATTTAAAAAAAAGGAATAAGCACATGATGTAGTTTTGTAGACATTCCATCTCACCTTGAGACAGAATAGTAGAGCATGCATCATTCCACCTAAAATGTAGGCATTAGGTCATTTCCATATGCATATGCATCATTTAGGTCAGTTTTATTGTTTTTGCATGTTAAATTGTATTATGCTTCCTCTTCTTCCACAACCACCCATGTCATCCACCCGTTGCTCAAAATGGTAGGCCACCCATGATTATCTCCTCATTCTTGTATATCAGGAGATCTTCTTCTATGTAGATGGTAGTTAGGATATGAGCAATGTAGATAGGAGATCACAAGATGCACCAAGCCTGAACCGGAGGAATTTATTATATCAACTGCCTTATTTGATAAGTGATCATTGGTCTTGGGGTAGGCATCTCTCATGGACGATCATTGTCACCTCTAGGGTAGTTACCATTCCGTGGTTAGTGAGGGCCGGTATGTGCATGCCAGGTGGGAATCATTCTGAGATGTCTTTTATGCTAATATGTTGTTTAGTTGGCCCTCACAATCATATTCTCTAGTTTTGTTGCTCAAGGACGAGCAAAGTTCAAGCTTAGGGGAGTTTGATGCGAGGATTTGAAGTCACTTTTATAGGCTAGTTTCATATGTGTGTTATGCGTTTATTGGTCATTTTCATGGTTAATATATCATGATTCATTTCCTTCAGCCTATTATCTCGTTATGCATCAAACTTATCTTGTTTTATCTTATTTGGTATAAATGATCATATTTCTCAGAGTTGAGTTGAGTTTATCTTTGAATTTTAGGCAATTCGCACATATACAATCATCGATACCATCGACGGCTGTCGATACTATAGAGACGACCACAGTGAGGCAGCCAGAAAGAGCAGTATCGGCCTAGAAGTCGATGGTATCGAGCTGTCATGAGAGAGAATGCCAGAAAGTCAAGGAGTGACGATACTCTACGCGGGTCGATACCATCAACCCACCGTCGATGGTATCGACACCGTCAGATTAGGAAACCACCCATATTGATCTAAATCGAATGGACGTGATGTTTTGGCGGCCATAAGTGATCCCTATACCTAAAAAAGATGACCCAAGCCGTAAAATCACATCAATTAGCTGCTTCACAAGTCTCAGAAGAGGAGAGGATGAAGAATGGAGACAAGATCTATGCCCCAGACATTTCCAGAGCTACAGATGGAGTTTTCTACCGTCGGAAGGCTGCAGAACGCCCATCCTACGTCGAGGATCACCCGATTCTTTTTTGTTCAGGGGGTTACACCATCTCCATCCACGTTTCCCCTATATTTTCTTCTCCTTTTATCGTGTTTCTCATTGAGATGAACATGCAGGGCTAATTCCCTTTGTCTTTAGGACTGAGAGTAGCCCAGATAATCGTTGTATGACACTTTTTGCATAATTAATCATAATTTGTCTCTCAAGTTTGTGGTATGATATTGTTTTCTCAATTCTATCATTTTGCTTGATCACCATAATGGTAATTTAATAACTTTCATTGCTTTTGACGAAGAATTAATGGTTGAAAAGATGTAATGATCACATTAACTTATAAATCCTTTAGAAAAGGCAATGTACGGTTAATGGTGGAAACCTAAAGATATGTTTTCATGCACCTAATTTAGGGTATAGGTTACTACTGATGTGGAACTGATCTAAATTAAGGTAGTGAATTATATCGTGGAAGTGAACAATTCTATTCACAGGCCACTACCCAGGATAGGAGAAAAGTTGTGATAATTATGTAGGAATTAGTACAATGAGAGTCCGTGGTGAAACCACAATCCTAAATATCCCATTTTAATTGATTAAACCAACCATTTAATTGATTTATTTGCTTTCTTTTGTTTTTATTTTCTTTTTCAAAACAACTCTCAAACTTTTATAATCGGTCTAGCTGATTGTAAGTAGTTAGTAGTAGTCTACTGAAATTACATTCTATGAGTTCGACTTGGGCATCACAAAGGCCTATATTACATTGACGCGTGCACTTGCATTTTATGCACGGTTTAATCGTGTCATATGACTAGTTAATATCCTATATTACTTGAATGGAGATATAGACGAACAACACTCCTAGAAATATAAAAGTCATATCACAACTAAAACAATTAAACATCATTCAATGATTGAAAGCCAATTGTAATTAATGTTGTACTACATTTATAGATCTCTCACTTGTTTAATTCATGGAGACTCATACCTATAATGCTTGAAATGTGTATTGTTTGATTCAAGGTACAAAAATATAATTACTTTTTGAAAAGTTTATTTATCGCTTGAAATCATGCATAGTAGATAGAATGGTTGGCCTAATTTTGTTTTAAAACTGTAGCCTTCATGTATGAAAGAACATTGACAATTATTTCGGGAAATAGTAGCACACTATTTAAATATAAATAAAGGGTAGGCTAGTGCCCATTATCTTAACAAAATTATGTTTCCATGTCTCTTCATAGAGAGAGGGACATACAGTCCCTTAGTATACTAAGAAATTCAATTGGTGTGTTGTCATTCTCTATAGGAGCGAACAAATGGCTTACGCAACAAAATAGACAATGACATGTGCTATCTATTTAAACATTTAAATTACTAATATCAAATTGTGATATTTAGTCCTACTAATATTGAAAACCATTTTTCTACTTTACACTCACCTACATTGTTTACTTCCTTGCATATTCATATTGAAAATTCTTACTAGTCTAGCTCATACTTATTTACTTCCCAAATAATATTTTTATATTGGTCATTTGACTGATACATATTTTTCTCTTTCCTCCACATGTGGTTATTCCTTTGGGATGTTCATGGATAGGTGATTGGGAAGATATGGATAAGACATGAAGGAGTTATCCTCACTGGATCTCAGAATAGAGCATACTTGAGGTTTTCATTTTTGGTTTCTATGTATAGACATATAAGTCCCATGTACTCACATTTATGTTTGATTTAAAGATTGTGAATGTGTTTTGAAACAAAATTATGTGAAAAGTTTGGTCCCAAAGATAGGATATTTACACATTGCTTATTTTAGGATAGGACTCGATGTATGAAGAATGTATAGCATAAGGTCATGATCCATGACCTTACTGAAGGCACCTAGAAGATGTAGGGTTTCTATAAAGCATGGTGGTATGGTTTAAGGTGTTAGTACATTTAAGGAGTGGGCCCTATGAGGAGTTCCACTCCTTACTAAGTTGAGGAATAAACCCATCTAACCCTAATAATCTAATGAGTATGCTAGAATAAGTATACTTTTCATTTCTCAAAAGAGTGATATACAAGAATAGTTAATGCATAGCAGTAGAAGAAATGAAAAATATTACATTATCTCAAAAAATATCCATCTACATTATTCCTCACCTATTATGGGTGGCGTGACATTAAACTTGGCCATCTTAAGATAGTATCCTAGAAGTTCTACACTTTGAAACATGTCCAACATGCACCATCATCCTCAAATCTACCTATATTTGGGTGGGTTAAGAGTCTCACCCATAAGAGAAACATCACAGAGTAAGATATTCATCATAACATGATTATGTGCAGAGTGAAAACAATTAGGCATCGTTTATTGCAAAGAGAATAAATTAACAAGATTTTAAATTAGGAGAATTCCAAATATTAAGGAAGTAAAAAAAAGAGTAATTTAAAAAGATTTAATCGGTAAAATGTATGATGTGTTAAGAAACATAGAAGATGATTGAAAAAAGAGATTCTTTCTATGAACACCTCATCAAAATATCAATTGTAAGTGGTTCACACCAAAACAAATAGACTAATATTATTTAAGCAGGACTGAGACCCTTATAATATCAAGCCTAAATTATATTGGGTGTAAAATGCACACACTGAGCGGAAACATGCACACAATATATAAATGTCGATGTTAAAAAAGCATACTCATGATAGAATATGCACATCCAAACTTTATGGTGGTACAGGAGGTACCACTACTCTAAATAATTTTAGTCTGCTATATATGCATAAATATAGAGGCAAGATGTATGTTTAGTCAATTTCAGTTCAAATCAAATAAGGAGTGATGAGAACATCCAATATAATATAGGTTTAGGCCAAAGGATCATAGCTAATGATTTCATGTGATTTCATTAATAATTAAAAGAAATAATATCAAAATGAAAGTTGTACTAAAAGATCATAAGATCATATTGCAAGTGGTTGTGTAACATACCAAAACATGACCTCCTATCCCTAGATATCCTAATCTTAAGGATTGGATACCTTTGAGTCTGGATTAGGAATAAACCCCCAAATATGGTACATATATCCTTCTAGACCTAAATAGGATTAATAAATAAGTGATGGAAATAAGTTTGAACCTATCTAACTTTATGGGATTGAAGGAAAATGCGTTAATAATTCACACAAGAATATATGGTTGGCTTGTTATTAATTTGAAAGACAATACCATTAAGTATCTTTATAAGGGGAACTTGTATTAAATAATGGTTATGGTTGCAAGTATGAGTAAGGAAATGATTCATGTAAAGATAATCCCAAAATATGTATAATGTCAAAGAATTGTCCATTTATACCTTTTTGGCAAATAGGTATGAAGATAACACCCTTTAGCCCCAACCCATGATATTATCTAATAAATAGTCTAAAAAAACAATATAAACCTATTTTGGAAATCATCATGGTTAATTTTTCTTAAAGCAATCACGTTTTACATTCATTGAATGATCCTAAATGTCTTAATTTCATTAGGGAAAGAAAATAAAGTAAAACTCAAAAATATTTTATAATAAATTTGATTGGCCTCTAAAAAGGAATTCAATGGAAAATTCAGAATACACATGTCTTAGTTAGCCTAGGTTTCAAATTTCACTTTATTTGAACCTTGTTTGATCCCTCAAATGAATTAGAAAAAAGTTTTTGACATACTTAATAATATAAATAATCAATTGATAGAATTGCTTTCCTTAAGTTATTCAGATACATCTTGATATCACGCTTCAAATTCAAGAACTTTACACCCTTTCATGCTATAGTTCCAGGTTCTTGAATCATGTGGATGTGCGGCCCTTTGTACCATTCATTTTAGACCGGTCGACTGAAAAAGTCACCATCTCCTTTTGTTGCGTATGGAAATTGGTCATAGATACATATTAGTTTTCTCTTTATGGTTTCTCCCTCATTTGTCCATGGTTTTGTTAAATTTCTTTGCCTCTAAATTGCATTTTGATTCATCATGTTTTGATCTATGATTTGATCCCCATCTCTTTCTTTTTGAGAAACCTCCAGATTCCCCTTCTTCCCCCATCTTCCCATACTACCAAAAACTTCTTCCACAAAACCTATGCATATCTACTGACTTTTGAAGTATATCAAAGCCCTAAATGATGTTTTCCTCACACCACTACTTCTTAGAGACCCCCTCTCTTTACTACAAACCCCATCTTCTTAGTTTTGTATTCAACTTCATGATGTATTTGTACATCAATAAAACTAATCTCTCACCTCAGAACCTTCTTGGCATCACTCTCAAGATGCCTCATGACTTCACTTCCTTTGCAATTTTGTGGTTTGGGATCCCTAACTTGGGTTTTTGCTGCTCACTACCATCTCTTTGGTATGATGTTTTGAACACTCCTATGTATTGGGAAGGAGACTGGAATGGTCACGATGGGCTTCCAAAGCTTTCCACAAATGTTGTTTGCCTATGATAATTTCTTGCTTTCCTTCTTAATCTTCTTCCATATTTTCTCAACGGGTTCTGCCACCACTTTTCTTGGTTCTAGTTTTCTACATTGAGGTCTCTCCAATCGTGTGGTCCACCTAACCTCAAAGGGATTGTGTTTAATTAGCTTGAATGCATAGATAATGATCTTCCAATTTAGAAAAGGCCAAAAGTGGAGTAAACCTAACCACTTACCTTTTAATAAGTCTCACACTACATGTCATCACTATAACCAACCCCAATCTTGTAATTTATCATTATCCACTAGGTTTCCTATCATGTTGAGGTGCTAGTTTGGGTTCTAGTTTCCTTCCTTTTGTATCCATGGCAAGATGGGTTTATGGATCCTAGACCGCCTCCTAGATTAGTACACACCCGTGATGAGTTTGGATGAGGATTCAGAAGATAGAGAAATCATCTCCTTGCAATTGGGAAATCTAGATCTTGAGTTTGATCGTTAGGTTGGGGTTGCAATGGAGGTGCTATATGTTCTATAGTACAGACAAGGAGGAAGAATGCCTTCCAAAGTGTTATCTATTTTACCCCCGCACATGTTGGTATGTATGCTAAAAAAGAAAATCATATATTGATTGTAATGGGCCATTAGATACCTGATTTAATAATAGTAAAGGTAATTTCATCTATTATGTTTGTCTCAGTCAGGAGATGATGACACAAACTTAGCATATGTCTAAAGAATGATGATACTTTACGACATATTTCTTCACTTTTAGGACCTATACGATGAGATCATATGAATGATAAGAGTACATGCATTCTAGTTATGTCCCTCGTCCGATATTAATGTGGAACCAAAATAGACAGAAGTAATACATAAGACTAGAGTGTGTGTTGACTAATGCCAAAGTCTCATTAGTCATGAATATCAACTCAAACATATAGGTATATGTTAGACAACAATGTACCAGATAGACCCATGCTGAGAATGATACATGTAGACCAAAGAATGGTAGTCAAAATCATCTCTCATAGTGATAATCATGATTGCGATTCTTAGACCCAAAGTCACTACACTCAACACATGTCCTTCAATGTATTTTGACATCATCCAACATGACCTTGAGTAAGAGTTGACATAGAGGTGATGCTAAGGTACTCTATGACACATGGGGATTGACTGTGAGTGACATAATATGGGATTTGTACCTACTATAGGAGATTAATATCCTAGCTACTTGATAAGCGAGACTGAGAAATGTATGCCCATAATCATGTGACTTAGTATGTGATATGTGAGCTCACATGAATCTCATAAAGTTTGCTCTAGTTCAAGGAACATGAATTGAGCATTGAGAGGATGCTGATTTTGTGCCTTGAGTTCAATTGGGATATCAGAGACAAAGGAACTATACGATCATAGTAACAATGACTACATATTGTAAGTTGAAGTTGTTCTCCAAATTTCCAATTACTTGGGTAGCAATGATATGTTGGTAGATATCACTCATTGCTTGTGATTTCATGAATTGGTTATGGACATTCACTACCAATGTAATTTGGGACCTATAGGGTCACACACATGGGAGGCATATGGAATAGGATTTTACTCATGAATAAGGTTTAGCTTGATTACTAAAGTGTTCATGTTTTCAATTTAAACAACATTGTATTAAAATTGACTGATTGGGAATGTGAGTTGACCAACTCAAGTGTTGAGTCGATTGACTCAATTGTCAAATCAATTTAAACAACATTGGTTAAAAATTGGCTGACAGGAACTGTGGGTCAATTGACTCAGATGTTGAGTCGATTGAGTCAAGTGTAAAGTAATTCAATTCAAGAGTCCAGTCGACAACTTAGATGACTAGCAAGATTGGATCAAGAATAGATGCTGATGTCATGTTTTGCATTAATCATTGAACATTGAAAGACAATATGTTTGTGTATAGGAAAGCATTCCAATCGACTGATTCATGTGTTGCGTTGATTGACTGGGTGTGAATTGACCGACTCAAGTGTTGATTCGATTGACTTGTGATCTTCAACAACTAGAAATTCATGAAAATATATCTCTACAACTAAAAGTTGCTCCGAAAACCATGACCCTGGCCCTCTAATAAATTAAAGGGTAGTAATGGCTTTCACAAGACACAAGTAATGTTGAACGTTGTTCTCTCATAGTTGTGATAACGTGAGAGCCCGAGCAAGTCTTACCTATAAAAGGGAGAGACATCAAGGGAGAACAAGTCAACACTAGCAAATTGACATCAAAGGGACAACTCCTTACTGTTGGCTCTAGGAAGTGCAACAGGGAGTTCCCTATTCTCTGTGTGGACTACATAGAGGTGTGTATGCTGTCACCCATCACACTAGAAGAACATTGTCAACCTTCATCCATTGCGCTTCCCCAAGAGGCTGCTACTGATGACCGTTCATGTGGTACTTGAATAAGAAACACAAGAGGATAGTCGCTAGACTTGCTCCTGAACCGGGAAGATACCTCACAAATCCCTCTTTCCTAGATACATCATTGTTGACATGATCTACTAGTTTGGGATTGGGTATAAATTTTTTGTTTCTGCTACCCAATTTCCAAATAGTGGTATCATAGGCACGCCAATCTATGGTGTATCAAGATTTAAATCAATGTGATCATATATATTTTATTGAATAGTACGCAAATATTTAAAATTATTAATGTGCACATCCGATTAAATACCACCCATGGTCCCAATATATATATATATATATATATATAGAGAGAGAGAGAGAGGGAGGGAGGGGGAGAGAGAGAGTAAGTCTAGAATATACTCGAATGTACGGATCACACGCTACAATCAAGTTGTGTTTGCATACCAAGACAATATTTTATAAAGTGTAACCCATTGATCTTCATTGCCATACTATAATTAGGCTACATAAGAATTTTGAGCCCATTTGGATGAGGGTAAGTCACTCATCTGAGGGCAATGAAATTGATGCACGAAACTAATTTGAAATGCCCAATTTTTGTGGTCTTCATAACATGACCTATAAATGTCCAAATGGGATGAAATTTTATATATGAGATATTCACAAGATGTTTAAGAAGATCAAGAGATTAGATTTTTAAAAAGATACTAAATGATGAAAAACTACTTGATTGTATTCTTCTCCAGATATACTCAAGTGTATTCTAGCCTAACTCACTCTCTCTCTCTCTCTCTCTCTCTCTCTCTCTATATATATATATATATATATATATATATATATATATAAAGTAATCTTTTCACATTACCCTAAAATTGTTTTGACTGTGGATGAATGCATGGTTATAGACAAAAAACCCTACGGATGTGCATTCTTGGTTGTTTTGTTTCTTTCCCGCTATTATTCAGTTTGCATAATGAGCCTCTCTCCTTATTTCCAATATAAACTAATGCTCTCCTTCCTACATTCCCCTTGAATGTAACTCGAAGTTTCCCTTTTACAATGTAATAAGTTAATAGGAATATGATTGCTTTAATTTATGTTTTGAGAAAGAGAACTCATTCTACACCATACGAGTCAACCGATTGGGAAGTTGAGTCAATCAATCAAATGACCAAGAAGGCCAGCTGATAGGAGGAGCCAATCGATCGACTGGAGGTCTAACCGATCAACTAGAGGAGTCTAGTCAAATGCATAAGATAGAGCTAGTTGATTGACCGATGGAAGCCAATCAATCAACCAGGAAGTCCAAATGAACGATTGGAGGGTCCAACTGATTGAATGACATGTTCCAGCAACATATTTTCTACTACAAGTTGCTACATGAAATGTATGACCTTAAATGGTTTCAAGAATTTGTGGCTCCAAAGAATTGCATTGGTATGGCCAAAACCATCGCTCATATATTTTATGATTACATGTATTGTTTGTGAATACAACATGTATATGATACATAGAATAAGCATGTGGTGATTGGATATGTATATATATATCAAATCCCATAATAAATATTAATTATAAGATGTTTTCTATAAGAAATACACATGAAAAGCTTGATCGACTAAGTGTGGGCACACCCTAGTGTGGTGCACCATCTATCTCGTAGAAGTGTGATGGTAGATATGTGAGTATGCCAAAGCAAGGTACATACTCTATTGTGTTGGCTTTTGGGTCAGGATTTACTAGGTGACCTTAATAGGATTAACTGCCTAGAAGCATACAGATGGATTGTGACAAGGAGTTGCACACACTATCTATCTAAGAGTTACATTCAGATGCAATTGGAAAAGGTTGCCTACCTAAATAGTCAAGTTGTGGGCGATCAACCAAAGCTAACTCATGATTTGATGAAATATGGATCTTGTCTCATTAGAAGGTTGTACACTGCAATCTTCTGAATTGATAGTGAGGGCTGTCAATTTGAATAAAACAGCAAAAGGATAATTGTTTAAAGGTCTAGTTAATATCATTAAAGTTATCAAATCAAATCAAAAGTATTTTGATGATAATTACAAGTTCTTCTTTTGTAGAAACTAACGACAAACACAAACACATTTTTTTGTGATAGGACTTTGAGAAGGAGAATCTTAATGAGAATAAATTCCACAACTGGTTTAGGATGTTGAGAAATGTTCGCACTCAAGAGAACAATCTCTATGTCCTAGAGACACCTTATCTAGATGAACTTGCCCCCATCGTGCCTAAGGCTGATAGGAATGCTTATAAGAAGCACTCTGAAGATGTGGTGGATGTCAAGAGCCTGATGTTATGCTCAATGAACTATGAGTTATAGAGGCAACATGTGAACATGGATGTTATTGAGATGGTAACACATCTTAAGAGCATGTACCAAGATCAAGAATGACAAGAGAGATATATGTCTCATAGGCGTTGTTCATGTACAATATGGAAGAAGGATATCCATTAAGTCCTCATGTACTCAAGTTGATTAGGTATGTGGAGAAACTTGCTAGATTGAGAATTCCCTTAGGCCAAGAGTTGGCCACATATATGATTCTACAATCATTTCCAGTTCATACAACCAATTTGTCATGAACTACAACAAGAATAATTTTGACAAGCCATTGTAAGAATTAGTTGGCATTTTGAGATAGTTGAAGCACAAATGAAGAAGGACAAACCCAAATGTGTGATGATGATCAGAAGATGCAAAGGTAATTCTAAGGGTAAAGGCAAATATAAGAAGAATTATAAAGCTTGCTAGAAACCAAAGTCTTCGACACTAAAAGAGAAGGGAGGAGTAATAAGGAATGTAAGTGCCACCACTATCACCATCCTGGACACTGAAAAAGGAACTTACCTTTTTATATATAGGAATTCTAGAAGAAAGAGATAGAGATCTACACTTCAGGAACTGAAAAGAAGCAAGATAGAACTGTGAGAAGCAAGAGTTGCTGCCACTGTAGTTGGAATCTGTCATTCATCTTAGCCTAATGGGCATGTAATAGAATTAGCAAACTACTATTATGTAACTGCCACTAATGAAAACATCATGTATCTTGTATAGACAAAAATATTTTGAATATTTGATGTTTTGTTAAGAAAGATAAGATCTTATATGGCAGTCCCCTATTTCTCATAGTCTATACTTGAGATTTCCAAAGACATATATGTATAATACATATACCGAATGACTCAATGACTCAAACAAAGAATATCTATAGCATAGTCATCCAGAGGACATAAATGAGAAACACACTTCTAGAATCCATAAAGATGGTCATCTAGACTACTTTGGTTTTTTGAAACAATAGAGGCATGCAAGTCTTATTTGTTGGGTAATATGACAAAAGATCCTTTCACTAGAAATAGTGGGAGAGTGAGTATTCTATTAGGGATCGTACATGCTGATGTATATATACCTTTTAGAACAAATTCTACATGTGGTTACTAATACCTTACTATATTTACTAGTGATATCAATGGATATGGTAGTTTGTATTTAATGAAATACAAGTTTGAATCTCTTGAAGTGTTCAAGGAAGTATTAAGTGAAGTACATAACCAACTTAGTCTAAGTATTAAAACACTTCAATATTGATCAATGTGAAAATATTTTGAACCAAGAGTTTGAGGACCTTCTAGGAGACCATGATAATATATCACAATAAACTCCACCTAAAACATAATGATGTATCAGAAAGAGGGTATCACACCTTATTAGCTATGGTGTGATCATCGATAAATCTAGCTAAACTTCCAATTTCCTTCTAGCACATGCTTTACACTAAACAATGTATAATTTTAAATAGTTCAAAAGACACCATATGAAATATGGAAAAGGAAGTGTCACAATATGTCTTTTATAAGGATTAAGAATGAATGTTTATATAAGAAAATAGTTTCTTGAAAAACTTTGTCCACGAATCACATAAATGTTATTTTTTACTACAACTTTTGTATTCCAATCTGACAACAAAAGTTTTTGTTGCCAAGATCGTTGTATTCTTGAAGGGGAACTTAATTCCAAAGGAACTCGAGGGATATAAGTAGAAATAAAAAATTTTGAGACCAACAATAAAACATTGAACCTATATAGGAACAAGGAGAATCACAAAGTGTTGTGGAATCTCAAGTTCCTTGTGTAACAAAAAACCTCATAGATCTAGTAGGACACACTTTGAGATTGAAAGATTAGGATATATTACGGATCAAGAAGGCGGTAAGTTGGTCATGAACAATGTGCCAACAACCTACCTAGAAGCTATTGAGGGACCAAAGTATGAGAAATTTATTGAATCCATTATATCCAAGATGGACTCTATGTACACCAACAAGGTATGACCTTGGTGGATCCACCTGAAGGGGTAAGACACATAGGGTGGAATTGGGTCTTTAAGAAGAAGACCAACTGGATAGTAATGTACAGATTTACAAGGGCAGATTGGTTGCAAAGGGTTACAAATGAGTTCAATATGTTGTAAATGATGAAATCTTTTCACCAGTTTCCATGGTTAAACCCATTAGGATCATGCTTGACATTGCAACTTAGTATGATATGAGATTTGGCAAGTGGATTTTAAAACCACACTCCTTAACATGAATATTGTAGAGGATGTCTGTGTGACACAACCTGGAAGTTTTATAAATCCAATTATTGCAAATATACTCTGTAAGCTAAAACGATCAATCCATGAATTGAAGCAAGCATCTCAGAGCTAGAATCATTTATTTGACAAGAGATATAAAGGGTTTGACTTTATTTGAAATTAAAATAAAATGTGGTTGCAAAAGTTTAGTGGGAGCATGTTTATATTCCACATAATGATGGTGAATGGTGTCCTTATCCTACAAATCTTAAAACCTAGATAGGAAGTACTTTCTCTATGAAGGATTTAGGTGAAGCATCCTATATCTTAGGAATCAAGATCTATAGATACAGATCTAGAAATATTCTTGACCTAAATAAGAGCACACACATTGTAAGATGTTGAAAGGGTTCAATATACATGACTCAATGAGAAAAATTTATCCATGTTCCATAGAAATAGTCTCTCGAGAGCTTAGTGTCCTAATTCTTGTAATGAATGGGAACACATGAATAAGATGGGATATACATTCACAATTGGGTCTATCATGTATACAATGTTATGTACTCATCCCATAGTCTCATATGTATTAGACATGACAAGTAGACATCGATCAAATCCTTGTGAAGGTCGCTGGAAGAACATCCTTAAGTACTTGAGAAGCACTAAGGATCAGTTCCTTAATATGGCAATAAGGAAGAGTTGGGTGTAAAGGGTTACACTGATTCAAGCTTCCAAAACGGAAAAGAATATTAACGACCACAATATAAATTTATGTATGACCTAAAAACAAAAATGTAAGTTGGAAAAAGTTATGAGCAAGAGAAAAGTGTTAATTTTACAATAGAAGCCCAACACCTTACAGTTTTGAAAATAGTAGAGGATACTATATGGATCAAAAAGTTCATTTAGATGAACTTATGGGAAGTTACAACCATCAATAACACAATAGACATACTGTGACAATAATGGAGCCACCAGATAAGCTAGAAATCATAGATAGCATACTACAACGTTTCCATCTCATATGAGAAATTGTACAACAAGGGGTTGTCAATGTTTGCAAAGTATCAACTAAAAGCAAATGACATGCTACAAAAGCACTTGTGTAGTAGAAACATGATGGGCGTGTTAAGATCACTTGGTATAAGATTCATGGGTGATTGGCACTAAGTGTAAGTGGGAGTCTGTTGGTAAGTATGCCCAGAGAGTTGGTCATATGATGATTGCAATGGGACATTAGATACCTGATTTGAAAATAATAAAGGTAATTTCATTTATTATGTTTATCTCAGTCATGAGATGATGACATAAATAGGGTAGATGTCTAAAGAATTATGTTACTTAATGACATATGTATTCAGGTCTAGGACCTGGACAATGAGATCATATGTATGGTAGGAGTACATGCACTTTAGTTATCCCTAGTCAAATATTACTCTAGAACAAAAATAAATGAAAATAGTACATAAGAATAGAGTGTGGGTTGATTATGATAGAGTCTCATTAGTCATAATATGGGATATCGAGTCAAACACATAGGTACATGTCAGAGAAAAGTGTACCAGATAGACCCACATTGTAAGTGATACATGGAGACCATGGAATGGTAGTCACAATCAACTCTCATAGTGATAGTGGTCATTGTGGTTCTTAGACATGAAGTCACTACACACATCACAAGTCGCTTGATATATTTTGACATCATCCAACGTGAAATTGAATAAGGGTTGCCATAAAGGTGATGGTCTGGTATGTTGTGACACATGGGGATTTATTATGAGTGATATAAGATGGAATTTGTCCGTCCTACATGGGATTTATATCCTAGCCACTTGATAAGAGAGACTGAGAAACATATGGCCATACTCGTGTGACTTGGTATGTGATATGTGAGCTCACATGGATCTCATACAGTCTGCTCTAGTTAAAGGAACATGGATTGAACATTGAGAGGATGACGATTCCATGCCTCAAGTTAAATCTAGATATCAAAGACAAAGGAACTATATGATCAAAGAAACATTGATCATAGATTGTAGGCTGAAGATGTTCTCCAACTTGGGTAGCAATCATGTATTTCTAGGTACCACTCATTGATTGTGATGTAACAAATTAGTTATGGATGTTCACTACCAACATAACTTGGGATCTATAGGGTCACACACATAGGATGCACCTAGAATAAAATTTTACTGATGAATAAGGTTTAACTTGATTATTAAAGTGTTTAGATATTCAAATTAAACAACATTGGCTAAAAATTGGCTAACTAGAAATATGAGTCGAATGAATCAAGTGTTCAGTCAATTTTGAGAATATTGGTTGAAATTTGGCTGACATGGACTGTGAGTTGACTGACTCAAGTGTCAAGTCCACTGATTCAAGAGTCTAGTCAACTGACTAGATGACCAATATGACTGGATATAGGATTGATGTTGACATCATGTTGTGCATTGATCGTTGCATTGAAGTCCAGTATGTTTGTGAATAGGAAAGCATTCTAGTCGACTGATTCAAGTGTTGAGTTGACTGACTAGGTGTGAGTCAACCAACTCAAGTGTTCAGTAAACCAACTCGTGATCCACAACAACTATAAAATTTGTGAACATCTATCTCTTTGACACCCAGTTGATTGGGAAACCCTGACCCTGGATGTCCTATAAATAGAGGGATAACCAAGGCTTCTAAAAAGACACAACTAATGCTAAAAATTATCCTCTCGTAGTTGTGATAATGTGATATCATGAGTTAGTATCGGTAAAAGGGAGATACAATAAGGGAGAGACAATAAGGAAGAACAAGTCAACGCTACCACGTTGACATCGAAGGGGCAACTCCTTCCCGTTGGCACTAGGAAACACGATGAGGAGTTCTCGGTGATCTATGTGGAGTACATAGAGGTGTGGAGGCTGTCACCATCACATTGGGAGAACGACATCAACCGCAGTCCATGATGCTCACCAAGAGGTCATTGTTGACAACTATTCACATGCTACTTGAAGAAGAAGCTCGTGACGTTGTGAGGATTGTCCCTAGACTTGATCCAGAACCAAGTATATACCTCATAAATACCTATTTCCTAGATAAATTGTTATTGACATGATCTACTAGTTTTGGATTGGGCATAAAATTTTTGTTTCCACTGCCTTTTCTGCTGCCCAATTTCCCAATAGTAGAATCAGAGCCACACCAATCTACAGTGTATCTTGATCTAAACTGATGTGATCATATTTATTTTATCCATATGATGTGAATATTGAGAATGATTAATGTGTGTATCCTATTAAATACCACATAAATACCAGTATATGCATATATATATATATAGTGAAGCTGGAATACACTCGAGTATATTGGAGATGATATACACCTCAATTGTTTTCCATCATGAAGCAAATATTTTGAAAATATAAGCCATTGACCTTCTTAAATATCCTAAGAACATACTACAAAATAAATTTGAACTCATTTGGATACTTATAGGTCATGCATCCAAAGGAGGCAAAAATCATGCATTTCAAATTAGTTATGTGCATTGATTTTGTTGTCCTTAGATGAGTGACTTACACTCATCCAAATGGACTCAAATATTGTATGGGGCCTATTACTATTGTAAAAATGAAGATCAATATAATAAATTTTGAAAATGTATGGTCTAGGTAGGCAAACATCATTGAGGTGCATGGTGTAATCTGTACACTCGAGTGTATTCTAGCCTGACTCTCTCTCTCTCTCTCTCTTTATATATATATATATATATATATGCAATATATATATATATATATATATATATATATATATATATATATATATATATGCAATCTATTCACGTCAGCCTATAACCATTTTGATGGTGTATGAAATGCATGTTTATGCCCAAACCCCCTATGATGTGTGTGTGACGTGGTTTATTATCGCACTAACAAATTCACTCAGGGTTGAAATCCTAGAGTTTTTACAAAAACATTGTGCAATAATACCACCCGCAAGAGGACAAGTCTTATCACAGTATAGTTAAGGATCAAATCCCAAGGGAAAACGCTTTTAAGAATCATTGCTAGTCCATTCTAGTTCAAGTAAGGCTAATATTTAAAATGATTGATTGATTTGAGGTTAATTAAACTAATTTCAAGAAAGTAAAGAGCAGAATTAAAGTTGGTTCTAGAGTAATGATATGGAATCGTTGGGATGGACTAGGGTTTCACCACCACTACACATGCAAACACATCCAAACATCAAACATCCAGACAAGATCTAACTATCCAAATAGAACTGTTGTGAACACTCCCTGAGGGATGCTTAGGTTCATGTAAGCATCACCTTAGGCATCAGATGTCTCGTCGCCATCTAGATCATGCACTTACGGTTCCAAAGATACAAATTTCCAATGAAGTTGTGGCCCTCCCTGAGGGATGTTTAGGCACACAGAAGCATCACCGTGGACTAGATGGCTCGTCCACTCACCGATCATACACTTACGACCTCAAGGAATCCCTTTATAATTCTATTTAGGGAGTCAACCATTCCAATCGACAAGCAAGCATGCAATTAATCTACAAGCAAACATCGACGATCAACAACAAAGATATAGATATCCAACTGAAGCTGTGGCCCTCCCTGAGGGATGTTTAGGCCACAGAAGCATCACCGTGGGCTAGATGGGTCGTCCCCTCACAGATCATACACTTACTACCTCAAGGAATCCCATTCTATTTCTAGTTTGGGAGTCAACCTCATTAATCGACATTCTACCCTACATATAGAAGTTCTCTCAACATAGGGAAGAACAAGATAAAAGCAAGCAGGTAATCAATCTACAAACATTAACGATCAACAATGAAATGAAAAGTTATATTCATTGCCATGGAATGTTTAACAAGAGAACATGCTTGCATGGGCAATGGGGCTAGTCCCCACACCCCAACGAAAAGGAACTACTCTCTCATGATGTGAGAAACAAGAAGAACAAGAGAGAGGGAAGGTTCTACCATGAGCATGATGTAGAAGGTAGTCGTAGCTCGGTGAAGATGATGCAGTCTTCTACGTCGTGTCAGAGCAGATCTAGACGAGGAGGAAGAACCACCAAGACAGACTGCGTAGATCTTCTTCTCCATCTTCTTTCTCATCTTGACCTCGTTACTCACAGTAGGAGCAGCAGGTGAAGTGGAAATGGCGTGGATGATCGGGATCGAACATGCGTTCAGGCATCCTATCGATGTCTTGGGTCTGATGCTCAAATGAGGACCCTACTGGTCCTATTTATAGGCACTGGTCAGGGTCTTCACAGTTTGGTGTGAGTCCACTTCACACGGTTTGGAGAACCGTTTGCTTCTTCTTAACGGTTTAGGACTCACGTACAAATGGTCTTGGAGACCGTTTAATGGCCAAACGGTCTTGTATTAACTTTCCTCAAATAGTTCTGGCTTCTATCGATTTGCTACATCCAAACGGTCTTGTGTACTCACAGTTCCTACTCCAATTGGTCCTGGGGTCTTCACTTGCTGGTGAGTAACGATCGTCCAAACGGTCTTTGAGAGCATCCACTGGCCAAACGGTTGTGAAGACCATTTGCCGCCACACAGTCTGCGGTCTATCGGTTTTCTACTCCAGCAATCCAAACGGTCTGGGTATCCCAACGATCCAAATGGTCTGGGTGTCCCAGCGGTCTATGCTAATCGCTGCCTCACGTGGTCTTCACGATCTCTATTCCAACAGGTCTTGCGTTCAGCCGATCCGAACGGTCTCGTGGTCTGCTTGTCTAACGGTCTCGAGACCGTGCACTGCCAAACAGTCTTGAGGATCATCTGTCATCAAACAGTTTCAGATGATCAAACAGTCCTGGGATCTCCACAGTCTTGTCTGATCGGTTTTGGAGATTGATTATGCTTTCACGGTCTTGCTCTCTAATCAGTTTTGGGGGTTGATCACCCAAATGGTTTGGAGACCATTTGCTTCTCACAGTTTGAGGACTGTTTAGGCTTGCATGCTCTCAAGACTGTTTGCTGCCTATCCGGTCTCAAGACTGTTGGATGGTAGTGAGGAGGATCATATAGGTGAAACCATTTGGAGAAAGAAGAGCAAACCGTATGGATGCAAACCAAATGGACCAAGACCGTTTGGTCAAGACCAAGGCTGAGAGGATCTTGAGTGAAGGTGAGTTCCAGTTGATGGTTGAATCTCATCATGACCTGCATAATCTACATGAAATCCATATAAAACTAGTTAATAACATGATAATCTGATCAGGCAAGCAAAATTGCACATTGTAAGTTTTAAGGAGATGAAATCGAATGTATTTAGTCAAATTGGGCCCAAAATGGCGACTGAAAATCATGTTGAATTTGGATTCATTAGAACCCCAAACTTAAACGTTTCTCGTCATCGAGTAAACAAAACTTGAAACAGTTGCTAAATGAATACTTTCAACTCGTGTGGTTGCCTCCTCTTCACATCGTGATTATTTCCTTTCTGTTGAGTATAACTAAGCATCTCAACTTCCTGAGATCACTAAAGACATCTTACTAGATCTTCGTTCCTGAGTTTGTTTTCCAACCTCACTTCCTCCTCACTTTTTCCTACAACAAGCATTACTAAGAGTTTTGTAAGAGTCCAGAGATACCCGCAGAACAACAAGTTTGCACCTGATCTGACACTGGTGTATTTCATGATAGTGGAGGCATTCATTGTGCCTTTAGGTAGAAAAGGGAGCAAATGGTGGTATGGAAGGAAGAAATAAATATCTCTTCTATTCGACTCAATATTTTTATTTTATGATTGCAATTTCATTGATTGCATTTTGTGTGTGCGAATATCTCCTCTATTCGACTCGAGATTGCATTTATTTTTGTGTGCTTTGGCATCTTTTCTTGGTGGTATGCCCCTATTAATTTGCGAGGGGTATGGAAGAAGCAGATATAGAGGGAAGTGGTGTGCCACCCCAAACTTAGGGTTTGGCACTATTTTGGCTATTTTTGTTTCTTTTTGATGGATGGAGGAGTACGAAGATGATGGAAGAAGTGTAGAAGAGAGTTCATATCAGAATGCAACTTGATTTACAATTACATGCACCGGGTCGTTCTCTTTATCGTACTCTGCTCAAATAATGACTTGATGATGATCCGATGGAGATTACATGTTATTGTTCCACTTAACAGTTAGGAAGCATGATGTGTTTGATCCCTATCAGTTCGACAGACACTTGCCATTTTCGTAGCAGGATCATGATGTTAGGATTCATAAGCTTCACAAGATATTTCAATCAATACGCTAGTTTTCAGAAAATTGCCCATTTGAGGATCTGCTTCGAATAAGGAGGGTATAACGATGCAAAGAAAAGCATGGAGAGAAAAACTAGCCAGCTAGGTAATGGCTATTATTGAAACAAAAAACATCAAAACTTCATCAAATTTCTGTTCAATCTCTTTGAAAACTTAAAATTTTTGAAAATTTTGATCAAAATTGCAACGATGAAATCTTAACTTTGAAAAAGATGGGTGTAGTTGGAAAGTAAAGTACATACCACCCACCCTCCACCCCGAACTTAGAAATTTGCTCATCCTGAGCAAACTCAAAATCTGAGATGGAGGGGAAAATTCATGCTGGTTGGACCACCAGATGTGGTTGCGTTCCAATCAGTGCGCGTCCTCCTTCTGAAAATCTAAAAAATGAAGACTAATAAGAACTTAAGATAGCTTCTCATGATGCAATTTTTATTCAGTGCAAAATTTTATAAAAAGTACAAACAAAATTAAAGGAACATTCTAATTCAAAAATAAAAGTAAAGGACAAAATTATTGATCGGGTTGCCTCCCGGCAAGCACCTTTGTTTTACATCGATGGCTCGACGTGGATACTATCACCATGGTGGGGCTCTAGGTGGAACTTGAACTAGATAGACATATTCTTTTGGTGGTTTCTTTCTCAACCATTCATTAATCTTTGATATGATTCTGGCCTCTTGTATTCTTCCCCATAAAGAACGTGCAATGTCAGAACACATGGGGAAACAACTTGAGTCATGTTGAATTGTTCTCTGTTGCTCAATCCAAGGTGGAGAATAGTTGTAGGGGATCTGAAAGGCATCATTGATAATGTAGTGATGTTGAGGCTCGAAAGAAAAGTTCATTTTATGATGCACTATCCCTTCATCGTAGCAATGATGGTCATTAACATATATCAGATATGGATCTGAGGGATGTTCCTTGTAGAAACCATAATCAAATCTTGTTGCGGAGGGAAGATGAAATTGGTAATCTCTGTCTGTTGGGCTACCAGTGCATTCCAGAGGATAGTTGTTTCGGGATGAGGAGGCTCATGGACACCTGAAAATGGTTTGGTATGTGTCATGACAGGATTGAGAGGTGTCTCCTCCTTTTCACAAATGTCTTCAATTGTTTCTATAGGCTTGAGTTCCTCAAAAGTAGCTTCAACGTCTTCTTCTGCAGAGTCGAGAAATTTGATGCAATCCTTTACTTGTTCATCAATAGGTTCATCATCTGATGGGTCTGTTAGAGAAACTTCTAAAGGATCGTCTGATTCATGATTCTCTTGAGTGAGAAGTGACATCTGCTCTATGCAATCCATAAGATAAACTTCTTCTTGCATGTTTGGTTTTTTTATATTTTCAAAAACTTTGAACTCGAGAGTTTCTTTTCCTAGTCGAAGAAGCAATGTTCCTGCTTCAAAATCAATTAGAGATCTTGCATTGGTAAGGAACAGACATCCTAAGATGAGAGGATATCTGGCATCTTCTTTTATGTCCATAATGAAAAAGTCACACGGAACATATGCGTCCTTGCCTACCTTGACCGGGATATCTTTGAGGATTCCTAACGAAAGTTTTATCGAATTGTCTGCAAGTTGTATAATTATGCCAGTAGGAAGAAATTCTAAAAATCCTAGCCTCTTGCAAAGGCTAAGTGGCATGATCGAAATGCTGGCACCAAGATCATCTAGTCCCTTCTTATATGTAGAATCACCAATATGTCATGAGATACCAAAAGATCCAGGATCTTTCTGTTTCTTGGGCATCTTGTTTTGAATAGTATCGGAAGTAGTAGTTTCCAGTTTAACTGTCTCAACTTCCTTGGTTCTATATTTCCTGGTGAGGAGAGACTTTAAGTACTTTGTCTAGGCTAGTATCTCTACCAACGCATCTAGAAAGGGCATATTAACATGAAGTTTATTCATAGCTTCCTTGAACTTGTTGAAATGGGTATCAAGCTTCATTTGCCTTAGACAAGCTGGAAAAGGTATACTAGGCTTGTATACAAGGATATTAGGTTCTGATGTTGCTTCTTGCTCTTCAGTAGCAGGTTCCACAAAATTTTCTTTGTCTGACTTATCATTGCTTGGTTGCTCCTTCGGAATAGATTCAGGTTCTTTGTCAACTTGATCATTCACCTGGTCTTGTTCATCTATGAAAACCAATGGTCTCTTGATAGGAGGGTCAAGATATACATTACCAGAATGAGTCATAACAACCTTCAACTGCTCAGGATGTTTAGGATTGTTCTCCGGTTGACCAGGAAAAGCTCCAACTGGAAGCTTGAGACTGGCTGACTGTTGGGCTAACTGAGATTCAATAGCTTTCTGGTGGTCTTGTTGATTAACTATCATAGTTTTTGGTGCTTGTAGAATCTTCTCAATGGCTGACAGTTTGTCATCAGGAGAGATGGGTCTGACTTGTTGTCCTTATTGTGGATTCTAGTAAGGGACATGGTTCAGATACTGGAACTGAGAATTATTTTGGAATTGGTTGTAGTTTTTACTCTAGAAGTTACCTCTAAAGTTTCCTTGATTCCCGAAATTATGTTGTTGGTTATACAAATCAAGTTGTTGTGAGTTTACCGCTCCTGAAGGATTTCCATATTGAAAATCAGGATGATTCCTATTCTAATTTGGATTGTAATAACCTTGACCGGGAAGAGTGTTGACAACATTTAGACTTTCCATCTGGCCATTATCTCCTTGTCCATTGACTTTGCTTAGAACAACATCATAAAAAACATTGTAGGATAAAGTAGAGTGGTCATTGCCTTTACAGGCTTCACAAAACAGAGAGGCACACTTGACTTGCTCTTATTGTTGTGGGAGTGAGTGTCTTCTTTCATAGGCGGCAAGAGACGATTCGATATGGTCTTTCTTGGCAACTAAGAGTTTGAGGGTTTCAACGATAGACTTGTACTCAGGAATGGCTTTAGCCATAACTACTTTCAACACTCCTTTTCCTACAGATATACCCCAATTAGCTTGATTTTCAGCTCCAAGGGTGACAACCTTCCATGCGCTGTCATAACTCTGACGCATGAAGTTTCCACCAGATGAGGAGTCTAAGAACCTTTTGGTGTCATCATCCACACCCCTATAGAAGATCTCGATGAGTTGATTCTTAGGAATGCCATGGTGTGGACACTTGAATAGAAGGTCTTTATATCTTTCCCATGCTTCAACAAGGGATTCTCCAAGGACCTGGGTGAACATTGTTATTCGACCCCTAATTTCATAGGTGAGAGAAGGCAGGTAAAACTTTTCTAGAAAAATATTTTGAAGTTGTTCCCAAGTGGTGATGGGTTCGCATTGTAAGGAATTGTACCAACTTATAGCTCTATCGGCAAGAGAATACTTGAAAAGATAGAGTCAGATGGCACCATATGAGACTCCATTTTGCTTTGTCATAGCACATAGATCAATAAATCTCAGAAGGTGCTCCTGACTATCTTCTCCTTGTTTACCATAGAATGGGCTGTTTTGAAGCAAGGTGATCCAATGTGCTCAGATCTCGAAATTTATAGCATTGATGGGAAGAGGTTGCACTGGGTGATGAACATCAGCAACTTTAAGGATTGAGAACTCCCTAAGGTCTTTTTGCAGTTCTACTTCTTGTGCTGCTTCTTGAGCTTCTCAGATCTCTATTTCAACTGCAGCTCTGGATTCTTGCATAAGCTTATTTCTTTGGTAGTAAGGGCTTGAGCAACCATTCGGGCTATTCCCTCCTCTTAAGCCATCCTTGCTTGGTTCTCTTTGTTATGATGATGAAAAGTTCTATCTATCTCAGGATCAAAGTTAGCAGTGAGACCAGGACTATTTGAGCGGTGCATGCACTAGTCTTCGTTGGTACCTGGGATGGAAAGATTTTTCAGAAGTGAGATTGACGGAGTAGAACCGAATTCAAGTAGATGATCAATTGTTTCAAAAGAAAAAGCAAAATCCTAGATTAGCCTTAAAAGAACTATATTTGACTAACTGATTCCATTATCCTTGGAAACGACACCAGAATTTGACGTGGTTTATTATCACACTAGCAAATTCACTCAGGGTTGAAATCCCAGAGTTTTTACCAAAACCTTGTGCAATAATACCATCCGCAAGCGGACGAGTCTTATCGCAGTATAGTTATGGATCAAATCCTAAGGGACAACATTTTTAAGAATCATTGCTAGTCCAGTCTAGTTCAAGTAAGGCTAATATTTAAAACGATTGATTAATTTGAGGTTAATTAAACTAATTGCAAGAAAGTAATGTGTAGAATTAAAGTTGGTTCTAGATTAATGATATGGAATTGTTGGGATGGTCCCGGGTTTCACCACCACTACACATGCAAACACATCCAAAAATCAAACATCCAAGTAAGATCTAACTATCCAAATAGAAATATTGTGAACCCTCCCTGAGGGATGTTTAGGTTCACGTAAGCATCACCTTAGGCATCATATGTCTCGTCGCCATCCAGATCATGCACTTACAGTTCCAAAGATACATATTTCCAACTGAAGTTTTGGCCCTCCCTGAGGGATGTTTAGGCACACAGAAGCGTCACCGCGGGCTAGATGGCTCATCCCCTCACGGATCATACACTTATGACCTCAAGGAATCCCTTTCTATTTCTAGTCAGGGAATCAACCGTGCCAATCGACAAGCAAGTAGGCGATTAATCTACAAGCAAATGTCGACAATCAACAATGAAGATACAAATATCCAACTAAAGTTGTGGCCCTCCCTGAGAGATGTTTAGGCCACAAAAGCATCACTGTGGGCTAGATGGCCCGTCCCCTCACGGATCATACACTTACTACCTCAAGGAATCCCATTCTATTTCTAGTTTGGGAGTCAACCTCATTAATTGACATTCTACCCTACATATAGAAGTTCTCTCAATATAGGAGAAGAATAAGATAAAAGCAAGTAGGTAATCAATCTACAAACATTAATTATTAACAACAAAATGAAAAGTTATATTCATTTCCATGGAATGTTTAACAAGAGAACATGCTTGCATGGGAAGCAGGGCTAGTCCCCGCACCCCAGAAAAAGGAAATACTCACTCATGATTCGAGAAACAAGAAGAACAAGAGAGAGGGAAGGTTCTGCCATGAGCATGATGCAGAAGGTAGCCACAGCTCGATGAAGATGATGCGGTCTTATACATCATGTCAGAGTAGCTCTGGATGAGGAGGAAGAACCACCAAGGCAGACCACACAGATCTTGTTCTCCACCTTATTTCTCGTCTTGACCTCCTTGCTCGCAGCAGGAGCAACAAGTGAAGTGGAAATGGTGTGGATGACCGGGATCGAACCTACGTTCAGGCATCCTATCGGCGTCCTGGGTCCGATGCTCAAATGAGGACCATGCTGGTCCTATTTATAGGCACTGGTCAGGTTCTTCATGGTTTTGGTGTGAGTCCACTTCACACGGTTTGGAAAACCATTTGTTGTTCTTAACAGTTTACGACTCACGTCCAAACGATCTTGGAGACCGTTTAATGGCCAAACGGTCTTGTATTAACTTTCCTCAAATAGTTCTTGCTTCTATCAGTTTGCTACATCCAAACGGTCTCGTGTGCTCACATTTTGTTTTCCAATCGGTCTTGGGGTCTTCACTTGCTGATGAGTAACGATCGTCCAAATGGTCTTTGAGAGCATCCGCTGGCCAAATGCTACTCTAGCGATCCAAACAGTCTGGGTGTTCTAGCGGTGTGCGCTGATCGCTGCCTCGTGTAGTCTTTATGATCTCTATTCCAACCAGTCTTGCGTTCAGTCGATCCAAACAGTCTCGCGCTCTTCTTATCTAACGATCTCGATACCGTGCGCTGCCAAACGGTCTTGAGGATCGTCTGTCATCAAACAATTTCGGATGATCAAACGGTCCTGTGATCTCCACGATCTTGTCTGATCGGTTTTGGAGATCGATTATGCTTTCACGGTCTAGCTATTCAATCAGTTTTGGGGGTTGATTGCCCAATTGGTTTGGAGACCGTTTGCTTCTCACGATTTGAGGACTATTTGGGCTTGCGCAATCTCAAGACCGTTTGCTGCCTATGCAGTCTCAAGACCGTTTGCTGGAAGCAAGGAGGATCGTATAGGTGAAACCGTTTGGAGAAATAAGAGCAAACTGTATGGATGCAAACCGAATGGACCAAGACTGTTTGGTCAAGACCGAGGCTGAGAGGATCGTGAGTGAAGGTGAGTTCCAATTGATGGTTGAATCTCATCATGACCTACATAATCTGCATGAAATCCATACAAAACTAGTTAATAACTTGATAATATGATCAACCAAGAAAAATTTCACATTGTAAGTTTTAAGGAGATGAAATCGAATGTATTTAGTCAAATTGGGCTCAAAATGGCGACTGAAAATCATGAGGAATTTGGATTCATCAGTGTGCTTGGTCGTTTGGTTTCTTTCCAACTATTACTCGAATTGTGTATGATCCTCTCTCCTTATTTCCAAATATAAATTAATTCTCTCCTTCCTATAATCCCTCAAATGTAACTCGAGGATTCTCTTTGACAATGTAAGAAGTTAATAGGAATGCCATATCTTTAATTTCTATTTTGAGAAAGAAAAGACGTTCTGCAATAGATGAGTCGACCAAATGGGAATTCGAGTCAATCGAGTGAAGGACCAAGAAGGATAATAGACAAGAGGAGACAAATGATTGAATGGAGGCCCAACTGATTGACTAGAGGAGTCCAGTCAACCACATGATCATGAGCTAACCGATCGACTAAAGGAAGCCACTCGGGAAGTCCAACTGATCAACTAGAGGGTCCATCCTATTAACCAGTCATTCCAACAATATATTTTCCACTATAGGTTTCTACTTGAGATGTGCGACCTTAAGTGGTAGCAACCCTTTGTGGATCCAAAGAATTGTATTGGTATGGCAATAACCATTGCTTGTGTATTTTATGAAAGAAAGTTTCATTTGTGAATATAGCATGTATATGGTACATATTATAAGTATGTGGCGATTGGATATGTATATGTATATGTATATAAAATCCCTCAATAAATATTAAGACTAAGATTCTTTCGATAAGAAAAATAGATGAAAATCTTGATTGAATAAGCGTGAGCATACCCTAGTGTGGTGTTTTGTCTATCTCAGAAGTGTGGTGGCAGATATGTGGATCTCCTAATGCATGGTGCATACTCTATTGTGTTGGCTTTTGGGTCATGATTAACTAGATGACCTTAATTGGATTAACTTCCTACAAGCATACAAATGGATTTTGATAAGGAGTTGTGCACACCCTCTATCCAAGAGTTGCATTTAGATGCAATTGGAAAAACTTGCCTACCTAAATATTCAAGTTGTTGGTGATCAACCAAAGATGACTCATGATTTGATGAAATATGGATCTTGGCTCACGGGAAGGTTATACACTACAATCTTTCAAATAAACAGTGAGGGCTGTCAATTTGAACAAAATAGTGAATAGAGATAATTATTTAAGTCCTAAATAATATCATTGAAGTAATAAAATCAAATCTAAAGTGTTTTGACAAAAAGTACAAAATTTTATTTTGTAGAAACTAATGGAAAACACAAACATGTTTTCATTATAATCAGTCCTTGAGAAGGATAAGCTGAATAGGAATAACTTCCATGACTGGTTCATGGCATTGAGAATCGTTCTCACTCAAAAGTGCAATCTCTATTCTTGGAGACACCATATCTAGATGAACCCACTACCACCACGCCTAAGGTTGACAAGGATGCTTACAAGAAGAACTCTGAAGATGTCATGAAAATCAAGTGCCTGATACTATTCTCAATGATCTACAAGTTGAAGAGACAACATGAGAACATGGATGTTATTGAGATTGTAACACATCTTAAGAGCATGTACTAAGACTAGGCGAGACAATGAGAGATATATGTCTCAAAGGCATTGTTCAAGTGCAATATGGTAGAAGGAGATCTAGTAGGTCCTCATGTACTCAAGTTCATTGGGTATGTGGAGAACCTTGCTAGACTAAGATTTTCCTTAGGCCAAAAGTTTTCCAAGTTGTGATTCTGAAGTCATTCTCGAAATCATACAACCAGAAACATGATCTATTTTGGTAAGCCATTGTTAGAATTACTTGGCATGTTGAACAACCAAGAAGGACAAACACAAATCTGTAATGATGACCATCAGAGGCAAAGGGAAGTCTAAGGGCAAAGGCAAATCTAAGAAGAGTACTAAATCTTGCTAGAAACCAAAGTCTTCTATACTAAAAGATAAGGGAGGAGTGAATAAGGAAGAGAAATGCAACCACTGTCACCAACCTAGACACTAGAAAAGAAACTTCCCTCTTTATATAGAGGAACTCAGGAAGAAGAAGGAGATATAGATCTCCACTTTAGGACTGCAGAAGAAATAAGCTAGAGTTGTGCGGAGTAAGAGTTGGTGCTACTATAGTTGGAATCTGTAATTTATCTAAGCCTAATGGGCATGTAATAGAATTAGTGAATTGCCATTATGTTCTTGCCATTAATGAAAACATATTGTATCTTGTATGGGCAAGAATATTATGAATATTCATTGTTTTGTTATGAAAGATAAGATCATATATGGAAGTTACCTATGTATCATAGTCACTAGATAGTTCTAAAGACAAATATGTATAACACATATATTGAATGACTCAATGACTCAAACAATGAATACCTATTACATTGTCATCTTGAGTACATAAATGAGAAATGCATTTCTATATAATATGGTCATCTAGACTATTTTGGTTTCTTGAACCAATAGAGGCACGCGAGTCTTATTTGTTGGACAATATGAAAAATGCTCCTTTTACCATAAATAGTAGGAGAGTGAGTGTTCTATTAGGGTTTGTATAAACTGATGTATATCAATCTTTTAGAACAAATGCTAGAAGTGGTTACCAGTATCACATTATAATCATGGATGATCTAAGTGAATATGATATTTTTTATTTAGTGAAATACAAGTTTGAATTCCTTGAAGTGTTCAAGGAAATCATAAATGAAGTACATAACTAGCTTAATACAAGTATTAAAACACTTTCATATTGATCGAAGTGAAAATATTTTGAACTAAGAGTTTGAGGACCTTCTGGGATACCATGATATTGTATCACAATAAACTCCACATGAAACATAATGATGTATTAGAAAGAAGGTATCAAACCATGTTATCCATGATGTGATCATCAATAAATATTATACTTGATCTTCCAATTTCCTTTTGACACATTTTTACAATAAACAATGTACCATCTAAAATAGTTCAAAAGACAACATATGCGATATGACACGATTAGTGTCCCGATGTGTATTTTATAAGGATTAGGAATGAAAGCTTATATAAGAAAATAGTTTCTTGAAAAGTTTTATCCACACATCACATAAATTTAATTTGTTGAATATTACTTTTATATTCCAATCTGACAATAAAAGCATTTGTTGGCAGGATGGTTGTATTCCTGAAGGGAAACTTAATTCCAAAGGAATCGGTGGGAGATAAGTAGAACTTGAAAAGTTGAGATGAACAAGAAACCATTGAACCTAAAGAGGTTCAATAGGAACAAGGAGTAAACAAATTGTTGTGAAATCTCAAGTTCCTTGTGTAACATAAATCCTCGTATATCTAGTAGGACGCACTTTGAGCTTGAAAGATTAGGATAACTTATGACTCAAGAAGTTGGTATGTTGGTCATAGATGATGAGACAACAACCTACATAGAAGATATTGAGGGACCGGAGTATGAAAAATGGCTTGAATCCAGTATATCCAAAATGGACGTCATGTACATCACCAAGGTATGACCTTGGTGGATTCACCTAAAGGGGTACCACTCATAGGCTGCAATTGGGTCTTCAAGAAGAAAACCAACTTGGATAGTAGTGTACAAACTTATAAGGAAATATTGGTTGCAAAGGGTTTCAAACAAGTTCAAGGAGTTGAACATGAAAAATTCTTTTCACCAGTTGCCATGGTTAAACCCGTTAAGATCATGCTTGACATTGAATCTTAGTATGACAATGAGATCTGGCAAATGGATGTTAAAATTGCATTATTTAACATGTATATTGTGTAGGATGCATGCGTGACACAACCTGAAGGTTTTATAAATGCAATCATTGCAAATACAGTATGTAAGGTACAAAGGTCAATCCATGAATTGAAGAAAGCATCTCAAAGCTAGAATCTTCAATGTGACAAGATAGTTGTTACAACCCCAATTTTTGGGTTCAATTGGTGAGAAATGCAATTTCTCATATTAAGGATAATTGAACAAAGAGTGGTGTAATTTGTTTTGAGTACATGGATTTTGTTTACAATAGCCTTGATATCTGTGTTGTGGGCCTTATTGTCTATTGGGCCCAAATAACAAGGAAATTCAACTAGTAAATGGATAATTGAATTCTTAAGAAAAGAAATATGTAGAAACCTCTAGAAGGCACACCCAAAGAGAATTTCGTGCCTCTTGGGTTCCTTGGGTTCCAAGGAGTCCAAAGTTGCGTAAAGAAAGCAATAAGAAAAGAAAAGATTAATTATGTATTTCTTTATTAAGAAAGAAATTGAAAATAATGAGAAAATGTGGAAAATAAGTAAAAAGAGGTATAATTGAGTTATTCTTGGTGGAATTTCGTATTCCAAAGATTACTAATGATAAAAGGAATACCAATGAGGAAAACAAAAGAGAAATAAAGAGAAATCCTAAAAAAAAGAAATAATTTAATGAGAAATAAACAAGATAATGTGAAATAATGCATTTAGATGCATCTAGAAGGATAATAAGTATCCTTAAAAAAAGTAATTTCGAAATCATAGAGTTTCTTGGGATCCAAGGAGTCCCAATAAAGAGGAAAGAAAGAGAAAATACTAAAAAGGCAAAATAAGAGGATAATGTGTTGCATTATTAATTAATTGTGAGGTATTGTTAAAAGAAAGTAATTTTGATTAAAGGAAATAGAAATTCGTGCCTTTGGGATAGAAGGCAAGTGTAAAAGAGATTAATTAAGAGGAATTTTGAATTCCAAAATATTTGAAGAAAAGAGAATATCAAAATGATTAAGAAGAGAGAGAAGGTTTTCTTATCCTTGAAGGAATACGATTCCTTTTAGGAAAGGGGCTCTTTGAGCCGTGTATATACAGCTCATGTCTCCGGTTCTCACCCTATATAAAAGGGGTGGACCCCTTGGGACGAGTTCCAGAGAGTTTCTGCACCTTCCACTGTCCTTCCTATCTTCTTCTTGTTCTTCATCATGTAAACCCTAACCATGGGGGATGATGCACCCCGGAGCCGTGAAGGACCAAGGACTCATCTTGGTGAGAGCCTGGTGGTACCCCGTCGACCTGAGGAGGGTTGGTCAGCTTCTGCTAGTAGACCAGCTCGCGCAAACCACCTGCAGCAGGCTGCACGGCAAGCCCATCGGCGCTGGATGGACATGCTGGAGACGACCGCTGTGGCCGCAAGATGGAGGCGCCCCATGGGCACCGACGCATGGTGGAGGCAAGGAGAGGTTTTCCGGCGAGTTCAGAGCCTGGAGGTGGAGGAGATGATCCCACACACGGCTGCAGTTTGCGGGAAGATAGGGTTACCGAGGTGGAAGATGACCAGGGACCTGTTGGACAAATTTACCCTCCACGCAATGCTGGGCCGGTCGGTTAAGTTAAGGGCATAATAGTCAAATCGAAATGTTTTCCAAATCGAGCGCATGCATAGGCGACGTGGCGCATCGTGATTGGCCGGGTAAGTGAGATCTTGTTAAAATCATAACTAATTCTAGTAAACTCAGAATATAGTAAAACTATATATCAAATTGCTCATAAAAATGAGGGGAATTCAATAAAAATATGTTTAGAAGCTAATTCCTCTTTCTATGCGAAAAGTAGTGTAAATCGTCATTTTTCATGAATTAAAGATTAAGAAACCCTATTTTGATATGATTAATGTGTTTAATAGGGTTTAATGGATCATTAGAGTTGATGTTAACCTGTTAAATGTAAAAAGGTACATTATGTTCAAAAAGGAAGAACTTTGCACATGATTAGTCTAATTTAGAGCTTATATGCTTGAAATTGGAAAAATACATAAAGTTATCATCTTTAGTGTTTTAATTAAGGGAAGACCCTTAGATTTGATGATAGATGGATTTAATTAACCTGTTGTTAATAAAAGTGAAAATAGAAGCTAAAAGGATGATCTTTTTTATATATTTGGTTTAATTTAGGGTTTCGTGCATAATTATGCACTAATGAGCTTGAAAACCCTAATTTAGATGAATATGTCTTTTAATTGTTCTAATGGTTCAAATCCATGAATAAATAGGGATATGATGATCCTAAGTCAATTTGGGTATAAAAGACTATTAAAATGACTAGTTGAGCAATTAAGGTTCATATAAATGGAAAAGAGTATTTTAGGGTTGTTGACCTAAAATGGATAAAGTTTGAGGAATTGATCTAAGAAACCCTAATGAATATTAATGAAACCTTAATGCAGATTAGAAACCATAGAAAGTGAATCCAAGTTAATAAAGTAGATTCTTGATAAAGTGTGTAATAAATAGAGTACATATTTATTTCAGGAACTATGTGATGATTGAATTACTTGCTTGGATCTGTTGATTGGTTTGATGATATATACATGAAGTATGTGTTGAATAAACTGCATGACTCATCAAATCAGGTATGTGGTTACGACTATGAATAACCGCTTTAGTTTTCCGATGGATTCCCGGATGTTTAATCGCATTGAATGCAACTAAATTGTTTGGATGTTCATATTGCAAACTATAATGTGGCTATGACTATCACAAAGGATATATGCCTACAAACTCAGATCCTGGTTCCCTCTGTGGCATTATAGCTAATCTAGTACATGGATGCCTATGGGTAGGTCCATCAGGTTAGAGAAAGGCCTAGTACATGGCTACCTATTGGGTAGGTCCATCAGGTCTATGGATGACCTAGTACATGGCTACCTATTGGGTAGGTCCATCAGGTCTATGGTTGACTTAGTACATGGCTACCGTTGAGGTAGGACCATCAAGTCACAATGAGTTAGATATTGGGCTATCTTTGGATAGTGCCATGCGACTCTATTACCTAAAAGAGAGGTGATGTCCATGTCCACTGCAGGGACAACCCAGAGTTCAAGAATATGTATGGATTGAGTTGTATGGCTTAAAATGTAATCTTGATTGTTAAATGATTAATTGAATGATTATATTGTTAACTTAGTTGAACATTATCTGTTTCCTACACATACCAGCTTCGGCTGACTGACGTTTTGTTTGTCGGCGTTTTAGGTACAATAAAAAGAACAAACAGTAAAGTGGCACATGTGGTACTAAAGGAGAATTAAAGTGCAAAGGAGGATTGGATAGATTAGTATCGGTGTGGATAGAAGTTTAGAGATCCAAGTTTTCAAAAAAAAAGGTATGCAAAAATTTATTTTCTTACAGCTTTCAGTATAGTATGTTGAAATTTGATAATTATTCTTGGTTAATTGCCGAACCTTTGATCCGGAAGTCATGGGTGCGGCTTTGACCTCTCGGTCTCCCTTAATTGGGGGTTATCGGGAGGTGGGGTCGTAACAATAGTCAAAGGGTTTGAGTTTAGTTGAAATGAAGATGAAATCTGTGATTAGAAAAATTTAGTGGGAGCATATTTATATTCCACATAATGATGGGGAATGGTGTCCTTATCCTACAATTGTTAAAAACCTGGCTAGGAAGTACTATTTCTGTGAAGGATTTAGGCAAAACAGCCTATATCTTAGGAATTAAAATCTATAGAGATAGATCTTAAAAGCTTCTTGACCTAAATAAGAGAACATACATTGGCAAGATACTGAAGGGGTTCAACATACAAGACTCAATCAGAGAAAAATTTGTTCATGTTCCACGGAATGTCTATCAAGAGCATAGTGTCCTAGTTCTTGTGAAGAATGGGAACACATGAATAAAATTCCATATGCATTAACAAATGGGTCTATCATGTATGCAATGTTGTGTACTCATCTCGTAGTATCGTATGTATGACATGACAAGTAGATATCTATCAAATCCTAATCATTGGATTTTCATAAAGAACATCCTCAAGTACTTGAGAAGAACCGAGGATCAATTTCTTAAACATGGTAATAAGGAATAGGTTGGTGTAAAAGGTTATATCAATTATGACAAAGAAGATTAATGATCACAGACTAAATTTATGTTGACCTAAAAATAGAAATGTAAGAAGGAAAAGTTTTTTAGAAAGAGACAAGTGTGAATTCTACAATAAAAGTTGAGTGCCTTGCTATTTTAAAAACAATAGAGGATATTATATGGATGGAGAAGTTCATTTAGATGAACTTATGGCAAGTCCCACCATTGATGACATAGAAGAAATACTATGACAACAAGAGCCTCTAGATAGGCTAGGAATCATAGATAGAATACTATGGCATTACCATCTCATATGAGAGATTGTACATTGAGGGTATGTTAATAGTTACAAAGTACCGACTAAAGGCAAATGTTGCTAGCCCGCTACAAAAGCACTTGTATAGAAAAAACATGATGTACATGTTAAGACCACTTGGAATAAGAATCATTGGTGATTGGCTATAAGTGTAAGTGGGAGTCTGTTGGCATGAATGCCTCGAGACAAAATCATATGATGATTATAATGGGACATTAGATACCTGAATTGATAATATTAAAGGTAATTCCATCTATTATGTTTGTCTTAGTCATGAGATGATGGCGTCAACATGATAGATGTCTAAAGAATGTTGTTACTTGATGACATATTTCTTTAGGTTTAGGACCTGGACAATGAGATCATATGTATGATTAGAGTACATGCATTCTTGTTATGTCCCTAGTTGGATACTATTATGGAAGAAAAATAGAGGAAACTAATACATAAGACTAGAGTGTGTATTGATTGATGACAGAGTGTCATTAGTAGTGATATGGAATATAAAGTCAAGCACACAGGTACATGTTAGTGAACAATGTACATGACAAACCCACATTGAGAGTGATACATGGTGACCATGGAATGGTAGTCAGAATGAACTCTCATAGTGATAGTGGTTCTTAGACTTGAAGTCACTACACTCATCACATGTAGTTCAATGTATTTTGATAGCATCCAAAGTGACCTTGAATAAGGTTTGCCATAAAGGTGATTCTCATGTATGTTGTGACACATGGGGATTGACTGTGAGTGATGTAAGATGAGTTTTGTCCCTCCTATATGAGATTGCTATCCTATCCACTTGATAAGCGAGACTAAGAAACTTATGGCCATACCCGTGTGACTCAGTATGTGATATGTGAGCTCACGTGCATCTCATACAGTCTGCTCTAGTTCAAGGAACATGGATTGAACATTGAGAGGATGACAATTCCATGCCTTGAGTTCAGTATAGACATCAAAGACAAAGAAACTATAAGATCACAGTAGCATTGATTACAGATTGTAGGTTCAAGTTGTTCTCCAACTTTCCAATTACTTGGGCAGGAATGATGTTTTTCTAGGTACCACTCATTGCTTATGATGTCATAAATTAGTTATGGATGTTCACTACCAACATAACTTAGGACCTATGGGGTCAAACACATAAGATGAACCTAGATTATGAGTATACTCATGAATAAGGTTTAACTTGATTACTAAAGTGTTTAGGTATTGAATTTAAACAATTTTGGCTGAAATTTGAATGAATGGGAGTACGAGTCAACCGACTCAAGTATTGAGTTGAACGACTCAAGTGTCGAGTCAATTTAAACAATGTTGATTGAAAATTGATTAATAGGGACTGTTAGTCAACTGACTCAATTGTCAAGTCAATTGATTCAAGAGTCTAGTCGATCGATCAGACGACCAGTAAGATTGGATCAAGGATTGATGTTGACATCATGTTTTGCATCGATCATTTCATTGAAGGACAATATGTTTGTGAATAGGAAAGCATTCCAATCAACCGATTTAAGTGTTGAGTCAATCAATCGGGTGCGATTCAACCAACTCAAGTGTTGAGTTGACCGAATCATGAACCATAACAGCCAAAAATTTGTGAAAATCTATCTCTTCAACTCCTAGTTGATTTGGAAATTGTGACCATGGTCCTACTATAAATAGAGGGGTAGTCAAGGCTTTTAGAAGAAAAAAATAACACTTATAAACTTTGTCCTCTCTTATTTATGGTGGCATTAGAGTCTGAGAAAGTCTTACCCGTAAAAGTGAGAGACAACATGGGAGAACATGTCAACCCTAGCACATTGACATTGAAGGGACAACTCCTTCTCGTTGGATGCAGGAAGTGTGATGAGGACTTCTTGGTGGTCTTCTTAGACTACATAGAGGTGTGGAGGCCCTCACCATCACACTAGGAGAACACCATAAACCTCCATTCATCGAGCTACACCAAGAAGTCATTTCTAATGATTGTTCACATTCTACTTGAAGAAGAAGCACAAGGTGTTGCGAGGATTGTCATTGTACTTGCTCCATGACAATATACCTTGAAAATCCCTCTATCCTAGATACATAATTGTTAACCTGATCTATTGGTTTGGGATTAAGGCATAAAATGTTTTGTTTGCGCTACCTTATCTGATGCCCAATTTCTCAACAGAGGTATCAGAGACTCGCCAAGTATAAATGTATCAACATTTAAATCGATTTGATCAAATTCATTTTTTTGCATAATATGTGAATGTTGGATATGATTAAAGTGCATATCTGATTAAATACCATATACAATCCCAATATATATGTGTGTGTGCTTGTATATATATATGTATAATAATGTTCCTTCTATATGTGTCACCCTAAAGTTGTTTTGATGGTTGATTAATGTGTGGTTATGGCCAAAATCCCCTATGGATGTGCGTGCTTGGTTGTTTGGTTTCTTTTCTACTGCTACTTGGTTTGCATACCAAGCCTCTCTCCTTTGAAAAAGTAAATTAACAATCTCCTTCCTATACTCCTATTAAATATAACTCGATGTTTCCTTTTTACAATGTAACAAGTTAATAGGAATAGGAAAGCTTTGATTTATATTTTGAGAAAGAGAAGTCATTCTGCACCAGGTGAATCAACCAACTGGGAAGTCAAGTCGATCGACCGGAGGACCGAGAAAGATAGCCGATAGGAGGAGCCAATCAATTGACTGGAGGCCCAATTGATTGACTAGAGGAGTTCAGTTAATCAAATGAGTGAGACCCATTCTAGTGGCCAATGGATCCAATCACCAGATCGGGAAGTCCAACCAATTGGCTGGAGGGTCCAACCGGTTGACCAACATGCTCCAACGTATTATTTTTCAATATAGCTTGCTACATGAGATGTATGACCTTATGTGGTAGAAATTATTTGTGGCTCCAAAGAATTGCATTAGTATGTCCGTAACCATCATGGGTATGTTTTAAGATTGCATCTGTCATTTGTGGATATAGCATGTATATGATACATATTATAAGTATGTGGTGATTGGATATGTATATCTATATAAAATACCTCAATAAATATTAAGTCTAAGATGCTTTACATAAGAAACACACATGAAAAGCTTCATCGGGTAAGTGTGGGCACTCCCTACAGTGGTGTGTTGTCTATCTTGTGATGGTAGACATGTGGGTCTCCCAAAGCAGGGTGCATACTTTGTTGTGTTGACTTTCCATAAGCAACACACATGGAAAACTTGATATGGCTAAGCGTGTGAACTCCTCACAATGGTGCGATATCTATCTGGTGGAAGTGTGATGGTAGATGTGTGGGTCTACCAAAGCAGGGTGCATACTTTGTCGTGCTTTCTTTCCATAAGAAACACACATGGAAAGCTTGATATGACTAAGCCTGGGCACTCCCTACAGTGGTGCACTATCTATCTGGTGGAAGTGTGATGGTAGATATGTGGGTCTACCAAAGCATGGTGCATACTCTGTTGTGTTGGATTATGGGGCAGGCTTAACTAGGTGAACTTAATAGGATTAAGTGCCTAGAAGAATACAAATGGATTGTGAGAAGGATTTTTGTACACCATCTATCTAAGAGTTTCATTTAGATGCAATTGGCACAAGTTGTCTACCTGAATAGTCAAGTTGACAATGATCAACCAAAGATGACTCATGATATGATGAAATATGGATCTTGGCACACTAGAAGGTTGTACGGTGAAATCTTTTGAATTGATAGTGAAGGCTGCCAATTTGAACAAAATAGTGAGAGTGATAATTATTTAAAGGCCTAATTAATATCATTGAAGTTATCAAATAAAATCAAAAGTACTTTGACAAAAATTGTAAAATTTATTTTGTAGAAACTAATGGAAAACACAAACACAGTTCCATTGCCACTGGTCATTAGAAGGACAAGATGAACGTGAATAACTTCCATGACTAGTTCAGGATGTTGAGCATCATTCTCACTCAAGAGTGAAATCTCTATGTCCTAGAAACACCATAGCTAGATGTACATTCTCCCACCGCACCTAAGGCTGATAGGGATTCTTACAAGAAGCATTCCAAAGATGTTGTGGATGTCAAGTGCCTGATGCTATGTTCAATGAACTATGAGTTGCAAAGAAAGCATGAGAGCATGCATGCTATTCAGATGGTAACAGATCTTAAGAACATGTACCAAGATCAGACAAGACAAGGGAGATATGATGTCACAATAAACGTTGTTGAAGTGCTATATGATAGTAGGAGACCCAATAAGTCCTATTGTACTCAAGTTGATTAGGTATGTGGTTAACCCTACTATACTAGGATTTTCCTTAGGCCATGATTGGGACACATATGTGACTCTGTATTCACTACTGGAATCATACAACTAGTTTTTCATGAACTACAACATAAACAATTTTGATAAGCCATAATCAGAATTACTTGGCATGTAGAGGATAAATGAACATGTACTAAGATCAAACAACTATTGTACCTTCTTTTTCCTCACTTTCCTTCCTAGTTCACCGCTATAGTAAGAAATCCACTCTTTAGATCTTAATCCCTCTCTCCTGGGTATAATAATTAATGACTTTGTCTCCAACAATTTCCTTATCTCTTTCTGAGTAGGCTAAACCCAATAGTTAGAGGTTCTCATTCTTTATAGCTGTAAAACTTGTTCAATTTCTGCTTATCTTTGTTTCCATCATCACACTTTTCCCTTGCTTCTTTGGACCCCTATAAAGCTAATCTTATGCCTTTGCTTCATCTTGAAGAATTGTTTCCCAATGCTCATTTGGTCTCGATCATTTCTACAGGTAGTGAACTCACCATCCTAATCCTTTGATTCTTGTGCCTTTGGAGAAGGAAATAGTTCTCCTATCAGGAAAATTGAAATTGTTTCGGTTTTTTTTAGAGGCTCTTGTGACTCCAGAGATGAGGCCAACCCTCAAGCATGTCACCAATCATCCTAGGAACTTGTAAAAGCCTTGCAAGCCCTATGTTGCCTCCGATTGTTAGGTATATGGACAATCCCCAATTTTCTTTTTCCATGGTGTTCAAATTTTCTTGGTTCTCTGATGCACACTCTAGTGATTGATGACATTATATTCATCTATTTTCAAATACAACCTTTATAGTCTTTTCATAGTAGTTCATTTCCCTTTTGCTAATTTTCTAAGAATAATTGCAATTTTCTTACTTCTTGACCAATAATGCAAATTCTTATATTTTCACTCATATTTTGCATATTTTACGATCACTACACTATTTCGACCATCACAACACTTGAACCAATCAGTTCATGTTGTGAACTGGTCATTTCATTCATTCAAGAAGATGAAATTTAGAGCCCTAAATGGTCATTTCAACTATCAACTCAACTCTTCGACATTAGCTATTCAATAGACAAAACATGCATTCCATTCTTGCCAACAACTCGGCTCAGTACCCCAACTAAGCGTTTCAAGTCTTCAAAACAGCCAACTCAAATTGCTTAATGACCAAGTCATGGTCAATCAATGCTGCCACCCCATCTCTAAGGCTTTGTCCTGCTTCCCTAGGCCCACGCCTCTTCAGACCTGAACCAATTGGTTGTGGTTGTGAACCGACTAGTTCATAGGTGCAATCTAACTTCTTCAAGAAGCCACCAACCTTATTTTCTGTCCCCCCTCCAAGGTTTCTATTAGATCACTTACCTATATTTTGGGCTAAATCTATTTGCTTTAGATTTATTGAGTGCTTAAAACCTTTCTCTAATCCTTTGAGATGTTTTTAGAGCTTGTGAAAAGCTTAAGTTTCTAGTTTGAGGTTGTTTGGATAGTTGTTGTGATTTTTATGTTTGTTTTCGGTCAAATTGTAATTTACCCATTTGTGAGGGTTATTTTCACCTCTAGATTGTACCTTCTCTTTCTAGGCTTCATGAGAGAGATTGTGATGCTTTGGGGTGCCTTGGTTGATCCTTGGTTAGAGTGGTGGCATCACTATAGGTAATTAAGGTTTCTAGGGTTTTGGGCATCTCGACCATGTGTACCTTGTTGAAGGTGGTGACCCTTGTCTCGACCATGAGAGGGAGTCTTGTGAGTGTCTCGATTGACACACCTTCTCTAGGTGTTGTTGTCTTGACTGTGATGGTCTTAAATTGCCTTGGGTTGAGATAGTTGACTTCTAGTGAAGTGTCTTGACCTAGTGTTTGTGGTGAACCTTTTGTCTCGACTAGGTGATGTTTTGGTTCTTTGTCTCAACTATGTGGTGTGTCCTTGGTGTGTTGCAACCAAGAGCATATGTTGAGAGATCCCAGTGGTCGAGATCCAACATAGGTTGTATCACCATCTCATGCATGTGTGTTTTAGTGGTTGCATGTTGGTTTCTTGGGTGGACAAGAGTCCCTTTGGAGCCCTATCTTGTTGACACCTCATCTCTCACCCTACTTCTATCCTCCTTTGCTATATAAACCCTCTTCTCTCCATGTAAGTGATCTTTTTCGTCCATCCTTCTTCTCCCTTCCCTTATTCTCATTTTTGGAGCTTGGTGGAGAGTGAAGGTGTTGTCCTTGGTGCTTTGAAGGTGGTTTGACCTTGCTTGTGGTGCCTTGAAGTTAGATCTTCCTCCTTATGGTGGTTTCTTCCATTTGTAAGTAGTTCTACCATCTTGATCATGTTTCCCTTTGTAACCTCCATCTTCTTCTTCCTCTTTCCTTGGTCGTAGACAAGGGTTCTACCCTAGTGGTCATTTGAGAGAAACTCCTCTTCACAAAGGCCTTAGACTATAGACTATCCATGGTGGTAACTAGTGGGAGGATGTTTTCTTCTCTCCCCCCTCTTATTTGGTTTGGACTAGGGTTTCCTTGCCCTTTTTTCTTGAGATACCTCTGACCAAGTTCTTATTCTTTTAGAGGTGATCTTGTGGCCAAAGTGGTGATCTTTGTTGGAGATTCCTTCCCTCTTTTAGAGCTTGAGCTTGGGGCTTGTTTTCTCTTCAAAATAGGTAGGTTATATAATACTTTTCCCTCTCTATTATTGCACATTTCATACATGCATGTTGTTGTTTCTTTCTTTAAAATGTACCCCTAATGTGCTAGTAAATGATACCATGCTCTAGATCTTGATTGATGGTGATTAATATGCTTGGTTTGCTTAGAAGCCGAAAACCTAATATAAGGTACTCGATTTTGAAGATGTATGTGGAATGGTAGTTTTCTTGCTAACTTTTAATCTTGGTTTTGGTCACATGCATAATCCTAGTGTATCTTAATGTTCTATGAAGTTTAGGTTCTATTTTGGTGGTGGTAAACATGGTTTCTCTCTCCTGCTTGAGGTTCTTTTATGGTGGTTTAATGTCACATGCTTTAATGGTTTTGGTGACCAATTTTGTACAAAGTTTCTCTTCTTGTAGATGATGGATTCCCTTGGGTTTATCTCCTTTTTTGCCTATGGAAATCATCTATTTTGATCTTGGTTATCCCTGTTTTGAAGATGGATAGTTGCCTTGTGGTAGCATGATTTTTGGTGGACACTTCTCCCTTGTTTTGGTTTGGGTCGAGATGCATGGCCTAGTGTCACAACCACGACCTAATCTCAATAGGTTGAGGGCCGAGACACTTTTGGTGCTTGAGATCAATACACATGTCTATATGTTGATCACGACCCATGTTTGGTTTTGGTCAAAATGATTTTGGTATTGGGTCGAGACTTGACCACGTTCTTGAGGTCACAAAATGTGTGTGATGGGTAGTTAAAACCCTAAGCTTTGAGGGGTCGAGACATGTGATGATGTCATGTTTGAGACATGGAGTTTTGTCATGGTCGAGACACCATGGTTGGAGGTTGTCGAGAGACCTTGATAAGTGGATGTTTGCAACCCATATGGTTGGTGGTCGTGATATGTATATGGTAGATGGTTGAGACCTCTATGTGTGATGGTAGGTTGTCACACATGTAGACTTGGGATGTAATCTCATATGTAAATGCACATGCATATGATAGTGATACCTAGTGTTTTTTGACATAAGACTCTAAGCACGGTTAATTAATGATGTTCCTTAACCCAAATGTGCTCCAAGAAAGTGTGAGGTTGTGTACCTAGGGTATGGTGATTGAACACAACTAAAAAACCCTAGTCGGCTACACATGTAAACCTAAACCTAATGTTGCAAACTATAGTGTGATTGCTTTCCTCCTTTGAAGTGATTACTATATTGTGATGCTTTATCTCCACTGTTTATAAATCCCTAACCTTGTAAGTGAAATGAATGTCATGTCTTGTGTATGATCTGGTGATGACCATATGATACAGAGTGGTAATTATGCACATTGTTGAGACATAATGTGGAGATGTACATGCAGGGTTTATGCAATTGAGTCCTAAGACCTGGTTATTGGCTTAATGCCTATTGTGAGATGGAAACCTCTAGTGATGTGATTGTGCAATTTATGTCTCATAGTGATGTGACATTGGTAATTGCCTTGTGAATGACAATGTTACAAGTATCATGTGATGATCATGTGACAAGTTCATACCTTATACATTCTATATCTTTTGGAATTGTACTATACCCTTATTCTTGTAGAGTTTTTATGGATTTATACGTTGTAACTTGATTGATGCTAAAATATACCCAATTGTCTTCATTAATCAAGTGAAACCCTAATCATGTAGGTGTCATTTGCCATAGATCCTTTCTAGTGTCAACTTTAATTGTTGGATTGGTGAAACAAGTATAACTCAGAGCACATATTTTTGAATATGTGGTGGTGCAAGTCAAGTACCTCCTTGCATCCACAATTATTGACTATGTGAGACAGCCATGTGTGAGATGATGTCCTTGTGATATGGATGGCCATGAGTGAGCCAATCCTTATTTTTAGAATGGCCAAGAGTGAGCTTGTTCTTCTAGCGATGTACCTATACCAAGGTGGGCTAGGTGTGATTATATATGTGAATGGCCAAGCATGAGGCAAACCCCAAGATAACTATATATCATTGTTGCAGTTGACTGATATGTCTCTGTGGTGTTTTATCTTGTGCTGACCAAGAGGTGTGGGGGAGGTCGTGGATTTGGACTCTTCCATTGAACTTCTATGGCATCAATTTCAACTTAGTAGTGGTTGGTTGGATTTGGCTGGTACGAATCAAATCCTTGGGGCAATAATAAAAGATGTAACACAACCATGTAGTGTATCTTGCTTAGGGTCAAATACTAATAACATTAGTTGAACCCTTTGCTTTATCTTTTTTCTAATTTATTGAATTATAAGGTGGTAAGAGAACTCAATTATTGTACATGTTCTTCATATTCCTTTCTAGAATATTAATTTTCCTACTACTCAGTGGTAATTGCCTAGTTCTACTTAATTTGCCTTATATATTGAATGCATATCATTTAGTTGAATCTACTCAACCTTCTATGCACTTTTATTTACCTTCTTAGTTACATGCGGTTTAGTAGATGTTGGTAGAGAGTTATATACCTCTCTAGGACGTTTGGTGTCACCCTGTGGGTTTCCACATCTTTTAGGTGGTTGTGTACAACGAGGTAGAGATCGTGCAGCTGAGAAAGAGTAGCAACATGAGTTGGAGCTGATAAGGTTGGATGTTCTTCTAGTATTTTGGTGTTGGAGTCTGAGAGTCATCCTTATACACTCAGGTCTTTGGGGGTGTTTTCATTGTGTTGTGTGTACATGCTAGAGATATGAGGTTTTTGGCTTGCAAGCCATGTGTGTGTAGATATGGTAGATGTACATGTACATGTATGTGGAACATATATCTCTTATAACAGGTTGATGACATGAATGATGACGCACTGTGATGTAAGCACCATGATATATGTGCTATGAAATGCAAGTAACCTGTTGAGGACTTTTATGTGATAAGTTTTTGGCTTTGGTGCTTTGAGAAAACCAATTTTAATTTCTTGTGTTTTTTTGGTAACCCACATGTTTAGTTTTAATTCCATGCTTGGTTTGGAGTAATCTTGTTTGTGGCACGTATGGGCGTCACAATTTAGTTGGTATTAGAGTTTTAGGTTCCCTAACTCTACAAGGACCTAGAACTAGGGCCTGTGTGTTTCTAGTCTTCCCTAGTATGTCTTATAGTGACTTTTACTTATCCAACCGAAGAAGAAGAAGAGTAGAAAAGATGTCTAGAGAACATGAAGAACATGATGTAGAGAGTAGTGTTGCTGCACCTGGAGGTGGTGTAAGGGTTCAAGTGATAGAAGATCAGGCACCTGACGTACCCTAGTTTGACCCATCCATGATGGAGAACCATGTCTTTCAGTCTCTTTGTAGACAGTTCATGGCAATGATGACGCACATGGCAGATAGTATGCCTGCACCACAACCAAGGACAGTTGTTCCCAATGCTGAATCTTTGGGGTCTGGGAAGACCTTTAAGAGGCTGAGATGTGTTGGGGCTGTTGAATATGCTCGTACAATGGATCCAACATATGTGGATCTTTGGTTGAAAAAATTGGAGATGGACTTCAAGATCCTTAGTATCTCCAAAGTAGATAAAGTAAAGTATGTTGTGTACCTTTTGAAGGGGAGCTCTAGCCACTGGTGGGCCATAGAAGAGGAGAAGAGGCCAGGTGTTGCTATCTTTTGGGAGGAGATCAGATGAGAGTTTGTCATCAAGTACTTTCCACGTACCTATCAAGATGAGAAGATATCCTAGTTTGAGAAGATTAGGCAAGGATCTATGACGATCAATGAGTATGAGATGAGGTATGGAGCTTTTGAGATTCTGTCCTCATATGGTTGCCACAGATGAGGAGATGATCTAATGATTTGAGAAGGGGTTGAATGCTGAGCTGTCTACCCCATTGGATGCTTTGGAGATCATGAGAAATTTTCCACATTTATGGAGTCTATCTAGATGATTGAACGGTTTGTGGTTGAGAAGTGTGAGAAGAGTGCCAAGAAGAGGTCGACACAGTACCATGGACCATCTTCTGGAGGCTTTAAGAAGCCTAGGTTCTCAACACTGCAGACACAACATAAGTCAAGTGCACAGACGTAGTGGTCACCAAGTAAATGCATAGGTCACATTCTTCCTCCAGCAGGAGCTTACAACACAACTTCAGTATCAATGATAGGGTCATCGACTCCATGGTATGAGAGTAGGATGTGATACAAATATGGCCATATTGGGAATATAAAGTTGCATTGCCCTATGAAAGATGATGAGGTGACCCAACAACTAAAGCAGAGTCAATAGGGATTTCATAAGCAATAGTTTAGAAGTGGTGGAGGATGAGGACGTGGACAAATGTTGTAGGATGGCTCTTTTAGATAGGCCAGTAAAGGACGGGATGACAACATGCAACTACTAGATTCTACACCATGAGTCACCCGGAGGGAGTGGTCAACCCGCGAGTAGTGACAGGTCAGATGGAGTTATTTCATTCTGATATGTCTTCTTCTTGCTTTATATTTGTTTTGGTTGATCCGAGTGTGACACACTCCTTTATCACTCGAGAAGTGATTGATAGTTGTTGTTTGCATGTTAGTCATAGGTGGGATAGTCTTCGCTTAGATATCTTGTTAGTTGGTTCTTTCAAGTTGTGGGAGGTGTATCCTTCATGTGTCCTTTCTTTCTCAAGACACAAAATTCTAGTGGATCTCATACCACTTGATATGCATGGATTTGATGTGATCCTTAGAATGGACACATCGGAGCAGTATCAGGTAGTCTTGGACTATAAGTTCAAGGTGGAGAGGCTCGTAGATGGTGATGTGATGTGGGTCTTCCAAGGTGATGGGAAGATCCTCCCTACCTATTTGGTGTCGGTGATGCTAGCTGAGAGGAAGATGAGGCAAGTCTGTGAAGCATTTTTGGAACATGTGGTGGATGCGAAGGTGAGGAATCATGGTATCTTGGAGGTGCCAATGGTCTGTGAGTTCATGGATGTGTTCCCATATGAGTTTCCAGGTGTTCGTCCAGTCATAGAGATTGAGTTTGAGATCAACCTAGTCCCTAGAATGCAGTCGATAGCTCAGATACCATACATGATGGCCCCAGCTGAGATGGAAGAGTTGAAGAAACATGTGAAAGTGCTATTTGAGAAAAGTTTCATCAGTACAAGAACGTCTCCATGGGGTGCTCTTGTGTTGTTTGTAATGAAGAAGGATGGATCCATGAGGCTGTGTATAGACTACAGACAGTTGAACAAGGTGACAATAAAAAACAAGTATCCCTTACCAAGGATAGATGACATGTTTGACCAGTTGTGTGGAGCCACAATGTTCTCAAAGATAGACTTGATGTCAGGTTATCATCAATTCTTGATCAAGGTAGATGACATGCCTAAATCAACTTTTAGGACTCGGTACAGTCATTAAGAGTTTGTGGTAATGTCATTTGGGCTAACCAATGCACTAGAAGCAATCATGGACTAGATGAATAGGGTGTTTCAACTATTTCTTGATCAGTTCATGGTGGTCTTCATAGATGATATCTTGATATACTCTAGAGACATTCAACAACATGCATAACATCTTCATCAGGCATTGACCATGTTGAGGCAACACCTGTTGAATGCCAAGTACAGTAAGTGTGAGTTTTGATCGAAGGAAGTGTCTTTGCTAGGACGTGATATCTTTTGAGGGTGTTTGTGTGGAACCCAAGAAGGTTAATCCATTCTAGATTGGGAACAACTAAAGATGTTAATAGACGTACACAATTTTTTGGGTTTGGCATGCTACTATCGGAGGTTCATCAAGAACTTCAGCTCAATTGTGTTACCCCTAATGAAGCTCACAAGGAAAGACATTCCTTTTGTTTGGAATGATAGATGTTAGCATGCCTTTCACTTGTTGAAGGAGAAGTTGACAAGTACACTAGTGTTGGTTTTACCTGAGCAAGGGAAATGATACATAGTTTTCTGTGATGTGTGAAGGAATGGTTTGGGTTGTGTGCTGATGCAGGACAAGAATGTGATATCTTTTGCATCATAAAAGTTGAATAAGCATGAGGAGAACTACCCAACCCATGATCTGGAGTTGGTTGTAGTGGTTCATGCTTTGAAGACTTGGAAACACTACCTTTATGGCAAGAAGTATCATATTTTCACAGATCACAAGATCTTGAAGTATATCTTTTTGCAACAGGAATTGAACATGAGGTAGCGAGCGATGATAGATGGAGATAATGAAGGATTATTATTTAACCATTGATTACCATCCAAGAAAGGCAAATGTCATGGTAGATGCCTTGAGCAAAAAGTCTTCTTTGTCGTCATCTATGGGGAAAACATAGTTGTGTTCCTTAGCGTGCTATAAGAGAAACATGTTGGTCTCCTTACGTCAGATGAATGTGAAGCTAGAGGTTTCTTTATTAGATGGGTTGTTGGCACAGCTACAAGTGAAGCCCACGTTGAGGCAACATATTAGAGAGGTGCAACATGTTGATATTATGATACAACATATATGATCAGAACTTGGTAGCAAGAAGCGTGATGGTTTTTATGAGTTAGAGGATGGGACAGTGTGTTACCACAACAAAGTTGTGGTTTCTTATGTTGATAATCTGAGGAAGATGATTTTAGAGGAGGCTCACTCTTTGATGTATGCTATGCACCCAGGTAGAACCAAGATGTACCATAACCTTATATATTTTTATTGGTGTCTTGGCTTGAAGTGTGGCATGGCTGAGTTTGTTTCCAAGTGTGTTGTGTGTCATAAAGTTAAAGTAGAACATCAGAAGCCTGTAGGGGCAGTGCAATTGTTACCCATACCACAGTGGAAGTGGGATCATGCCACAATGGACTTTGTGGTTGGCTTGCTTAGGACAGCCAAAGGCCATGATTCCATTTGGGTGATCATTGACCAGTTGACAAAGTCAACACATTTCCTTCTTGTAAAGACAATATATACCACAGAGAAGCTTGCTCAGATATATGTTTATGAGATAGTGTGTTTGAATGGTGTTCCAACTACTATCGTATCAGATAGATGTCCTCATTTTATGAGCCACTTCTGGGAATGCTTGCATACAACTTTGAGTACACAATTGAGGTTTAGCACTGCCTTCCACCCACAGATAGATGGTCAGTCTAAGAGGACTATATAGACCTTGGAGGATCTGTTGAGAGCATGTGTCTTGTAGTTTTTAGGCAGTTGGGACATCCACCTCAATCTGATAGAGTTTGCTTTTAATAACGATTATCATAGGAGCATTGACATGGCATTGTATGAGGCATTGTAGGTATTCATTGTGTTGGTACGAGACAGGTTAATATCAGCTTCTTGGTCCTGATCTTGTACAACAAATGACAGGGAAGATTAAAGTGATTCAACAATTATTAAAGGAAACACAGGAAAAGCAAAAGTCATATGTTGATAACCGTCATAGACCGTTGGAGTTCCAAGTGGGAGATAGGGTGTATCCTAAGGTCTCTCCTTGAAAGGGTGTTTTGAGGTTTTGCAAGAAGGTTAAGTTGGCTCCCTGGTATATGGGATCTTACCCTATGGTGGAACACATTGGGAAGGTGGCCTACAAGTTGGAGTTTCCACCTGAGTTGAACTAATTGTATCTAGTATTCCAAGTATCCATGTTGAGGAAATGCCACCCTGATATTGAGTTGGTTTTACAGCCAATGGAGGTTGAGCATGATGAGGATATATCTTATGTTGAAGGACCTGTGTTGATTCTAGATAGAAGAGTGAAGAAGTCGAAGAAGAAGAACATCGTGTTGGTGAAGATTTTGTGGCATCATTGTGGTGTTTAGGAAGCCACGTGGGAGATTTAGCAAGAGATGTGGAGGAAGTACCTATCTCTTTTCTCCTGGGATTTTGGGGGAGAAATCCTTGTTAGGGGTTTATGACTTGTAAGACCCCTGACTTGTGTTTTAAGCTAACCCTACTTTATTTGGCTTGATTTATTGCTTAGAATCTTTCTCTCATACTTTGAGAGTTTTTAGAGGTTGTGAAAAGCTTAAGTTTCCCGTATGAGCTTGTTTTGATGATGTTTGTGCTTTTGATGCTTATTTTGGGTCAAATTGTAGCTTACCCATTTTTAGGGTTATCTTGAAATTTGTCACCTCTAGAGTGTACCTTCTCTTTCTTTGCGTCATGAGAGAGAGAGTGTGATGCTTTGGGGCACTTTGGTTGAGCCTTGGTTGAGTGGTGGCATCACTAGAGGTGGTTAAGGTTTCTAGGGTTTTGGGCATCTCGACCATGTGTACTTTATCGAAGGTGGTGACCCTTGTCTTGACCTTGAGAGGGTGTCTTGTGAGTGTCTCAATTGAGACACCTTCTCTAGGTGTTTTTATCTCAACTGAATGGTCTTGGTTTCCCTTGGGTCAAGACAGTTGTCTTCTAGTGAAGTGTCTCGACCTAGTGTTTGTGGTGAACCTTTTGTCTCAACCAGGTGATGTTTTGGTCCTTTCTCTTGACCATGTGGTGTGTCTTTGGTGTATCGCGACTGAGATCTTATGTTGGGAGACCCAACATAGGTTGTATCACCATCTCATGCATGTGTGTTTTAAGTGGTTGTATGTTGGTTTCTTGGGTGGACAAGAGTCCCTTTGGAGCCCTATCTTGTTGACACCTCATCTCTCACCCTACTTCTCCTCCTATATTATACAAACACTCTTCTCTCCATGCAAGGGATCATTTTCATCCATCCTTCTTCTCCCTTCCCTTGTGCTCGTTCTTGGAGCTTGGTGGAGCAATATGGTGTTGTCCTTGGTGCTTTGAAGGTGGTTCGACCTTGCATGTGCTACCTTGAAGCTAGATCTTCCTCCTTGTAGTGGTTTCTTCCCTTGGTAAGTAGTTCTACCATCTTGATCACGTTTCCCTTTGGAACCTCCATATTCTTCTTCCTATTTCCTTGGTCGTAGGCTAGATTTCTACCCTAGTGGTCACCTTGAGAGAAACTCCTCTTTGCAAAGTCCTTAGACTATGGACTATCCACGGTGGTAACTAGTGGGGGATGTTTTCTTCTCTTTTTCCCCCTTTCTTCTTTGGTTCGTCCTAGCATTTCCTTGCCCTTTTTCTTGAGATACCTTTGAAAAAGGTGTTCTTCTTTTTGTAGTGTATCTTGTGGCCTAAGTGATTATCCTTGTTGGAGCTTCCTTCCCTCTTTTGGAGCTTGATCTTGGAGCTTGTTTTCTCTAAAAAAAAGGGTTATATAACATTTTTCCCTATCTATCATTGCACATTTCATATGTGCATGTTGCCATTTCTCTCTCTAAAACGTAATCCTAATGTGCTAGTAGATGATACCATGCAGTAGATCTTGATTGATGGTGATAACATACCTAGTTTTCTTAAAATCAAAAACCCTAATCTAAGGTACCTAATTTTGGACATGGATGTGAAGTGGTGGTTTTCTTGATATCTTTTAATCTTGTTTTTGGTCACATGCATGAGCCTAGTGTACCTTGATGTTCAATGGAGGTTAGGTTCTATTTTGGTGGTGATAGATGTAGTTTCTTTCTCCTTGGTTTTATCTCCTATTTTGGCCATGGAAATCATCTATTTTGATCTTGATTATCCCTATTTCGAAGATGTCTAGTTGCCTTGTGGTAGCATGATTTTTGGTGGACACTGCTCCCTTGGTTTGATTTGGGTCGAGATGCATGTCCTAGTGTCACAACCATGACCTAATATCAATAGGTTGAGGGTCAAGACACTTTTAGTGCTTCAGGTCGAGACACATGTCTATATGTTGGTCGCAACCCATGTTTGGTTTCGGTTGAAATGCTTTTGGTTTTACGTCAAGACTTGACTATGTTCTTGAGGTCACGACATGTGTGTAATTGGTGGTCAAAACCTTAAGCTTTGAGGAGTTGATACATGTGATGATGTCTTGTTAGAGAAATGGAGTTTTGTCACGGTCGAGACACCATGGTTGGAGGTGGTCGAGGCACCTTGATGAGTGGGTGGTCGCGACCCATATGGATAGTGGTCGTGATATGTATTTGGTAGATGGTTGAGACGTCTATGTGTGATGGTAGGTCATGAAACATGTAGACTTGGGATGTAATCTCATATGTAAATGCACATGCATATGATAGTGATACCTAGTGTTTGTTGACATAAGACTCTAAGCATGGTTAATTAATGATTCCTTAACCTTAATATGCTCCGAGGAAGTCAAAGGTTGTGCATTAATGATTCCTTAACCTTAATATGCTCCAAGGAAGTCAGAGGTTGTGCACCTAGGGTTTTTTGATTAAACACAATGACAAAACCCTAATCAACTACACATGTAACCCTAAACCTAATGTTGGGAACAATAGTGTGCTTTCTTGCCTCATTTAAAGTGATTACTATATTGTGATGCTTTCTCTCTCCTATTTATAAGTCCCTAACCTTGTAGGTGAAATGATTGCTATGGCATGTGTATGGTGTGTTGATGATCATATGATACAAAGTGGTGATTATGATCATTGTTGAGGCATAATGTGGTGATCTACATGCATGGTTTATGTGATTGGGTCATATGATCCGGCGATGGCTTAATGCCTATTGTGAGGTGGCAACCTCCAGTGATGTGATCGAGGGATTTATGTCCCATAGTGATGTGACATTGGTAATGGCCTTGTGAATGGCAGTGTTACGAGTATTATGTGGTAATAGTGTGACAAGTTCATACCTTATACGTTTATATCTTCTGGATTTGTACTATACCCTTATTCTTGTAGAGTTTGTTATGGATTTATACGTTGCAACTTGATTAATGCTAAAACATACGCAGTTGGCTAAATTAATCAAGTGAAACCCTAATCATGTAAATGCCTTGTGCCGTAGATCCTTTCCAGTGTTAGCTTTAATTATTAGATTTGTGAAATGATTATAACTTGAAGTGCATATTTTTGATATGCGGGGATGCAAGCCGAGTACCTCCTCACATCCACAATTATAGGTTGTGTGAGACAGCCATGCATGAGCTGATCTCCTTGTGATATGGATGGCCATGAGTGAGCCAATCCTTCTTTTTATAATGGCCATGCATGAGCCTATTCTTCTAGAGTTGTACCTATACGAAGGTGGGCTAGGTGTGATTATATATGTGGATGGACATGTGTGAGCCAATCCCTAAGCTGACTATATGTCATTGCTGTAGTTGACTGATATGTCTCTGCGGTGTTTTCTCTTGTGTTGACCAAGAGGGGTGGGGAGATCGTGGATTCTGACTCTTTCATCGACCTTGTATGGCACTAATTTTGACTTAGTATTGGTCGGTTGGATTTGAGTGGTACGACTTAAATCCTCAGGGAAATAATAAAGATGTAACACAACCGTGTACTGTATCTTGCTTAGGATCAAATACACATAACATTTTTTGATCCCTTTGACTTTTCTTTTTAATAATTTCTTTAATTATAAGGCGATAAGAGAAATAAAAAATTATACATGTTCTTCATATTCCTTTATAGACTATTAATTGTCCTATTGCTTGGCAATAATTGCCCAGTTCTGCTTAATTTGCCTTATCTTGGGAATACATATCATTCAGTTGAATCTGTTGAACCTGTTATGCATCTTTATCTACCTGCTTAGTTACCTGTGCTTTAATAGATGTTGGTAGAGAGTTATATCTCTCACAGATATGTTTGTTCTCACTCTGTGGGTTTCCACATCTTTTAGGTGGTCGTGCATGATGAGTTAGAGATCGTGCAACAAAGGAAGAGCAACAGTAAGAGTTGCAGCTGATAAGGTTGGATGTACTTCTAGTGTTTTGGTGTTAGAGTCCTAGAGTTGCCCATGTACTCTCAGGTATTTGGGGGTGTTATTGTTGTGTTTTGTGTACATTCTACTAATATGAGGTTTTTGGCTTGTGAGCCATGTGTGTATAGATATGTTAGATGTACATGTACATGTACATGTATGCAAAACATATATCTCTTGTAATAGGTTGATCACAGGAATGATGATGCATAGTGATGTAAGAACCATGATATATGTTTTATGAAATACATGTGTCTTGTTGAGGACTTTTGTGTGATAATTTTTTGGCTTTGGTTCTTTGAGTAAACCAATTTTAATTTCCTATGTGTTCTGGTAATCTGTATGTTTAATTTTAATTCAGTGCTTGGTTTTGAGTAATCTCATTTGTGGTGCATCGAAGCGTTACATTTTCCACCCATCCTTCCCCTATAAAAGGAGGGGTCACTCCAATAGATAGGGGATCAATTTTTTTACTTGGACTTTAGATTTTTATTTCTTGTTACTTTAATCTTGCATCTTGTACCGTTGTTCCTCCAATAAAATTAGTATTCCAATTTTGTTCTTGGTTTTCTTGTTGGGAGCATGGAATTAAGAGGGGCAGCCATTTCATAGTCACTAGACTAGATCCTTTTGGATATTTTTTCTTTCTAGTCTATGGATTCCTCTCTTTTTTCCTTTGTTCTTTCTTTAACTTCCATGGACCATGAGTAGTTTTCTATATTTGGGTGTGGGGAGTAGCCCCATAGCCATAGTGTAGTTTAGATTGACTTTTTCATGATAAAAACTTATTAGATGGTATTTGTTTGGATTATCACACATTTGAAATGACTTGATCTCTTGTTTTATTGAATGTTAGCCTTGGGTGATGTGACCATAGACTCCAAGACTTGGAACAACAAAACAAATGCACTAAGCCATGAATGAGATATTGGAAGGGGCTTTTTTGGGATGATTAGACAAGGATCCACAAACACCATCAGTAATTGGTTTGTTGTGAGTTTGACTTTTGTAAATGCATTTGCAAATTTTTCCACATACCTTCATTTGACTTGTTTTATCTTCATGTATTTCATCGATCTAGTTTCATGCAGGCTATGCTGGTAAATCCCATAACCCTGATATATTTTTCATCGATTCAATATCATTTCTAATCGCCTACCTTCAATCAATCTCCTTCTTTTTTACAATTTAATTCTACAGTTAGGTAGTCTTTTCTTTATCATTCTTATCATGACTCTTATCTCTTTTATTGTTAGCATAACTCTTCCTTTAGTTTTTCTTAGTGTAACTTTTTGGTCTTGTTCTAGCATGATTCTTCTTCCTTATTTTAGTATAATCAAATCCTCAACCATTGATATTTCAATATTGTATCCAATAAAATTGTTCAAACAACACCAGTTCGACAGTCAAGTCCCAATAAAGTTGTCTTGTGAGATTGACCCTTCTATATTAATAAACTAACCTTAATTGGTAGTTTTCCGCAAAATGGTTAAACTCTAGGGTAAACCCCTACTGAATTTATGTGTTTAAATGATGCATATCAGTGGTTCGTCGGTTGGATATTTCTATTGTCGATTGGTGTGTTTGTATTCTAGAAGACATACACGACTATTTTTCTTGTTCCATGGTTTTAGTTTACATGGTTGTCGTCTTGGTGTTTGATTCCTTTTTTACCTCCCTAGAAGCCATGGTAGGGGACGGTTGTTAGGTCTTTGACCATCCCCAGGTCTGGAGTTTGTACTCTTTGAGGTCGTCGGAGACTATAGACATAGATGGCTAAGTCTTATGGCCTTGTACTAGGATCTAAGTGAGTTGGAGAGAACCCCAAGCTATAGGAGTTTTGCATCTTGATCGGGATCATCTCACGTAGAGAAGACAACCTTGAGGGTGGATTACCTATTGTGCCCTTGAATTTGTTTTAATTTGTATCACACTTGAAATTTTTTCTTTTCCCACTTGGTTTGTTTTCTTCTCTTTGGATCCTTACACCTAATTGGTTGGGGGCCCAATCCAGTCGGCCATCTCTGATTGGGCCAACTCATATGGACCCCCTCGTTGTTGATAATATGCCTGTGTGGGATTTTCTTTATTTTCTAATTGATTAGAGATTGTAATATTCATAGTAAATTATTTATTACTAAAAAAAACTAAATAAATATTATTTGGAATTGTGGAGATTTTATTTATCTATTGGTATAAATTTCATCACCTAATTCCAAAGTAATAAATATATGATTTGCAAGGATTTTCCTAATTGGTTATAATTTGTAAAGTTCATAACTAATAATCTACATGTCGGAATAATAAAGTAAAACACAATATGAGAGAAAAATATATAATATTTAAGACCATATGATTTGGTTAACCTAATACAATAATAATAAAAAGGTGATTTTTGGGGTTATGTAATTAATATAAACCTAAACCTCATCTCATAGAACCCTTTAATAGGTTTGTTGTTGACTGAGATGGAATCATGGTCTTAACTTTGGACATATGTAGACTTCATGAGAGGTAAGTTTCATCCCTATTATGCATATTTAGCAATCACCTATATTCACTTTCTCTCTCTTGGTCCTATGAACATATTAGCCTACACAATTTCTCTCTCTTCTAAGAATTTATTTCATGTGAAAGATTTTGTGTTGAATATGATCTAGTGATCATCGTACTTGGTTGGATATTCTTATTGGACTCTCATTTATATCTTATTCATTTTATTCCATATGGAAACCCTAATTTGAATATTTGATATGCTAACATTTTTTTGGTGGACTATATGATCTTATGTTGCATCTTATTTGTGACCATGATTGGATATGTGGTTATGGGTCCTCTAACTGACATGATAATTGTTTTTTTGGTGAATCACGCACCACTTGCTATTTTTGTATTACTTTGGAGGTGTTATATACAGTGCTTCTTGGTCCCAAGATGGGATCAAGGATAAGAAAAAGGGAAAACTGTACAAATAGTGCGAAATAAAGGATAAAAATGCACCCCAGAAACAACTGTCTCTTGCATCCGCAGCACAATAAGTAAGAACAAAACAGAAACCTCAGCAATCAGACTCTTAGAAGCTTGAAAGCTGAAATAGCAAGGGAACGCCTTCCTTCATCCAGAGCATGAGCACCAAAAACACTGAACTAGAAAAGGCAGTTGGCAGCAAAAGGAGAAACCTCCCCAACAGAAACCAAACCTCCTCCCATATCTATACAAAGAAGAGAAACTGTACATAGAAGAGCTAGCCATCTGCCGCCACCCCCTGAACCAGCAAAAAAACTGAGAAAAAAACTCCAGCCACAGAGCTAACTAAACTCCTCATCCATTAGTCCAATTACTCAAGAAAAGCATCAACATCTTTTCTAATCAGACTCCACAAAGTTTCTTCATTTCTATCAGAACCTTCATGAATTCTTCGATTTCTTTCTCTCCAAATCCATAACATAGTACTCAGAATAACTGTATGACTCTTTTTATCTTTGAAGGTTAAAACACTATCCATTGTGAATGGAAAATCTTCACTCCTATCAGGAAAAGCAAGATTCTAGATATTAATAGCAAAATTACAAGACCACATACAATGGTGTATATCTTCCCCATTTTCCATGTAGAGAAAACAGTAGGAAGGTAGTTGGATACCCATTTTCTTAAGGAAGTCAGTTGTAGGGAGATGACCGTGCCCTACTTTCCATGCATGAATCTGACATCTTTTTGGAGCTTTAAAATGCCAAATCCATCTGAAAAAGGGGTTAGGTAGGATCACCTTCAACCTGTAACTTTCCCAAAAACTTCTCAAATTAACATTGTGTTTACCATTAAATAGAATCACATCTTTGCCACCATGGGGCTTCTTTAATGTATGAAGCAAAGCATTCATTTCTATGTGGCATCTGGAATCAGAAATAGACCAACCACCATTGTTAATTAAGAAACTGACGTTATTGTCCCTAGGAATACCAGTTCGAATAATACTTTTACTGCCAAGACGCTCTGTCAAAAACTCACATTTAGGAAGCCAAGGGTCCTTCCACACAAAAGTACCTTCCCCATCACCAATAGTAAATTGAATGTTATCTTTAAGAGTGTCTCTTTCTTTTATGACTCTATTGAATAACCAGGAAAATGTGTTGTTCTCCTTGATTTCCCAAAAGGAAAACTTTCTGAGATATTTTTCATGAATCCATCTGATCCAAAGGGACTCCTTTCCATTTGCAACATTCCACACATGAAAGAGCAGAGTCGCTTTGCAAATATCTCTAATGGATCTAATTCCCAAGCCACCTTCTTCTTTTGGTTTGGTAACCTTTTCCCATTTCACAAGATGTATTCCAGTTTTCTTCTCATAATGCGTCCAAATAAAATCTCTGCATAACTTCTCCAGTTCTTCAATCACTAAACATGGCAGAGGAAAAGTAGTAGACCAGTAGACATGATAATTGTTGGATGTTCTCATCCTATTATTTCAGATTGCCTGGACTTATACTCGCCTTACTCTATTTGTAAGCATGGATTACACTGATTTTATTTATTGCAGTGGTATATTTTCACAACCATACTTTTGGATGTGTGCATTCCACACTGAGTGCATGTATTCTACTCATATTTATACAAAGGGTGTCGCATATTCTACCAGGGTGTGGGTATTCCACCCAATACTTTTTGACAGAGATCCTATGGTGTCCCAACCCTACTCGAAATAACCTTAGTCTATGTTGTTTACATGAATTGCTTATGAATTGTGATATTATTATTGTTGCATTGTTTTAAGGTAAGAAATCACTTATTCTAAATTATCATTTATATTGAAATTCGTATTATTTTTTTATATCCACTTGCATATTACTTGTCCTTTTCTATGGGAAGCCTTGTATGTTTGATGTCCTTTTCCCTTATATTTCCCAATCTTTGATTAATATGCTCATACCAGCTTTTATGTTGATAATTCCCATTTTATCTTCTCCTTTGGGGTATTCTTCCAACCCCAGGTGTAGGACATGGAGAACATGACATGTAGACATGGATCTGGTTTATGGAGATGACTCTTAATGGGAGATAGAATTGAGACAGTTGGATATCCCTCTACTTAGATCATGATATAGTTACTTTCATGTAAGCCCCTTAATGGGAGAATATTTTATAATCTTGCATAAATTGAATATAGTTATGGAATATTATTACACAACTATACTTTGGTTTTTTTTAATACCATTATTTGAGAAATGAAAAAAAATGCACACATATTCCAACATACCTCTTTTAGTTATTTGGAATATATGGATTTATTCCTCAAAATTAAATAGGGAGTGGATCCCCTATCAGGTCCCACTACTTACATGATGGTATTAGAGCCATAATAGCTAGATTGTGACTATTTCAATTTTGTCTCCATAATTAAAACACATACCTAATATAGTCACTCTCTAAGTGATATGTTTACCATATAATTTACCTATATCATTCACACGATGATGAAAGGTCAATGTAGGATCATATGAGGTACACATAAGAACCATGCTTAGTAAACCCTACTATGATGGGACTCCATGTTAATTGTGATATATCTTTCTGGATGATATGAGATATGACATTAGGATGGAGATATGTAATAATGATGAGAAAAGTAGTTGAAAAGGAGATACTATAAGGAAGACTTGTGACTTGGATCTCACATCGATTTTTTGGCCCCCATGTTTCTTTTACATCACATAACTTCTTATCGACAAAAAATATTTTCATTATACTATTATATATACAAAGAAGAATCTTATGAATTTATCAATGTTTACTTGAGTCAAGTCAGAAAGAATAGATTTATGAAGTCTTAGAAGAGAAACCTTGGAACTAGTTTCAAACTGTAATTTTGTCTATGATGTGGTCACTAGGAATATGTGGCATGATATAAAGGTTTAGTTGACCTACCCTTTTGTACCTTGTGACATTTTGTATGCTCATGTCAACCTTAGGGTTGTTAGCTTAGAAACACAAGGATCTAAAACTAAGTGAGTATGACCTGTTGGTTGGATGCATGATCTATGAACAACACAAACCCCTAAAATATTCACAACTAAAAGAGACATAAGTAACCCTAGTACCTTGATGTTTTTTAGTTTTTCTTACTAGGTTAAACCTTTTAAGGGATGGAGTCATGTAACCTATTGACTCTAGGTTGTAATTCAAGTATAACATTTGTTTGAGCATAATGATAGATGCATTAACTAACTCTTAAAAGCTTTACAAATAAATGTTGGATGGATATATTGATCACCTAACTAAGATAATAATGAAGTCATCATAGTTGACCATGTGAATATTGATTAAAAATAAAATTTTCATATTGTATTTTAACTTGCCTAAAGTGGTGACCTTAGATAATGCAAGGTAGTAGTTAGGTTTGAAAAGTATTACATGATCGTTTATGTTGCTCCTAGGTTTTTAGGGCCTTATCCAATCACTGAACGAATTGGAAAGGTAGCTTATAAGCTAGAGTTACCATCAGAGTTGCATAATTTACACCCAGTGTTCCACATTTCCGTGTTAAGGAAATGTCATCCTGACACAGAATCAGTTCTGCAACCTATGGAAGTAGAATTGAATGATGATATATCTTATATAGAAGGACATGTTTTGATCCTTGACAAGAGAATTAAAAAGCTGAAAAAGAAAGACATAAGTCTTGTGAAAGTCCTATGGAATCACCATGGTGTTGAAGAAGCTACGTGGGAACTAGAGGAAGAGATGAGAAGGAAATACCCTACTCTTTTCTCTTAATATGTTTTTGTCATGATTTCAGGGACGAAATCCTTGTAAGGGGTGGATAATTTGTAACATCCCTGACCTGGGTTATGTAGTAACCCTAGGTGTTTTGCCTAATAAAGTTGATTATATGCTTGTTTATATTCCTTGAAAAATAATTAAAGCTTTTGAGGAACTTATATTTCTATTTCAGTCATTTTTGAATAATGTTGGAACATTGTTGTGTTAATAATGGACTAAAGTGCAAATTACCCAAGTTGAGGGGTTAACTTGCAAATTGCACATGTTAAGATGTTTCTCTAATGTTGAGACATTATAATAATGTATATGATGAAGTGGTAAGGTTTTCACAAGCTTGGGTACCAAGATATAGCTTGTAGAGCAATCCTTGTGCTTTAAAACCTAGTTTTGGTGTAATGTGCAAATTACCCAAAACCTAGGGTCCAACATGTAAAATATTCACTCTAGAGGATCTCTCATGTTTCTTGGCATCAAGAAAAGCAAAGCAAATGAGAGGGGCGCCTCATTTGAATGATCATGGAGGAGAGAGAATCTTGATATTGGAATAATCAAGATTTAAGCACAAAAGGCTCTTTAATAAAACTCAATGCAAAAAGAAATATATTAATTATGAAGCCCTTCAACCAAAAGTTGGAGGATGCGTTTGTAATAATATGGACGAGCTTGTGTCATGCTTGGGCACCAAAAAGATCATGGTAGGAGTGGAAACTACTCACACTAATAATATATTAAGCAATATCCAATACAGGTGGATATTAAAATACATCTCTTAAAGGTGATTAGTTCTTTTCCTTTAAACCTTGGATGATGGAGGAGTTTTTCATGAGTTTAGAAGGTGGAAATGTGGACAAGGATGGAGGAATCGTTGGTGGGTATTTTGGGAGATAAAAAGGAAATAACTATCTTTTTCTATTTTCCTTGAAAAACCCATAAATACATATAGGTATCTTTTCCAAACAACCAAAGGACCATTTCCCTTAGTTCCTCTTCCCATCACCTTGCTTTGGCCGACCAAGGGAGAGCTCTGGACCAGAGGAAGGACGACCAAGATAGTTTGGTAAGCTTTGATAATCATCTACCTCGAATTCATGGTGGAAACCATAAAACAAGGTTGGATTATCTGTTTTCTTCACAAGATTTTCCTTTCTAGCCATCTTCTCCATCCAAAACTTGAAGAACAGACCTTGGACAACTACTGGAGCTTCATCCACCATTAAAGCTACAAATCTTGGATCTCTGGATCAGTCCTAGAGGTGGGTTTTATAACTCTAACCCTTAAGCTTTGTTAATGCATCCTTCTCTCCTAAAATCGTTGCTTATACTTCTTCTTTAGATACCTTTGTGTGTTCTTTCTATCATTTCCGTGAAGAACAACCCATGTTCTTGGTTGAATAGAGGTAGAATATGATGATTTTAATTTCTATGTTTATCCAAGAATCTACTTTAGCAAACGGTCTCCCAACCTTGCTCAAACGGTTTCCCAAACCGTTTGGGAGCAAACGGTTTCAAGTCGTTTGAATGCAAACGGTTTCACAAGAACACATGGAAGCCAACGATCCAAGACCGTTTGGAGGCGTTGACCAGGCATTGACCATTTGGAGGACTGTTGAGAATAATTTATACTAATTACCTACCAAAAATCATCAATTAATTCTAAGTGGTTCACCAATCAAAGGCCCATCAACCATCTAAACCCTAATCGGGTCAATTGCTGATTTCAATAATTGAATTATGTTGAAGTTTGGATTGAGTGACCCAAATGGTTTCAAAACCGTTTGGGGATAACCCAAACAGTCTCAAGACCATTTGGTGATCACCCAAGACTGTTTGTAGGTCTAGGGTTAAGCATAGTTGACCAATTAAAGATCCAATGATATCAAGTTGATGAGTAATTGATTGCTGATTTGGTGACTAAACCTAGGATCCAAACCCTAATTGAATGACTTGGTTTTTGAAAAAATAATGGGAAAAGGTCTCAAGACTGTTTGGAGGATATCCAAACGACCCCAAGACCGTTTGGGGGTCACCCAAGACCGTTTGGAGGTCTAAGGTTGACTATGGTTAAAAGATTGAAGATCTAAAGGTAATTAGTTGAAGTGCAATCAATTGTTGACCTAGTGATCAATCCAATGAGCCAAACCTTAATTAGTTGAGTTGGTTTTTTATGTTGACTTGATAAAATGGTCTCAAGACCGTTTGGAGGTCATCCAAACGGTCCCAAGACCGTTTGGGGTCAGGTCATGACCAAATTGGATGATGGGTCAAAGGGTTCAAATCAATTAGACTCACAATGAAATATGTTGAAGGGTCCTCAATTTCAAACCCTAATCCAATTGATCCAAGCCGTAATTGATGATCAATTGAGGGTTAATTGAGGGTCAAATCAGTTGAGGGTTGACCTAATAATCAATTGATGATTGGCTAACATGTGGATGATCGATTGAGGGGTTCAACATTGGAAACCCTAATTCAATTGAAGTAGTTGAGACACTTTTTGGTACTTGTGGTTTTGAGATGGTTTGGACCAAACGGTCTCAAGTCCGTTTGGGACCAAACGATCCCAAACCGTTTGGTCTCATGCGTTTTCAAGGTCGGTTGTGTCCATGTGGTTTCAAAGTCAAACATGACCAAACGGTCTTCACCACCAAACAGTTTCAAAGTCAAACATGACCAAACGGTCTTCACCACCAAACGGTTTTAAAGTCAAACATGACCAAACGGTCTTCACCACCAAACGGTTTCAAAGTCAAACATGGCCAAACGGTCTTCACCACCAAAATAGTTTCAAAGTCAGACTTGACCAAACGGTCTTCACCTCTGCTTTAGCAAACGGTTTTGGAGGTCTACTTTACCAAACGGTTTCAAGGGTAATCCAAGACCGCATGGAGGTCCAAACGGTCTTAGACCATTTGGAGGTTTAGTGTGCAAGACCGTTTGAGGTCTACAAAGGTCAAGATCATTTGATGCCTTAGAGGTCAAGATGGCTTGGTGGTTGATTAACCTAAACCTCATGGATACTTAATGTGATTAAAGGACCAAGTAATTAGTTGATTAAGACATAATGTAATCAATGGTGATTATAACAAAGGTACCCTTGATGGGATAGAGTGATTAGTACTCTTTGAATGAGTAAGCCTTAATGATCACAATAGTAATGACATAACCCATAATGTCAATGTTGAGTTGACTTTGCCTAATCAAGGATGATGAAAGCATCAACTTATATAAAGGATGAGAGAGAAAAGACTTCTTATATGAATGTTAATCAAGTAATTGACTCTCAATATGAATGAATGCCTAATTAGGGTATGATCCATGTTAGTGAGATCATGAAACCCTAGTTATGATGGTTAATGAATCCTAACCCTAATTTGAGGGTAGTAATGGAAGTATCCCTAAAACATGATGAAGGTATGATCATAATTCATAATGTGAATATTAAACCCTAATCTAGGGTAATGAGATGATGTGAACAGTAAATCCTAATTCTAGGTTATGCTTTTAAACATGAAGCTCAATGTTTGGATAATGAAATAATGAGGAATCACTATTCCTAATTAAGCTAAAGGGGTTGGTTAACCCTGATTGAATTGAAAAAGGGAAACCCTAACCCTACTAAGGGAATAGTGGTGCAATCCTTGAATAGTGAAGTTATCATTATTTTGTAATATGCTAATATGAAATTGATGTACCGGTTATCACCTGTGCTAATCTTGTAGGTTTTATGAAATATTGAATATAGCCAGGTAAGAGCTATGATGCTTTGTTCATTAAAAAGTATTTAATGAGCCGTGTAAGCAATAATCTGTAATGTTGCCTATTGAAAGGTAATAAATGAGATTGACATGTTGTATGACCCATATGAAATACATGTAGTGCTGCGATTATGTTTACAGAGTTAAATGGCTTAATGGCATTGAGTTACCTGTTAAATTGGTAACAAGTGATTTGATGATCTAAGGGTTGAAAAGCTATGTTCTTGGATCATGATGATAAATTGATAAGGGATTGAGATCCCAATGTTGATAAAGCTGTGAAATGAACTTGATTTAAATAGTACTCTTTCTTTATAGCAATTGTTTAATGGTTTATGTTTGAAAACATGCCTGATGCTAAAAGAATTCCATAATGTACTTAAATAATCAAGTATAATGATATCATGTAGATCCCTAACCATAGATCCATCATCGTCAGAAGCTAGGTGATGGTCAAACATGTTTTTCTAAGGGAACTCCTGGAGAGCATACTTTTGAGTATGTGGGGGTTATGGACGCAATATCCTTACATCCTAATGAAGGAATTGATGTGAGATAAACATTTAATCTCTCAATCCTTCATTATATGTTTATGCTGTGATAATGTATCACTAATCTCCCGAAGATGTTGTTAATGCCGAATCGATGTGAGATAAACAAGAAATCCCTCGATTGCGAAGATAGTACATCATGGCACTGTAACTCTAACAATGAAGTTGCCAGAATACCCTGGAAAGCTATTATAGCATAGACACAAGATGTCCTGCATGTTGTACCTCACACCGACTGAGGAAGATGAGGTCATAGGAATCTAGCTCTTCTGATGACCTATGTATGGTACCGATTTTGACTTCGCAGTGGTCGGTTGGAGTATGAGCGGTATACCTCATCTCCTCAGGGCATAAATATGTTTGAAAAATGTAATTAGCCATATAGCATAATTGCTTAGGTTGAACTACGAGAAACAACGATTGATGATACATTGTTTATAGTGCTCTAGTTGAATAACTAGTATACATGTTCTTCATATTCCTTATTGATATATGTCTTGTCATTCAATCAAGTTATAATTGAAATGATTGCATAGATATACTGCTCTACTTAGCTAATTCAATGAATTGCCTACTGTTGAATAATTATAGTCCTACTGCTCATTGTTATTTTAATATTTGCAATAACAATGCTTCTGGAAAAGAGTTATAACTCTCGTTGGGACAATTATTCAATTGTCTCACCCCCGTGGGATTCAACTTTTTAGGTAGATGCTGAGGAAGGAGAAACCCATCAGTGGGTGAGCTGCAGTAGCAACAACAACATCAAGGGCAGCGGTGATCCACAGGTGGAGTCACTGTCTGTTAGGTCTTGTAGATAGAAAGTCCTATGTGTCGTCTCTGTACTCTCAGGTCCTAGGAATCAGTATATGGTTTGTTATAAATCTGAGATTTTGGCGTAATGCCTTGAGATTTTTGTACACTGCTTTACACAGTTTAACAGGGTAGTTGATGCTTGTGACTCTCGAGAGGTGATGATATAGAGATGTGCTGATGTATCAGTTGTAAATAACTTAACATGTTTCCTTATGAAAGAGTTTTATAGTTTGTGGATCTCTTTATAAAAAGTTTTAAAATTTTAGTGATTTTCAGTAATTTTGCTGCTAATTAATCGCTTCCGCATCGTTAATAATTTTTTCTCCGAGATGTGTCCCACAATTAGTGGTATCAGAGCTCTAGGTTCGCTGAGTCTACAGAGACATAGGACTAGGGTTGTAGAGTTTGTTCTAGTGTCTTCCAATATATATGATAGTGTCTTCTTCTCATATAGGAGGAGAAGGGAAAACTAAATATGTCTGGATCACACAAGGAACATGTTGCTGAGAGTAGTGTCGCTGCACCTAGAGAAGGTGCAAGAGATCAAGAAAGGGAAGAACCTGTACCTAAACCACCCCAGTTCAACCCAGCTGAAATGGGGAATCCAGCCTTCCAAGCCATGTTTGAGCAGTTTATGACTGCCATGACACATATGACTGATAGGATGCCTATACTTGTACCTAGGGCACCTACCCATCCAGAAGGACAAGGAGCCGACAAGACATTTGAACGACTACGTCGGGTTGGAGCCACGGAGTATGTGGGAACAGCTGACCCAGTAGATGCCGACTTGTGGCTAACCGAACTAGAGAAGGCCTTTAGAATCCTGAACATCCCAAAAGCTGAGAAGGTTAGACATGCTGTGTATCTTCTCAAGGGGAGTGCTGGTCATTGGTGGACCATGGAAGAATAGAAAAGGCCACGTGTGGAGATTGAATGGGAAGTTTTTTGACGGGAATTCATCAATAAATAATTCCCTAAGACGTTCTTGGATGAGAAAATCTCTCAGTTTGAGAGGTTCAGACAAGGACCGATGAACATTAGCAAATACGAAGCTAAGTTCATGGAGTTGTTGTGGTTCTGTCCGCATATGGAAGCTACAGATGAAGAAAGGATTAGGCATTTTGAGAAGGGGTTAAACGCTGAGTTGACCACCCCCGTGTCTACTCTGGAGAATAGAGAAATGTTTTCTACCTTTGTGGAGTCAGTCAGAAGGATAGAGAGGTCCATGTCAGAGAAAAGATAGACCAAGAACAAGAAAATGTACCCCCAGTTCCAAGGATCCTCATCCAAAGGTTTCAAGAAACCTAGGTTTTCTGTGCCTACACCATCACCTAGATTCAGTACCCAAACACATTAGACGTCAAATAGGGCTAGAGGACGAAGTCTACCACCAGAAGGAGCTCATAGCACAACAGCTATGTCGGTTACAGGAACACCCAGACCACAAAAACTAAACAGAAGCTGTTATATCTGTGGAAAGGTGGGACATCTAATGAAGGATTGTAGAGCCTGAGAGGCGAGTGTGACTCAAACCCAAAGGCAGAGTCAACAAGGATCTCAAAGGAGATAGTTTCCAGGAGGAGCTAGAGGACATGGACAAGCATCCCAAGATGGATCATCGACACCTAGTCATCGAGCACCGAATCAACCACAGGCAACATCAAGATTCTACGCGATGAATCCACCTGATGCAGTGATCAACCCTCGGGTTGTGGAAGGTCAGATGGAATTGTTATATTCTGATATGTCTACATCTTGCATTGTATCTGTTTTAATTGATCCGGGTGCTATGCACTCCTTCATCACTCGAAGGGTGATTCTTGACTACAACCTGACTACAAGTCATAGAGCAGATAGTTTGTTGCTAGAAACTTCGTTGATGGGATCTGCTATGTTGCATGAGATATGTTCTCCCTGCATTCTCTTCTTTTCTGAACATCACATTCAAGTGGATCTTATACCACTTGAGATGCATGGATTCGATGTAATCCTTGGGATGGATACCTTAGAAAGGTACAAGGTTGTCTTGGATTGTGAGTCCAAGCAATCTGTGTTCACAGATGATAGTGACACATGGATCTTTCAAGGAGATAGAAAGATTCTTCCAACTTGTCTTGTGTCAGCTATGGTTGCTGAGAAGCTGATGAGGCAAGGATGTTATGCATTCTTGGCCCATGTGGTAGATACTACCATGGAGAGTCCTAATCCTGCTGAAGTTCCTATAGTCATGGAATTTAAAGATGTATTTCCTGAAGAACTTCCAGGTGTACCTCCACCCCGAGAAATAGATTTTGAGATTAATCTAATCCCAGACACGCAACCTATAGCACAAACACCGTATAGAATGGTTCCTGCTGAGATGGAAGAACTCAAGAAACAGTTGTAAGAGTTGCTTGAGAAGGGTTTCATCCGACCAAGTACTTCACCCTGGGGTGCTCCGATCCTCTTTGTTAAAAAGAAAGATGGGTCAATGCGGTTGTGCATTGATTATAGACAGTTAAATAAAGTAACAATAAAGAATAAGTATCCTCTGCCGAGGATTGATGATCTCTTTGACCAGTTGCGTGGTGCAACCATCTTCTCAAAGGTAGATTTGAGGTCGGGATATCACCACCTGTGTATTAAGGATGGTGACATACCTAAGTCTGCATTTAGGACAAGGTATGGTCACTATGAGTTCACCGTTATGTCGTTTGGACTAACTAATGCACCAGCTGCATTTATGGGACTCATGAATAGAATCATCTGACCTTTTCTGGATCAGTGTGTTGTTGTATTCATAGATGACATCCTGATCTACAGTAGAGATGCTCAGCAGCATGAGCAGCATCTTCGTCAGACTCTGACTCTGCTAAGAGAACATAAGCTATATGCTAAGTTTAGCAAGTGTGAGTTCTGGTTACCAGAAGTTTCTTTTCTTGGGCACGTAATATCTGCTTCAGGTGTACGTGTTGACTCTAAAAAGGTAGAATATATCCTGCAACGGGAGCAGATGAAGACACCGATGAAGATCCGTAGTTTCTTAGGGTTGGCAGGCTATTACAGGAGGTTCATTAGGAACTTCAGTTCTATAGCTTTACCCTTGACTAAGTTGACCAGGAAGGATGTTCCTTTTGCCTGGAGTGATAAGTGTCAGTAATCTTTTCAGCTGTTGAAGGAAAGGTTAACAAGTGCACCTGTGCTTGTGTAACCTGAACAAGGGAAAGGGTATATAGTTTTCTATGATGCCTCTAAGAACGGACTAGGATGTGTGTTGATGCAGGATTAACAAGTGATTTCTTTTGCTTCTCGACAACTTAAGAAACACAAGGAGAATTATCTGACACATGATTTAGAACTAACTGTTGTTGTCCATGCCTTGAAGATCTAGAGACATTATCTTTATGGAGAAACATTCTAGATTTTCACAGACCATAAAAACCTTAAGTATATCTTTTCTCAACGTGATCTTAACATGAGGCAACGCCGCTGGATAGAGTTAATCAAGGACTACGATTGTACAATTGATTACCATCCAGGGAAGGGCAATGTAGTTGCTGATGCTTTGAGTAGGAAATCAGCAATACCAGCCCTAGACAGAGCACAGTTGAATTCTTTGGTGTGATCTAGGAGAGATATGCTTATCTCCTTAAGGCATGATAATGTATAGTTAAAAGTATCATTGTTATCAGGGTTGTTAGCTGAGATGCACATAAAACCTACTTTGAGACAGCAGATTAAGGAAGCACAACAAGTTGATGCTGCAGTTCAACAGATTAGATCAGAGTATAGTAGTGAGAAATAAGATGGTTTCCATGATTAAGATGATCAAGTAGCCTGTTATCATAGTAGGATGATAGTGCCGGATGTGGATAACTTGAGAAAGTTAGTCCTGGAAGAAGCTCATTCTTCAATGTATGCTATGCATCCAGGAAGCACCGAGATGTATCGTACCTTGAAAGATATGTATTGGTGGCCTGGTTTGAAGAAGGACGTTGCTGAGTTTGTTATGCGGTGTCCTGTGTGTCAGCAAGTTAAAGCTGAACACCATAAGCCTACAAGAACAATGCAACCTTTACCCATACCACAATGGAAGTGGGATCATGTGACCATGGACTTTGTGGTTGGATTAACTAGAACAGCCAAAGGGCATGATTCCATCTGGGTAATAGTTGATAGGTTGACAAAGACAACACATTTCTTACCTGTCAAAACAACCTATTCTACTAAGAAGCTGGAACAGTTGTATGTAAATGAAATAGTGCGGCTGCATGGGGTCCCAGTTACCATTGTTTCTGATAGAGGTCCCCAGTTTACGAGTCATTTTTGGGAGTGACTTCATAAAGCCTTAGGCACGCAGTTAAGGTTTAGTACAACCTTTCATCCTCAGACTGATGGATAGTCAGAAAGGACTATACAGATGTTGGAGGACTTGCTTAGAGCATGTGTTATTTAGTTTATAGGAAGTTGGGATCTGCACCTAAGTTTGATTGAGTTTGCCTACAACAATAGCTATCAACACAGTATTGACATGGCACCTTATGAAGCTTTGTATGGTAGACATTGTAGATCTCCCCTATGTTGGTATGAAACCGGTGAATATCAACTTTTAGGTCCTGAACTTGTGCAACATACCACCGAGAAGATTAAAATAATACAACAACAGATAAAGACTGCACAGGATAGGCAGAAATCTTATGCTGATAAGCGTCATAGACCTTTAGAATTCTAGGTTGGAGATAGAGTGTACCTCAAAGTCTCACATTGGAAAGGAGTTCTTAGATTTGGAAGGAAAGGAAAGTTAGCTCCTAGGTTTTTAGGGCCGTATCCAATCACTGAACAAATTGGAAAGGTAGCTTATAAGCTAGAGTTACCATCAGAGTTGCAGAAGTTACACCCAGTGTTCCACATTTCCATGTTAAGGAAATGTCATCATGACACCGAATCAGTTCTGCAACCTATGGAAGTAGAATTGAATGATGATATATCTTATATAGAAGGACTTGTGTTGATCATTGACAAGAGAATTAAAAAGCTGAAAAAGAAAGACATAAGTCTTGTGAAAGTCCTATGGAATCACCATGGTGTTGAAGAAGCTACATGGGAACTAGAGGAAGAGATGAGAATGAAATACCCTACTCTTTTCTCTTAATATGTTTTTGTAATGATTTCGGGGACGAAATCCTTGTAAGGGGTGGATAATTTGTAACATCCTTGACCTGGGTTATGTACTAAACCTAGGTGTTTTGCCTAATAAAGTTGATTAGATGATTTCTTATATTCCTTGAAAAATAATAAAAGCTTTTGAGGAACTTATATTTCTATTTCAGTCCTTTTTGAATAATGTTGGAACATTGTTGTGTTAATAATGGACTAAAGTGCAAATTACCCAAGTTGAGGGGTTAACTTGCAAATTGCACATGTTAAAATGTTCCTCTAATGTTGAGACATTATAAGAATGTATATGATGAAGTGGTAAGGTTTTCACAAGCTTGGGTACCAAGATATAGCTTATAGAGCAATCCTTGTGCTTTAAAACCTAGTTTTGGTGTAATGTGCAAATTACCCAAAACCTAGGGTCCAACATGTAAAATATACCCTCTAGAGGAACTATCATGTTTCTTGGCATCAATAAGAGCAAATAAAATGAGAGGGGCACCTCATTTGAATGATCATGGAGGAGAGAGAATCTTGATATTGGAATAATCAAGATTTAAGCACAAAAGGCTCTTTAATATAACTCAATGCAAAAAGAAATATATTAATTATGAAGCCCTTCAACCAAAAGTTGAAGGATGTGTTTGAAATAATATGGATGAGCTTGTGTCATGCTTGGGCACCAAAAAGATCATGGTAGGAGTGGAAACTACTCACACTAATAATATATTAAGCAATATCCAATAAGGGTGGATATTAAAATACATCTCTTAAAGGTGATTAGTTCTTTTCCTTTAAACCTTGGATAATGGAGGAGTTTTTCATTATTTTAGAAGGTGTAAACGTGGACAAGGATGGAGGAAGCCTTGGTGGATATTTTGGGAGATAAAAAGGAAATAACTATCTTTTTCTATTTTCCTTGAAAAACCCATAAATACATATAGGTATCTTTTCCAAACAACCAAATGATCATTTCCCTTAGTTCCTCTTCTCATCACCTTGCTTTAGCCGACCAAGGGAGAGCTCTGGACTAGAGGAAGGATGACCAAGCTAGTTTGGTAAGCTTTGATAATCATCTACCTCGAATTCATGGTGGAAACCATAAAACAAGGTTGGATTATTGGTTTTCTTCACACGATTTTCCTTTCTAGCCATCTTCGCCATCCAAAACTTGAAGAACGGACCTTGGACAACTACTGGAGCTTCATCCACCATTAAAGATATGAATCTTGGAGATTTGGATCAGTCCTAGAGGTGGGTTTTATAACTCTAACCCTTAAGCTTTGTTAATGCATCCTTCTCTCCTAAAAATCATTGTTATACTTCTTCTTTAGATACCTTTATGTGTTCTTGCTATCATTTCCATGAAGAACAACCCCTGTTCTTGGTTGAACAGAGGTAGAAGATGATGACGTTAATTTCTATGTTTATCAAAGAATCTACTTTAGCAAACGGTCTCCCAACTTTGCTCAAACGGTTTCCCAAACTGTTTGGGAGCAAACGGTTTCAAACCGTTTGAATGCAAATGATTTCACAAGAACGCATGGAAGCAAATGGTCCAAGACCGTTTGGAGGTGTTTACCAGGCATTGACCATTTGGAGGACGGTTGAGAATAATGTAGACTAATTACCTACCAAAAATCATCAATTAATTCTAAGTGGTTCACCAATCAAAGGCCCATCAACGATCTAAACCCTAATCAGGTCAATTGCTGATTTCAATAATTGAATTATGTTGAAGTTTGGGTTGAGTGACCCAAACGGTTTCAAAACCATTTGGTGATCACCCAAGACCATTTGGAGGTCTAGCGTTAAGCATGGTTGACCAATTAAGGTTCCAATGATATCAAGTTGATGAGTAATCAATTGCTGATTTGGTGACTAAACCTAGGATCCAAACCCTAATTGAATGACTTGGTTTTTGATAAAATAATGGGAAAACGGTCTCAAGACCATTTGGAGGATATCCAAACGATCCCAAGACCGTTTGGGGGTCACCCAAGACTGTTTGGAGGTCTACGGTTGACTATGGTTAAGAGATTGAAGATCTAAAGGTAATTAGTTGAAGTGCAATCGATTGTTGACCTAGTGATCAATCCAATGAGCCAAACCTTAATTAGTTGAGTTGGTTTTTGATGTTAACTTGAGCAAACGGTCTCAAGACCATTTAGAGGTCATCCAAATGATCCCAAGACCGTTTGGGGTCAGGTCATGACCAAATTGTATGATGGGTCAAAGGGTTCAAATCAATTAGACTCACAATGAAATATGTTGAAGGGCCATCGATTTCAAACCCTAATCCAATTGATCCAAGCCCTAATTGATGATCAATTGAGGGTTAATTGAGGGTCAAATCAGTTGAGGGTTGACCTAATTAACTCAATTGATGATTGGCTAACATGTGCATGATCGATTGAGGGGTTCAACATTGGAAACCCTAATTCAATTGAAGTGGTTGAAACACTTTTTGGTCCTTGCGGTTTTGAGGTGGTTTGGACCAAACGATCCCAAACTGTTTGGTCTCATGCATTTTCAAGGTCGGTTGTGTCCATGTGGTTTCAAATTCAAACATGACCAAACGGTCTTCACCACCAAACGGTTTCAAAGTCAAACATGACCAAACGGTCTTCACCACCAAACAATTTCAAAGTCAAACATGACCAAATGGTCTTCACCACCAAATGGTTTCAAAGTCAAACATGATCAAACGGTCTTCACCACCAAACGGTTTCAAAGTCAAACTTGATCAAACGGTCTTCACCTCTGCTTTAGCAAACTGTTTTGGAGGTCTACTTTACCAAATGGTTTCAAGGGTAATCCAAGACCGCATGGAGGTCCAAACAGTCTTAGACCGTTTGGAGGTTTAGTGTGCAAGACCGTTTTAGGTCTACAAAGGTCAAGATCATTTGATGCCTTAGAGGTCAAGATGGCTTGGTGGTTGATTAACATAAACCTCATGGATACTTAATGTGATTAAAGGACCAAGTAATTAGATGATTAAGACATAATGTAATCAATGGTGATTATAACAAAGGTACTCTTGATGGGTTAGAGTGATTAGTACTCTTTGAATGAGTAAGCCTTAATGATAGTTGACTTTGCCTAATCAAGGATGATGAAAGCATCAACTTATATAAGAGATGAGAGAGAAAAGACTTCTTATATGAATGTTAATCAAGTAATTGACTCTCAATATGAATGAATGCCTAATTAGGGTATGATCCATGTTAGTGAGATCATGAAACCCTAGTTATGATGGTTAATGAATCCGAACCCTAATTTGAGGGTAGTAATGGAAGTATCCCCAAAACATGATGAAGGTATGATCATAATTCATAAAGTGAATAGTAAACCCTAATCTAGGGTAATGAGATGATGTGAACAGTAAACCCTAATTCTGGGTTATGCTTTTAAACATGAAGCTCAATGTTCGAATAATGAAATAATGAGGAATCACTATTCCTAATTAAGCTAAAGGGGTTGGTTAACCCTAATTGAATTGAAAAAGGGAAACACTAACCCTAGTAAGGGAATAGTAGTGCAATCTTTGAATAGTGAAGTTATCGTTATTTTGTAATATGCTGATATGAAATTGATGTACCTGTTATCACCTGTGCTAATCTTGCAGGTTTTATGAAATATTGAATATAGCCAGGTAAGATCTATGATGCTTTGTTCATTAAAAAGTATTTAATGAGCCTTGTAAGCAATAATCTGCAATGTTGCCTATTGAAAGGTAATAAATGAGATTGACATGTTGTATGACCCATATGAAATACCTATAGTGCTACTATTATGTTTACACATTTAAATGGCTTAATGGAATTGAGTTACCTATTAAAGTGGTAACAAGTGATTTGATGATCTAAGAGTTGAAAACCTATGTTCTTGGATCATGATGATAAATTGATAAGGGATTGAGATCCCAATGTTGAGAAAGTTGTGAAATGAACTTGATTTAAATAGTACTCTTTCTTTATAGCAATTGTTTAATGATTTATGTTTGAAAACTTGCCTGATGCTAAAAGAATACCATAATGTACTTAAATAATCAAGTATAATGATATCATGTAGATCCCTGACCATAGATCCATCATCGTTAGAAGCTAGATGATGGTGAAATAGGTTTTCCTAAGGGAACTCCTGGAGAGCATACTTTTGAGTATGTGGGGGTTATGGATGTGAATATCCTTACGTCCTAATGAAGGAATTGATGTGAGATAAACATTTAATCTCTCAATCCTTTATTATATGTTTATGTCGGGATGATGTATCACTAATCTCCTGAAGATGTTGTTAATGCCGAATCGATGTGAGATAAATAAGAAATCCCTCGATTGCAAAGAGAGTACAACATGCCACTGTAACTCTAATAGCGAAGTTGCCAGAATACCCTGGAAAGCTATTATAGCAGAGACACAAGATGTCCTACATGTTGTACCTCACACTGACTGAGGAAGATGAGGTCATAGGAATCTGGCTCTTCTGATGACCTATGTATGGTACCGATTTTGACTTCGCATTGGTCGGTGGAGTATGAGCGGTATACCTCATCTCCTCAGGGCATAAATATGTTTGAAAAATGTAATCAATCGTATAGCATAATTGCTTAGGTTGAACTATGAGAAACAACGATTGATGATACATTATTTATAGTGCTCTGTTGAATAACTAGTATACATGTTCTTCATATTCCTTATTGATATATGTATTATCATTCAATCAAGTTATAATTGAAATGATTACATAGAGATACTGCTCTACTTAGCTAATTCAATGAATTGCCTGTTGTTGAATAATTATAGTCCTACTGCTCATTCTTATTTTAATATTTGCAATAACAATGCTTCTGGTGAAGAGTTATAACTCTCGCTGGGACAATTATTCAATTGTCTCACCCCCGTGGGATTCAACGTTTTAGGTAGACGCTGAGGAAGGAGAAACCCATCACTGGGTGAGCAGCAGCAACAACAACAACATCAAGGGCAGCAGTGATCCACAGGTGGAGTCACTGTCTGTTAGATCTTGTACATAGAAAGTCCTATGTGTCATCTCTGTACTCTCAGGTCCTAGGAATCAGTAGATGGTTTGTTATAAATATGAGATTTTGGCGTAATGCCTCGAGATTTTTGTACACTGCTTTACACAATTTAACATGGTAGTTGATGCTTGTGACTCTCGAGAGGTGATGATATAGAGATGTGCTGAAGTATCAGTTGTAAATAACTTAACATGTTTCCTTATGAAAGAGTTTTATAGTTTGTGGATCTCTTTATAAAATTTTTAAATTTTTTAGTGATTTTCAGTAATTCCGCTGCTAATTAATCGCTTCCGCATCATTAATAACGTTTTCTCTGAGACGTGTCCCACATATGAGGTGGATGTTTTATTCTCCAAATTCAAATCTTTAGTAAGGTGGTGATCCCGACTCCTTACAGCATGGTATCAGAGCCCATAGTAGTCAAAATCTGACTATTTCAATTTTGTCTCCCTGGTTAGAAAACTTGCCTTACCTTTAAGTGACATGTTTGTCCTAGAGTTGATCTATAGATGATGAAGGGTTGATTTAGGATCATATAGTTTCACATTAGAAAAATGATGAATAGATCCTTAAAATACTTACAAGTAAAAGATGTGTAAGTAACCATAGTAACTTGATGTTGTTTAGCTTGGCCTTTAGTCAACTACTAGGACATGAAGTTGAAAGCAAAGGTGTCTAGAATGGATCAGGGTTCGGGGGCTGGCAAGATTTTCCTCCACACCACTAGCTTGGTTTATGAGGACTCCCAAATCCAAATGATACCGACATGGCCTGAGCTGATATGAATTGTTCAAAATAGCATGCTTTTAGGAAATAGTAGCCTTAGACATCTATATGATTTATCTTTAGGGACCCTAATATGTTGAACTAGTCTCCTAGGTGTAAATACTTGTTTGAGGATGGATAAGAGTAAGTTAACCCATAGTTCATAGTTAGTCTTTACAAGTTATGTTTTTTTTTGTATGATGCTTATGTATTTGGATGAAAGGAAGTGTAGTTGAACCTTTTGTACCTAAGGAATAGTTTTGACTTAATAAGATGAATCCTTTAAGGGGTGGTGAATAAGTTGTTTTGTTATATGTGGATGTTTTGATTTCGAGGACAAAATCCTTTTAAGGGGTGTTGTGTTGTAACATACTAGATCTCAGACCCTACCCTAGAAGTTGACATTTTGGATTTAGCCAAACAAGGTTGAAGGTTTGACCTAAATAGATGTTTAGTATAACCCCAATGAGCTAATGCATGTATATATCACCTTAATGTAACCTAATGTTCTAAAATTAATCTTAGGTTTATAATGGATACAAAAAATATGCCACATAACTCATTTTGGTGGAATATGAAGATAAGAAACTTAATTGGATGAATAATTTAGATAATGGGTCGTTAATGGGCCATATGACATATCTCATAAAAACAAGTCTCAAAAGTGGAAAAAACTTCAAATTCAAAATCTACATATCAAAATTAGCATACATGTCAAATTTCATCTAATTTGGACAACCTTGAAATATTAGAATAAGTTTAGGAGAGAGAAAATGAGTAAAAGGTATCAATAATGAATAATGTGATTATATAACTTCAAAATATGGAAATAATGGAAAATTCATATTCAATACATCAAAGATAACTTGTAGATGAAGTTTGGTCCAATTTGGATGTTGTTTGGACAAGTTATGCAATTTTAGGTACATTATGGACTTTTCTGCAATTTACCAAATTGGGAGGTTTTCTTTGCAAATTGTCACATGCATTATAATCCTTATATATTCCCTTACCATTCTCGAGTTTTTGAACCATAGGGCGCCTAGTTGCACCTTGGTTTGAAGGTGTTTCTTTCCAAGGGCATTTTAGGGATTACTCTCTTTATAAATGAGCTTATCTTTAGATGCTATCAACCAATGGGGTTATTTCTTTGATTGGAGGTCGGTTGGGTTGGCCTATAAGTGTCCATAAACTAACATTTGATATTCCATAAAAATCTATGAGTTTTCCTCTTGCATGGCCATGAAATCTCTAGGCTAATGACACATGGAAAGCTCCATGGACACCTCATGCTTGACTTCTTCCTTATCCATAAAGATTTGCATGTCCATAGGCACCCTTAGCATCGGACACATGGAAATTAACTTGAAACCTTGTGCTTGACTTCTTCCTTATCCATAAATACTTGCATGTCCATGGACACCCTTATACATGACACATGGAAGGTCTCATAAACACCTCATACTTGACCTCTTTCTTTATATAGCCATATCTACCCCTTCCCCACTCCCAATTTGAAAACTCTTTCTCTCCTTTATTCCCTCTAGCTTAGAGCATCATTCCTACTTTGTTTTTCCACGAAGGTGCTATCCCAAGGTAAAAGGAGGTGCCTACGTTGGTGAAGAAGGCTCTTAGGGTTAGAAATTTCTCTATTTAGGAGTTCTTAAGCTCCTCCTTGGTGATTTTGACCAAAAATAGTAAGTATCCTCCTTTCCTTACCTATTTTCATGTTCTTAGTCTTCCTTCCACCTTTCTCCAGGTCAGAACTATGGCCTTCAATGGTGAAACCCCACCCAGAACCCATAAAAACCTCATCTCCATGTTCTTTTGTTAGGGGTTTTCACCTCTGAAGTGGAGAAGGTGCTTCTTGCTCGAGATAGGAGCTTTGTTGGAGAAACTAGCCTTTCTAAGCTTGGTAAACTTACTTATTGGACTTTTCCACCTTCCCTAGAGGCTCTTTGGAGGCCTAGGCTTAGATCTAGGACCGAGTTGGTCTGTTTAGACTTTGAAGTTGAGGTATGATGTATCTCCTATTCTTCTATGTTGAGCAATTCACCTATGGTTATTCATTCTCTTTGTCCTATGGACATTAACCTATACACAATGTCTTTTCTTTTGAAAATCATGGTTCATGTGAACTACCTTATTTGACATGTATCATGTGATCATGGATATTCTTTTGAACTCTTATATTATGCTTTGTTCATGATGGAACTCTAAAAGATGAATGTGATGTCTTTTTCCCACTTATGAGGTGGATGTATATGTCGGTCACTTATGTGGCGACTAGTTTATATATTCCGACTATACTTTCTACTTGCCTCAACATTTAACATGCTATGTGATTCAGTATCACTAGAGTAGTGTAATTGCATTGGTTTTTATGGCAGATGTGTTATTTCCTACTGAGCAGATGTGATATTTTCTGCTCTCTTAGGATAGAAAGGAACCTCATAACCAGGGCAAGATGTGTGATTCTTGTCCCATGTTTTATATATTTGGGAGATTGACAGTATTCCTTTCTCTATCGGGTTTCAAGTTTATGAGACTTGTCCACCTTTGTGTTTATATTGTTCTAGGGCTATGTTTATCTCACATGCATGCATGTTGATGATATGGGGTGTGTGCCCTAATTCTTTACATGTGCTCATGTGGCACAATCTTTATGTTTTATTGATGGAAAGTATTCTTTTGTTATCATATGGTTTCAATTACTTTTCTCTTGATACCCATTTGGGTGGTCCTTATCCTTTCTATGGGAAGCCTTTTATATTTCATGTCCTTTATTCCATATATTGCTCAATTTCCTATTTAGCATGCACATACCATCCTTTGTTGATGTTATCTATTTTCTCTTCTTGTTGGGGTATGCTTCCAACCCTAGGTGAATGACTTGGATGATAAGGCATGAAGTTTTGGACTAGCTTAAGGAGTTAAGCTTGGAGACAAAGTTGTTATGGTTTAGATTTCCCTATATTTAGATCCTTATGTTGTATCATACATGTAAACCCTTATGGGATATTATGATGTACTTTTGAAATCTTTTGTAAAAATTGAATATAGTCATTATTTTTATTCCTTTGCTATACTTTGGTTGTTTTGAATACCATTTATTGAAGTTTGAAAATTTTGCACCTATTCCAACATACCTTTAAGTGTGTTTGGAATGGCTATTTTATTCTTCAAATTTTTTTTAGTAAGGGGGCGATCCTGCCTCTTTACAAACTTGCTATGATACTGATAAACCTACACTTTAAAAATGTCATAGGTGTAACCCTGGCCCACTTGGTCGCAATAAATTGATGTGGAAATAAAAGAAGTATATAATAATACGTACATCAAAATTTTGAATAATTAATTCAATCAGTGATACATAATATGGTGCTCAAATATATGATCAAACCCTAATTTTACACCTTAAATGTAATATTCAAATAAATAAATAATGTCTTGGTCAAGATATACACAAAAATTAATTCACTTTGATGATTTGTAAATTTTCTCAACTTAATTGGTAACCCTGATATAAAAAAGGGATATATATTCATAGTATGCTCTTGAATTATCCAATCACTTAATCCTTAAAAGAAGATGTATACGAAGATGATGATGATGAACTTACCTTTACAAAGTATGTAATCTGATAAGTGTGATAATGTTGACAAAACCCTATGTTTTGACTTAATTCTTTAAGTTTAGCTTCTAATGAGAGAAGATAGTGAAAATAAGATGATTGGACTAACATAGTTACATCTTGGTTAGTGGTGACTCTTTACTCTAGGTTTTTGAATGCTTTGATTTCGTGGACAAAATCTGCCTCAAGGGGTGGAGTGTTGTATTATAACCAAATCTAGGATCTTATCATATTCTATGAATAGGAGGTGTGGAGGCCTAGTTTTAGGGCTGTCAATGGGTAAGGGTAAACCCATTTACCCTTTACCCATACCTTGTAGGGGAAGGGTAAGGGTAAGGGTAAGGGTAAAGGATTTTCTTACCCTTTACCCACCTACCCTCTACCCTCTAACCCACTACCTTAGTGGGTAAGGGTAAGGGTAAGTCATTACCCATACCCTCGAACCCGCTACCCACCAATATTTATATTTACTATATTAAATGTATGGTCATATGTTGTTTGAATCTATGGAATATTTAATATTATGGGGTCATCATTTTAAATAATACATGATATTCTTTTCTACTTCTTATGTAGTTAACTTGGTTGTGTATGCAACACTATTTTGGAGGTGCAAGACACATGTATATAAATGGGCTATGTACATTAATTAATTTGTGGTGTAAGGCAAATATGTATATAATAACAAGATTTAATATTTAATGTATCATTTGATACATAGGTGTGGTGGTGTTATCTATTTTATGTGTGTTTTATTTTTTGGATGCAACAACATTCTAGAGGGTATAAGATATGCATGGTTCTAGCAATAACTCCTATGGCATATTGTCCTTTAATGTCATTTTAGCATAAAAGCCTTAATCTTATAGGAATAATTTATTTTTTCACACACCAATGTTAGGGTACTACCATTTGTACATGCATTCAATACAACACTTGTAGAATATTACTTAGAAAATTTTGGATATTTAAAAGCCACTATGGAACATCTTGATATTTCACTCAAATATATGAATTAATGTACTAGACCATTATTGTTAATATTACCACAAATTTTAAGATGACATATAATTTCCCCACTTCACCCTTACCCTCCATGTTTACCCTGTGGGTAAGAGGGTAAGGGTAAGGGGAGGGTAAGGATATTGGTGGAGTGGGTAATTACCCATACCCTTACCCGCCAGACTTGGTGGGTAAGGGTAAGGGTAAGACCTTACCCTCCCCATTGACAGCCCTACCTAGTTTTTAGATTTGACCAAACAAGAATAAAGATATACATTAATGAATATTGGTTGTAGATTAAGTGGCATGAGGCTATACAATCAACATCCCATATTAACATAAAAACATGTATATGTGTTAACATGTAAATAAGTTCATAAAAAATATATCATATATGTTACCTTTTCAAACTAATATTCACAGAATGGCTAATATATATATATATATATATATATATATATATATATTCATGGAAATTGGTATATATATATATATTCATGGAAATACCAATTGTTATTCTAATTCATGTACTAAACACATATAATGAGAAATAAAATGTGTTTAGTACATGAATTAGAATAACAATTGGTATTTCCATATCCATAAATATAAATAACATTTCATTGTCTAAATAAATATTTAATTAGTAGACTTAATAAATTAAGTAGTAAAATATATAAATTCTTGCATAATAGTATAACATAACTCTTTTGGCAACAATGTGAAGATAATAGGACGCACATTAATAAAGTTCATAATTATAATGTAGTATTGTAATATGTATAACGATGATGATCCTAAAATCTAATTATATTAGAATTAATAAAAGAAAATCTCAAAAGTGAAATCTAATGGCAAAACTGTGTTCCTTGAGTCTGGTTCGCTTGTGTGCCAAGTTTCACATTAAATAAACAATCCTAGATATCCTAATTTCTTTTGGGTAAGAAAATATGAATTTTACTCTAAAATATTAAATAATATAGTAAATGACTTAAAAGGAGGAAACTAATTGTAGATTCAGATTCTACATAGAAAGATTAGTTTATATGTGAATTTTACATTAATTGATCAATCTTATCTGTCCTAATTTTCTTTAGCAGGGAGAATATAATTTAAGGTCAAACATATTAAAAAAAAAAATAAAACAACCCCAAAACTACAAACTGATGTCAAAGTCAGATTCTCCATGTCTTAATTCGTCTAGGTACCAAATTTGATATAATTTGAACAACGTTCAACCCCTTAATAAATTAAGGAAGAAAATGTAGGTTTTAAATACCCAATAACCAAAATATTTAATCAATACATTCAATTTAATAAATATTCCTTTTAATTTTCATTGTCACACACATTTACCTGCTTTCGGGAAATCATTGTCATGCTTGATTTCCTTCTTTGCTAAAATGCGGACCTATTTCTGACTGTCTAATTTAAGGTCTGTTTGGTAAGGTGTATTTTATTTGTTTGAGTTGAAAAACAATGACTTCAAATATGATTTTTGTTTTATATGACTTAGTGCGCTGGAATTCCTAGATTTCTAACTATACTTTAGCCCAAAACTCCCAGAAAACGTACCGCGCGCGCTCGATTAGGACGCAGTCAGGTGTGTAAAACATAGAGCGGTACGTGAACTTGGCAGCGTGACCTGCTTTGGGACCTTGCTGCGAATGCTATTCTGGCCGGATTACCCGCAAATTACATCTGTTTTTCTTCGTTACAGCAACAACGTTTTTGGACCAGCTGATGCTAACCAAAAAGTTGCAAAAAAATCAACCAGTTTACGTTACACTATACCAAATAAACTGAAGTAGCATAAAATACATGATTATAATTGGTCTGATTTTTAATTCATCAAAATATATCTGACTACATCCTATCAAACATGCCCTTAGATCGAACAACTGTTGTACCTTTTTTTCCTGGCTTTCCTTCCTGGTTCGCCGCTACAGTAAGCAACCCACTCTTCAGACCTCCATCCCTCTCTCTGGGTATTCTATTCCACAATTTTATCTCCGATAGTTTCCTTATCTCTTCCCAAATTGGGTAAACCCAATCGTTAGAGGTTCTCGTACTTTATAGCTATAAAACTTGTTCAATCTCCGCTTGTCCCAGTTTCCATCCCCGCACTTTTCCCTTGCTTCTTCGGACTCCTATAAAGCTAATCATGTGGCTTTGCTGCATCTTGGAGAACCGTTGCTCAATGCTCATTTGGTCTCGATCATTTCTGTGGGTGGTGGACTCACCAGCCTAGTCCTGCGGCTCTTCTGCCTCCGGCGATGGAAACAGTCCTCCTATCACGAAACAGTACAGTTTGGCTCAGCGTCTCTCGTGCCTCTGATGATAAGGCCCAAACCCTCAAGCACGTCGTCAATCATCCCAGAAACTTTCCGAAGCCTTTCAAGCCTCCTGTTGTTAGATATATGCACGATCCCTGATTTCCTTTTCCCATGGTGTTCAGGTTATCCTATTTCTCCGACGAGCATTCCAGTGGTTCGCCAGACTGAGCTTTCTCTGGCCGCCTGGTGTGTCTGGCCGATAGAAGACATACGCAGTTTTTTTTTCTTTTCATGTGCCTTGGTTTTAGTTTACGAGGTTGTGGTTTCGCTGTTTGATTTTTTTTTCTTCTACCTCCCTGGTAGCTATGACAGGGACCGATCCTTAAGTCTTTGACCATCTCCAAGTCTAGATTCTATACTCTTTGAGGTCGTCGGAGACTAGCGGTGTAGATGGCTAGGTCTTCTAGACTTGGGACTAAGGATCTGCGTGAGTTGGAGATTACCATGAGCTGTAGGAGTTTTGCTACTTGATCGGGCTCAATCTCGCTTAGAGTACCTTGATGGTGGATAACCTGTTGTGCCTTGGAATTTGTTTTAAGTTGTGTCACGCTTGAATGGGCAATTTGTTCTTTTGCCACTTGGTTTGTTTTCTTCTATGCGGAGAGCCATGCGCCTAATTGGTTGGGGGCCCATGTCAGCTGGCCATCCCTGATTTGGTCAACTCATCTGGACCCCCCTCTTTGTGGATGTTATGTCTGCGTGGGTTTTCTTTATTTTTTGATTGGTCAAAGATTGTAATAGTCAAAGTATATTATTTATTGCTAAAAAAATTAAATAAAATATGATTTGAAATTGTGTAGGTTTTATGTATCTAATGATATTAAACTCATCACCTAATTCTCAAAATAAAAAAATATTTTTTTTTAGGAATTTCCAAATTGGTTATCATTTCTAAAATTGTGTATATATCATTGCATTGTACATATATTGAAAGAAAAAGATTTTTTGTTGTATTTAATATGTTTTTTTTACTAGTTCTAAGAGTTTTTTTTGAGATAAACTAACTAGTTTCATTACGTAGGAGTCATACAAAATCTACATGAGGAAGAAAACAAACTAACAAACCACAAAATGGTAAAGAGTAGATACAACCCACCACAAAAGCTCATATAAAAATATGATAAGAACAATGATGCACAGACCCCTCTTCTACTTCAGTAGCTAATGTATCTTTCCATTAGGGATACCTTCAACTTGAGCATGTATCAGTGATAGAGTAACAAAACCGAACTAGTGTTCCAAAAGGATATCACATCCGCACTTGCTTCCATACACTACACAATAAAATTGACTGAGAAAAAGTAACATACTATTAGGAGAGAAAGAAGTGTAGAATAACACCAACAAGAAGAAATAAAACAAAACAAGAAATAAACCTAGTCTAAATAGAAAATAAGTAAAGGAGAAAAGGGGTAGAAAACTCTTCATAGTTGGATGCAGCAACAGGAAAGAAGCGGACTCTACCTCCAAAGGCATCATGCACATGCTAGCAAGCAACCTTAGACGACCAGAGAGAATCCAAGAGCCGAATAGCCTCCAAGACGCCCAAGATCCTGACCCAAAAGTCTAGAAAAATGCCTCCGTCGTCGACATCATAAAATCTGGGGAGAAATAGCTACGCCTCCTATAGAAGACACCCTACCATCGTCGAGTGAGAAGAGGCCCAGGGGGGACACCACTTTACAGGAATCAAATTATTGGTATGTATGCCCATAGAGCCATCTCGAGCGATTGCATAGAGTTGGATATTAATTAATCAATCAATATGATTAATTGATTAATTAATTAATTTTTGAATATTCTAATTAATCCATGAACGTTTTAATTAATGTAGTTTTTCTATTTACAGAAGGGTTTGGGAAACATTGTTTCCTTTTGTCTCCTATTTAAAGGGGTTTGATGGCCGATGAGGCTTTTCAGTTTACGCTCACATATATAAACCCTAGTCATCATCGTCCTCAGGAGAGAAAGGAGAGCACCACGATGCTAGCACGTCATCTCACAGAGGTTGCTCCTTCCTTCCGACTTAGTAAGTGCGACGTCGAGTTTCAGTCCATCTGTGTGGACGAAGTAGAGACGTAGATGTTGAGACATCTATGTTCGGAAGATGTCAACGGCCGTTCATACGTGCTACGATTGACGTACGTCAACATACGAAAGGAACGCCGCCATATCTTTCCGCGACACATTCGGAGGACGGGAGAGAAGTATCGTCCGCATAAGCCAGGAGCGTTGCACACCATCATCCAGTAGGACGTCGTCAGACATGCTCTGCGATAAAGTATATCCCGCGAACACTCTTTCTGAAAACTTTGTTGTCGAGATCATGTTGCAGGTTGCGTAAAAATATATTTTATCCACAAAACCCAACACAAATCACCCTCCCCAACCATCCACCTCTGAAAGAGAAAACCTAGAGGGGGATCGTAACGGGCTACCTTAGGGTTTAATTAGTAAGTCGTGATCACTCTAGATCCTCTTATAGAAGTAAAGAGTGTCATATATGAATAATTATTATAATATTCAACTTGTGTATTAACATTTGAGGTTAGTAATCATGTATATATATTGAAACACTATTAAGTTCTTTTAGTTGGGTTCAATTATTTATTATTTGGTACAAGAAATTAAGTTAGTTCATGTGGTTATCATTGATATAGTAAATAGGTCTAATAGGGAAAAGGGTAAGAGTGAAGTTTTATTTTTTGAATTTCATGTTTAATCTCTAATATCATTATCTACAATTATCATAAGATTCGGTGTAACACTCCAACTTCTCTTGTCCTAACGTCAATGATATTTCTTCAGCTCTCTCATTTTACTTGCTTTATTTTGTGATAGTTTATAATTCTCTCTCTTGCATGTCAAAATATATGCACTAACCAACAATCTCTTCTCCAAAAAAAATTCCACATTTTGTCTCCGTTCCTCCGACCATTAATTTCTCACCCATAATCTCACACAATAACCCCAATTTCTGCTACCTAGGCTTCATATATCTCCCTTCCATCTTTCTTTCCTTCATTACAACACAAATTCCTTAGAAAACAACTTATGAAATTTTCCTAAAATAAAGAAAAATAAATATTTAAATATCTCATTGACTATCGATCCGTGAAATTATGACATCGTAGAATATAATAAATTCAACATTTTTAGTAGAATGTAACTTTTTCTTAAGTGATTTACACAAAAACATGATGTAATATTTATAATATTATTGTCTTTATTTATGTAGAAAATCATCAAATCTGTAAAAAATGATTGTATCATTCCACATGTGTCTATAATATCTAATATGATATCCTAGCTTACGGTTTCGTTGCACCTTTGATTTCTTTTTGATAAACATATGTATAATAATAAAATAAGTAACTAACATACATCACATCACCGACAAAGAATGGTCATCCAATCTCTATTTGGTTAGAACTTAAGGATCGAGTTTAAGAAATGTCAAGGCATACAATCAATGAAAGAAAACAACCAATATATGATGGGGATGCTTCTAGCGCAAACCCAAGCTATGACGGTCAAACCTTTCACAAATTCGGGGCCGGTCACACTGCTTTCCTCTTCTAAAACCCTGTCGCGTTTATAAAATATGAGGGTCATGCCCATCTCACAGTGGAGTGTGTCATGCACATTATACAAAAAGTTAAACTTCATGTCGATCAAAAGGGTCACACCCCGCACAAAGACGAGCTGCATGCACATTAAAATTGTTACATTTATTCTTCAAGATAATGGTACCACTCACATAGTTAGAAATAATATCACGGACGATGTCACAACTCTCGCTCCAAAAATGCATTCTCCATGGAATATATATATTAGCCAAACAATATGAAAATTTCATTTATTTTGAAAATATCAAGGTACAAACGGGAGGATGTTGTCCTTAGCCTCAATTACATATATTAAGGTACACTACTTAGCTCCACCTGCAAATCTTTTAGATAGAATCTACATTGCAGCTTTAGTGCAACGAAGACTGTATACAACCTGTTTTATTGTAATTCATGATTACCATAAGGAAGTAGCTCGATTGCAACCATTTGTACATCTCAAGAAAATATTATAGTTGGATTGTGTAGATCATACTTATTTGTAAGTCATGTTCAATTGATAGAATTGGTTCAACAACAACCTTCTATTAATTCCCAAAAAAAATTAGAAAAGAACAGTAGATGGTTCACTCTAAGCTTGATGTACAGACGATATATAGTTTGTCTCTGATTGGACTGCTTGAAAAGATTGAAACAAGACTATTTCTTCTACAGTGCTAGCCCGATTGCTGATATATTGAGACGAGACTTACTACACGGATGAGATACACATTGATTAGCTCAAGGCACCATGACTCTTTGTACTGTCTAGGGGCATGCTGCAAACCTCCTGAAAAATGCACCTTAGTGCAACACACTGATCTTCGTTGAAATTCCTTGGGTTAATCTGCATCCACACCGAGTCCATGATAGTTCTTACAATTGATGGGAAATGGTCAGAATTTTTAGTACAAGCATATGACATCCCACTGTGCATCTAAGCTTTTGCAACTGTGAGCATTAAAAGGATTGGTGGAGTAAGAAGCTATAAGTTTTCTCAGTCATATAATAGCAAAATCACTGGGCATAGTCCGCATACATTTTTTTTTGTAAAATTAACTTGTTGAAGCCTTTGGCCTTAAATATTCAATGACATGGTAGGTAATACCAATGCTCACCTCGCTAAGTTAGTGTTGGGATATGAGGGGATGTAACTAATGTCGTTGATTTCCTTTTAGTTTATTATAAAAACCTTGTAGAAGCTACATTAGCAAATGAAATGCCTACAAGTCTACCTTACAATAGTACATTTATGATGTACAAAATTTTAGAAATATCAAGAAAAGAGTGGGACAAGGAACAAAAAAGAATAGCTTACCTCAACTACAATCATTAGACGATGACTTGCTTCAAATAATATAAGGACAAAAAGTGGACATTTCAGAGAAAAGAACGATTGACACAAGAAAAAAGTGTTCATGTACTAGATAGAACAAGAGGTAAAAGAAAAGATAAGTTCCAAACTACCAAGAGATAATAAATTCTAGGGACTGTAAAATATGCATTGTCAAAACTCAATCTTGCATTCTAACAAAATTGGAAACCAAAGTCAATATCATTGTGTTTGATGACCCAATCCAATTGATTATTTCCTAAAAAAATAGGATGTATTGCAACAAAGATATAGAGAACAAAAAACAAAGACCATCATTATGATAGAAAACATCTATTTTAGTAGTTGCAAAATGGAAGCTAGTGCTTTCATCCATTTGTATCTAAATATAGTATTTCCTTATGTTACTATCTGGTTTAATTTATTATCTAGTACTTGCATTTAATGATATATATATGTAAAGACAAATATGTGAGATGGTTATGTGGTGGCCACGAAATATATGGTGCGGCTTCAGGAGATTAAGGACTATATTGGGATTTAAAATGGATGTCAACAAGATTCAAAACATTCCTATTCAAAAAGTTTCAATTGGCAGTTGCAATTAAGAGAATCCAAAAAAAGGACAAATAGAGGATTTAATTTTTGCTGGATAAACCAACATGGGTAGTCAATGAACCTAATATGCAGTCTTGGAACACTATCCCCTCCCCCCCCCCCCCTAAATAAACTAGTAGAGGCCACATGTTCCACCAATATTAGTTTCTAACTCTAGCAGCAAAACCCACAAGCAATAGATGACATCAACTCCAAAAAAATAGAAAATGATGCAATCAATAACAACAATGTTCAAGTTTTGTGTACACTACCAAATAAAAGAAATACTTTTAATATGGTGCAATTCATTAACATATTATGAGTGACATTTAGAATTATGCAAAATCTTAGGGAATACAAATACTCAAGGAACAAGATAGAATCTTCAAACAAAAAAAATCTTCAGGGTATGTTGGGTGGGAGATGACTGATTCACAACTCAAAACAAGTAATATGGAAATTCGTTGCAAAAATAGCTAATAAAAACAATAATTAAACCAATAAAAGTATCCTTACAAACTAAACTTGCCAAAATATTCCATATTTGTGATGAGATTAAACTTTGTTTGGTAGGTAGTAAGGGCAAGGCAGTGAATGGTGAGTGGCAAAATGGAAGGGGAGGTTTTAGGCTTAGTGAGTGATGGAATTGTTTGATAAGCATGGGAAATGGATAAATACATTAATGAGAAATATGCCATTCCAATCATCATAGTTATCCCATCTTATGCTAACCAAAATCCTAGAAAAACTCATCTTTCTCTTCCCTTCTCAGCCACTACTTATGTTTTCCATCCAATGTGACCTTGACATTATTGCTTCCTCCCACATATTTCATTGTTTACTAGATCAAGTTTTCATGTAACAAACTAAGTTGTTAGAGGAAATTTCAAAGGTTAGTGTTGATACTCTCACAAGCATTCTTTCTCTAATCCAGACCTTCCTATAGACAGAACACCAATTTAACACTCTTTTCTAGCGATCTTAATCAATCTTTTGGTGCTTCTCTAAATATAGAACACGTCACTTGAGGAGGATCAATATACTATAAGGAATAAAGGTCATCATCATTGTTGGAATCATTAGAATTAATGTTACAGAAAATATGTAATAAATTGAACATCAAGTGAAGGCAAGAGTAAGATAAGAATACTTGGGATCTCAACTCTTTGGATATTAGCTTATAAAAAGTGGACAACAATTTGACCTCATCACACAATTAGAAATTTCTTTATCGATGATACTTTCATTCTTGGTGATAGTTTTATCTTTTCTGAGGGGTGTCTTTTCCTGTAGCCTCCTCATCTCATATTGTTTCTTATCTCCAATTTGCAAAATAGAAGTTATGAAATCCTTCTCAACATGAAGGACATGATCCATGTAATTCTTCTAGAAGAGCTCTCTCATCTTAAGATCCCCTCCAAAAGGTCCAACTTCTCAGCAAGTTTATTGACTCTGCCATTATCCTCTTTTGGTGATATTTCCTACCCGAACAATTCATTTAGGATCAGTGTGTATTGGGTCTACATTGACTATTCTAACACTTTCCTTGCATTTTCTGAAGTTATGCAGAGGACAACTCACTACTACAAAACATGTCTTTGGCGTCGGTTGTTTAACCCCTTTTAGCGACGGTTCTCAAGCGAGCCTATGTGGGCGCAACTAAAGGTCGAACTCTTCGACGTCAGTTTTATAACCGATGCCAAAATGCTTTGCGCCATCAAAAACGCGCCAGCAGGACACCTATAGGCGTCAGTTATGTATAGTAAGCCAATGTCAAAAGGGTTCGCGCCACAAAAAGGGCGCCATCTAGGACACTTTCTACGTCGGTTTGCAACTAAATAACCGATGCCATATTTCCAGATGCCACGGCCGTGCTTCCTTGCACGGCCGTGTTTAGTACTATAGGTATCAGTGTTATACTAATAACCGACACCATTTCCCACCACGGCCGTGCTTTCCTGCACGGTCGGGTTGTTTGTCACATTAGGCAGTGGTTTTTATCCAATAACCGACGCGGTAAGCCTTTGATGACGGTGTTCTACAAATAACCGACGCCTATGTTTTTTTTTCTTAATAGTTTGCAGGCCTTCTGTGGCTGGTCAGCAGGATGAGAACCTGCAGTTCAGTTTTCTGAACTGCATGTTTACGACATCCATTGATATCAGCCTACAAAAAGACCACAAACCTGCAAAATCAACAAATATATTTTTCACACAAGTAGATATATTCAGACATCAATTCAATTCTCACATTCACACATGTAGAAACATTCAAATACATGTAGAAACATTCAGACATGTATAAACATTCAGAAATATTCATTTACAAAATACCATTCAACATCGCCATCAGCATCCCAATCATATCTTACAATCGCCACTGCTTGTATGGCTCTTGCCCATTCTTCTCTTACTTCATTTAATACTTCCATCGTATATGGAGCATGTACATCTTTTAAGCATTTACCTATAGTGTGGTCAGTTTTAAATACCTGCAAAGAGAATGATGTATATATATAAGTAATAATATAAAAATAAGATTGATATATTTCATACTAACTAATGAGACTATATATAATACCTCATGTATGGTATCGATGTCCAATGCGGAATATAGGATAATCATCTGCATAAATCACATCACATAGTATGTGCATGCCCAGCCGTTGTCTTGTGTAGTGCACTATGAATTGAAACATACAAAATATTAAAAAATACAACTAAGCACAATTCACATAAATAATATATACATTGGAGTTGGGAACTTACTTTTATGTTCTCCAAAATTATTGGCTGGTTCTTTTTCCTTGGGACCTTTCCTCCATCATTTTTGAATGCATCTAAACCCCTACATGTTAATGTAACACAGTAAATTGCATAATTAAATAGTAATGTAATAACAGATGTTAACGGATATAAAAATAAAATATTTCTCACCAGAATAATGGCAATCTCATTACGTGTCCAATTTTAGTATTCAATGTACTCCCCGCAATATCTAGATAATAAACAGTGAACGTCCCGGGGAGAATAACTAGTAACTCCCAATGCCTACCGCTAGAGGTAAAAAAGTTAAAAATTAATAACTCAAAATCCACAATAAAATGTAATTTTCTTAAGTCCAAATTATAAGTAAAGTAAACTTACTTGACATTGAATGGAGCTATTATTATCGTCTTCTTTTGCTGATCGAAAATTATAAAAGCATCTATACAGTATTGTTGAACACTATCAGGGTCTTTAGCTACCATACTAATCAATGATGGAATCAAAAATCCCACATGGTCAAATGCAAATTGTTTGCATTGATTTTCGACTAAGTAGCTGCAAAACAAGTATTACGTATGCATTAATATATAAGAAACCATATCACCGGATCTTACACAAGATATATGGATGTATAAACAAGATCTCACCTTATCCATGTCTCTATCATTGATGTATACAACCAATCATATATAAACAGCTCAATAATATCTTATATAAATAAAGAGTTTTCGTATGATTGACCTACATAATTCACTTCTAAAGAAACAATTATAGGGCAATGTATATTATGTTCCCGTAGCCAACATGTCATTCCCCTACAAGCAGGACCTAACGGGTATTTTAGGTCAGTTAGAACCCAAGTTGGTAATGCAGGAAGTGGAGGTGGAGGCCTAGGTGCTCCATGTGTCTTCTTTTTAACATGTATATATAATTTCAGATCAATTGACCTCATATATACACATTAACAATCTAAAGTAATGTAAATTTATCTAACAATTTTAGTAGTGTAGACGACATCTTCTTTGGGCCACAATATCACCCCGCCTTCTACCTCAACAAGTGTATCAATATTCAGGTGGGCATATGGCAATGTAGCTTCCCTCCAATCGGGTAATACACGTATCGGGCTCACACGAACGTAGCCATGTGGCATTGGAGTCCTGTGAAACGTTGCCCCAGGAAGAGACGGGTAAGCCTGCACCTCTGCAACAACATAGTCTTGTATTCTTAAGCGGCATGGCTTCAACACCTACACATTTACGTAATGAATATTATACATATATACATATCATCTTGAAAACATATCATCTTGAAAAGACTAGCTATAATGTCATAAACAATACTTACAGCAGACGTGTTAGGCGGTGGGTCTACAAGATTACTCTCAGTCTGTGTATCAGGAGAAGAGTGGGTCGTCATAGGCTGATTGAAAGCCTGAGATGCCTGCCACCGCACCATTTCTTCCTTGACTTTCTCAGCAACTATATCATTGACCTTCTTAGCAACTATATCCTCGACTCTCTTATTCTCCTATACATGGATAAAAGAAACATTAGCTTCTTATTATTGAATTCCCTTTTACAGTAACATTCTAAAAAAAGAATAGGTTACCTCTTCTTGTGAAAGTCCCGCTCTGGGTTTGTGCTGGGATGGCCCAAAGAATGCTTTGATGCCCACACCAACGTCTGTACCCCTAACACGTCCAGGATGCTCTGGGTTACCCAGAGCAACTGTCAATTCATCCCTTGTGCCCTGAGGGATGAACGTGCCTTGTTTCCTCTGCTCGTGCAACTCCTGCTAATCACCATCAACAGAAATTGGTAAGTTAACACCACAAATAATCAATATTCAAACGATTGCTCTAAGAGTTGTATTTTACCATTTTCGCAGCCGCCTCAGCAGTTACGGGCTTCTTTATTTCACCCTTCTTGTTTTGCCTCCCAGCTATCCAGACATCATGGTGAGGCATGGGTGTGGCACATGTAGTAGAGGACTCCTGAGTAGCAACAGACTCCGCCTGTAGTCTTTGACGAACGCTTGCATAGCCCTTTGGACCCATAGTGTGGTCATGCACATTCAGTGCACGCCTTGCTTTTTGCACCTCACTGAGGGCCTAGTTAGTATGCACATTAATGATTTGGTTAGTAGCACTAAATGTTAATCTTGAATAGGTGAATACAACGTATATTAATTAAATTGGGAGTGACGCCTAATACCTTGAATTCTTCAGATTTTCTTGAAGCAACAAACGTGTCCCAATCTTCTTTGTCCAAGAAGTTCCACTGTTCAAGGGCTGACTTCTTCTTCTTATCGCCATCTTTAATGTATTCTCTATTGAGATTTGTCCTATAGATCCTTAGCATCTTTCCAGTGCGTTTGCTTTTACGATGCGGCTTCTCATCCAATGCAAACAAATTCTGTAAAATAGAATTGTTATTAACTAGTATCCAAAAATAGAATTGCAAATAATAGAATTTGTAATCTACATAATAGAATTGCAAATAATAATAACTCACGCATAAATCCTTCCATATCATGTCTTTCTTCGCCTGAGGAACTTTATGCCAATTATCATACTTAACACCACAATGGGTTCGAGTGACAACCCCAAGATAGTTTACAAAATTATTGCGGATCACTCCAATTGCATTTCCTCCATTATCAAACTCCACAACCAATCTGGATCCACTGCCACTTAGCGATGTTAACTTCTTTAACAGAGTGATGCCCCTTTTCTTGTTAAGTTTTTGGTGATGCGCATCAAGTTCCTCCAGTGCTTCAGTGGGTACATGTATATCATCAACCTAAAATTTGACAAAAATAAACACACTGAATTAGCCCAATATAGAAATATGGGATATATGACATAACTAGAAGATAATGAATTTTATAGAAATATAGGATATGTTTTTAGAACTTACATTGGTATCCTCGCCATGCTCATCATGGACAACATGCTCATTATGGACTTCATGCTCATCATGGACATCATGCTCATCATGGTCAACCATCTAAAAATGTCATTAAAAAGGCAAACATTTAGCATTTATATTAACTAGAAGATAATGAAACATCAAATCTGAAAATGATATTGATATTAAAAAAGCAAACATTTAGCTTCAAAAAAAAATATAAACATGCATGCCTCTAAACTTGTGATCTTTTATCAATTAACAATCCTTCATTTTGATCTCCGCGCACATATAAGTCATCATTCTGATATATAATAAATGTGTACCACCTATCCCATCCTTGAGCACCTAATATCACTAGTAAGTGTATAATGTGTATTGGGTTTTTAAGAAAATTTCGGCAACATTTCTCCACTGTTCTCTAAGTACATATGTACTTAGAGAACAAACAGGGAAATGCCACTAAAATTTTCTCGAAAACCCAATACACATTATACACTTACATCCTAAGTGAGATTAGGTGTTCAAGAACAGTCCCAAACTAGAGACTATCCAAAATTTACTCCTAATGAGTAAATCTTGGACGGGTTTCTAGGCCAGCAAACACAATAATAGATAGGTACATGTTAGGGTTTCATCACAATTAATGTTAGGGTTTCATCACAATTGATGTTAGGGTTTCATCAATGTTAGGGTTTAATCAAATCAAATTAGGATGCTAGAATGGACAAGTTTAAATCTTATTTCAACATGCATCAAAATTTACTAAATTAGGTCAAACATTAGGATTAGAAATACAAATTTATGCAATCAAAAGATTTGTTCGTATCCTAGGATTTACATAAAGCAGTACATAAAGATTTGTACATATGCTTACCAACAAAAAGCACGGTCGTGGTTGTGTTGGCCTACCACGACCGTGCTGGATAGCACGGCCGTGGTAGGCCAACACAGCCAAAGTCGTGCTTGCTGTTGGTAAGGAGCTACGGAGAAAGAAGCAAAGAGGCTAGGGCTACCTGGAGCTAGCACGGAGAAGAGAGGCGGCGACCAGCGGCAGCAGTGGCGGCGAGCAGGAGAAGACCAGAGCAGAGCGGCGAGCAGCAGTGGCACCAAGAGAAGAGCAGAGCAGACCGACGAGCAGCAGTGGCAGCAAGCGATGGCAGTAGTAGGAGAAAGTGGATGCGGTGGCGGTAGCGGCGAGCAGAGTCGCACCAGCAGCAGTGGCGACGAGCAGCAGCGGGAGTCGTTGGGCGATCGTCGGGCAATTTTAGGCGAGCGGCGATCACAGCAGAAAACTATCACGATGAAATAGGAAGGAAGGGGAAGAAACGGGTGATACAGGTCTATTAAGTTTGTCAACATCGTCGGTTATCTGGAAAACCGACTCCTTTTACCTTTAAGCGTCGGTCGATATTAAAAAACCGACGTCCAATTAGACAATCTTTGCCCTAAATTATTTGGCGGGAATCATTATCAGTGTCGGTTATCAAAGGATAACCGACGCCTAAATTGGAACTTTTCACGCAAATTTCCATCTTATATCGGCGTCGGTTAGTAGTTAAAAAATCGACGCTATATGTGATACTTTGGGGCAAAAAAATTTTTTGCTCGAAAATTGGATTTCGCGCGCGATTTTAGGCGTCAATTTATTTTACCCAGCCGACGCTGAATACAAAGAGGTAACCATGTCTGGCTGGTCTTCGAATATAGACGTCGGGGTTCCTAAATATCCGACGTTGAATATTATAGGCGTTGGTTTTGTTAAATAACTGACGCCCAAAAAAGTGATATTGAATGTTGTTTATGTAGTAGTGACTACACTCGTAAGTTCTCAAGCTTATACATGTAGTATAGAAAAACAAATTTAATGATGTTTTTCAGTCATATCAATAGATATCACATTTGGTCAAATTAAAGGAAAAAAGGTGAAAAACATCATGGTATAAATCTTTTACATGTAAAAATATAAAATTGAGGTGATACATTCATGTCATCTTAAGTACTCCTTTATCATGCTCCTCATCACTCATCTCCTTCCCATGCGGTGATACTTTCAAGTCATCTTCATCTGACCACCTTGGTGATATTTTTTAGCGCCATCTTATAGAACGAGCATTGAAACCTGAGATTGTGGCCCTTTTTGCTATCTTTTTTCTAAAATTCTCATCCAATTCCTCAGGTTGATCATAGAATTCTGATATTCAAGGGTGTTTAGAGTACAAAACCATTGTTGTAAGGAGTTCGAGGGCACCATGGTCTGGGTGTTTTTGATGGAAACATCATTGTCTCTCTTTTAATCCTAGCCCTCTAAAGGGCGTCATTATCACTCTCTCAACAATCATGTCAGTGTGATTGGCATGTCAGTGCTAACATGTAAACTTGAAAATTCTTCACTGAAGGAATTCGACGCTTGATGCAAAGTGGATATTTTCTCAGTGTGAAAAAGGAACCCAACACTTGGCACCCATTCAATATTTCTATTTCCCTCAAAATTTGGTCAAATTGTATTATACTAGAAACCAAACCATCCAATTGACAATGGCCAATTAGTCCAGACCCTGGGTCTCATACCAGTGTGTCTCAAAATTGATACCTTCAAACCAAATTAGTAGAATGGCCATTTTTTTCAAAATGAAAAAGCAAAAATTTGTATTATGTTGTCATTGTTTGCCCCTGATTTTTCAAAAACAATCATTAACATTTTTCCAAGTGATATGAATATCTTTTCTTCATTTCATATAGTGTTTCGTTACTGCTAAAGACTAGACATTCACCTAATCTCGGATTTTTTTCTCTAACATCATGATGTTAAGTGTTATCTTAATCTCTATTTGCTTAAATTAAAATCTCAACAAAGTCTTAAGCCTAGGATAATCTAATCAAATAGAGACTAAGATAACACTTAGCATCATGTTGTTAGAGAAAAAAATTGAGATTAGGTTAATGTCTAGTCTTTAGTAGTAACTAAACACCATATTAAATGAAGAAATCATATTCATATTACTTGGAAAAAAATAAAAAGGACTACTTTTGAAAAGGTAGGGACAAGTAATGACAATGAAATACAAATATTGCTTCTTCATTTTTAAAAGAAATGACCTTTCTATTAATGTGGTTGCCTGATATCGAACCTAAGACACCTTGGTATGAAACCAAGGCTCTTGACCAATAGCTTGGTATGAAACCAAGGCTCTTGACCAATAGTCTGGGCTCACATGGATGGTTTGGTTTCTGGTCTAATACAATTTTTCCAAATTAAAAAAAAATATCAAATGGGTGTCAAGCGTTAGGTTCCCTTGTTCACATTGAGAAAATATGCACTCGACATCAAGCGTAGGGTTTCTTGAACAAAGAGTTTTCAACTTTCTCTATTAACACTGATGTGATTGACAATCACACTGACATGATTTCTCAGAGAGTGCCAATGATGCCCTTTAGAGGGATAGGATAAAAAAGAAAGACAAAGTGGTGCTCCATCAAAAAACACCCAGACCACAGCACCATCAAACTCCTTGAAACAATAATATTGTACTATCACGCACATGACTATCATTAGTTCTATGATCACCTAGACAAATCATATGATAGGAATAGAAAGAAGAAAGAAAAAACATACCACAATCTCATGTTTTAGTACTCACTCAGCAAGAGGGCACTGACAAATATTACCATGTAGTCAAATCAAGAGTACTTAAGAGTACCACTAAGGGTGAAGGAGATGAGTGAGGAGGGGTGTGATAAATGAGTGTTTAAAAGTACCATCAAGGGTGAGGGACATGAGTAAGGAGCATCTCAAGAAGTTTTGAGCACCTACTTCAATGCCACCGACAACAGACATGTCTGATTTCATAACCAACTATGGAGGTGGAACGAGATCATTATTGCACCACAAATGTGGTTGGGATGTTCTTAATGGGCTCTACTCCCACAATCACTTCTTAGGTGGCCTTTATCTTTTATGTGCTTTAGGGTGCACATGGTTCTTTCTATAGAGAAGCGAGGTTAATGACGCACAATGTTGACGACCAAACTTGTGTGGTTGTTGTAATGCTTGAGCTACGTTTTAGTGGAAATATGGTTGGGCTCTTTATGGGCGCCCCTACAGTCATGTCTCAAGGGTCTCTAATGGGTTTACAAGGTTTCTTCCTATATCTGATGCAATCTTAATGCCGCCTACCATGGATTTTTATCATAATTTAATTCCCTCAGGGTCTCCTTCACCGGAGTTTTGATGGGATCTACTACTCTTTTGGATCTTGTGTCTGCCCCTTTCCTAGAGGAATTTAAGTTACCATCAATTCTTACAGTGGTAATCTTTATCTAGATTCTTTAGACTTTTTGCCACGATTCCCTTATGTTGTTAATCAAATGATTGCCATTAACTCTTTTCACGATGAGCATTGGGTTACATAGATGCCTGCTACGGCAGTGGCCAGCTCGGGATCACAGTGACAATGACTACTATAGATGACGACGGGATCATGGCGATGACTACGACTGCTTTCATTTTTTTTCCAGAGGACTTGATGTTTATATGGGCAGCTATTCAGTAACTCTTTTCAATTTTTTTGGAGGACTTGATATGAACATGGGTGGCTATCCTACATCTCATTCTCCTTACAATTTTTTTGGAGGACTTACCATAGCCAGATTATGTGAGTTTGTAATTGAGGTGTCACCCTATGTCCCTTTCCGTGATGACCAGTATGGGGTCATGATGGCACTGGTTGCTGCAGACAATAGTGGAATCATGTTGATGCCTTTTGTAGTGGAAGATGATGAGCATGGGGTCATGAAAATTCTTGTTGTGGAGGATGGAGATGATCAATAGATCACAATAATGGCATTGACTACTACGGATGACGTTGAGCTTGGGATCACAGTGATGTAGATTGCTATAGACGATAGAGAGCTCATGTTAGTAGTATGGCTATTGTTGAAGATAGTGAGCATGAGATCGAGGTGATGTTGGATTCTATGCTTGCTTATGTGGATGGGATGTCATCCTTCACAACTACTGATGTCCCTAGAAACCTCCCAAACAAACTAGTACCTAACACTAACTCCTAACAGTGTCGATGTATGTCTCCCTTAATTCGTTTGTGCAAGTGAAAACATCATTCTGGATATTCCTCATGCAGAATGATAATGATTGGTTGAAGGATCATTTAGCAAGGCTCATCCAAGATGAAGTTGATGAGTTTTTGGATCTTTCAGTGAGCCTCACAGACTATTTGTGGGAGGGTTCCTTTAGCTCATCCAATAATCATTTCTTGAACCATAACATATTTGATATGAACTAGCTTGTTCCCGATGATGATTTGTTGTTGGATCCTTCTATCAACCTCCAGGAGTACATGCAAAATTTTTAAGTCTAGCCAATTTGGTGTTGAGTAGGATGATGACAAGGTTGTAGACTAGCTTGTGCCCCATGGTTGGTAAGTGGATACAATAGTTTCTATCTAGCTAGGTTTATTTTGTTGTTGTATCAGAAGAACAATTCTAGTTCTATACGTCTGGTTGCTAATTTGGTTTTGTTGTTACAACTTTGCTAGTAGTTCCTTTCTAGCTAGGTTTATGTTTTGTGTTGCGTCAGAAGAACAATTCCAATTTTATGTGTCAGTTTGCTAATTTGGTTTTACTGCTAGAAGTGTGGTAAATTGTGTTTTATTATTGTCTTTGATAAGAATGTGGAAGTATGTGCTTTGATGCATTTCTATTTAAGATTCTAACATGTGGAAGTATGTAACTTGATAAAATATGTGGATGTATGTAGTTTGACAAACAGTAGTATGTTCATTAATAATTTTAGGATATGTTCATTCAGGTGGCTTGGGACATGCACTTTTTTTGTCTGTCGAGGACATGCCATTTTTTGTCTACAAATATGAAAAACCACCCCCAATCTCTTCTTCTTCTTTCTGCTACCTCCCGCGATCTATCCATTTCAGTAACCCTTCAAGAAATTATGTACAATCGTGTAATATGACCTAGTTCTGCATGGTCAGTTGCGTAAGACAATTTTGCACAAAGTTCACAGTGGACAATTATGATGCTTGTCAAGAAGTTTTTGTTTTGTTTCTCTAGCTCCGCAATCAACTCACATTGTGTCAATTCTACTCTACAAAGACAGAGAGACAGCTTTAGGGAAACATGGAACCTAAGCATATAAAGTAGATACCAAGCCCGATATTCTAGGAACCCAATTATTGTTGCAAAACCTGAAGCACTTGGTCCCCTCACTAAACATCTTTACCTTGAGCATAGGAGATACCACCACAATGATTTAATGTTTGAGTCTTTCAAAAATACATCTAAAGTTTTGTTTAGTGTATGCATCCATTATATAGTACACATGTCCTGCACATGAAAATTTGAGTAACATAAGTTTGTATTAGATGAAATCTTTATTGAAAACAATAAGCATACATCACAATTTTTTTATAGATCAGTGTGAAAGCATTAGTTTCTGCAATAAGCTCTAAAATTAGTATACATCAATTGTATTCAATAAACTAATTGCAATTGAGACTAAACAAAGTAATTGAGTACATTTAGTATGGTTATGACTTGATAAGATGGTTGTAACTAATACACAATAGACAAAGAAAAATTATACATGCATACATTAAAAAGTTAATAAATGGAATAAATTCACAAAAGTTGACGGAATATTAATTAGAATTTCAAATATCTATAAATTTGTGAGATGGTTTTTTTAATAACTAACTAAATCATATACTATATAATATAAACTATATAGTAAAATGTTTATATAAATTCCACACTTGATGTATTAGGTACATGCCACTATACTAAACGGTAAAATATCATTCTATAAAAATTCATAAAAGAGTTCAATATTGCTAATAAGAAATCAAAACAATGCCCAAAAATGATAAATCATGACTAAGAAAATAATTATTTTCAAAATTTATAAATGCATAAAAAATACATGCTAAATTTGTAAAAGACTAGTTAGTTCACTAATTAACAATTTCATATAGGAAAATTCGATGTTTCTCCAAATATCGGTATACCACAAATCAAGAAAAATCATATCTAAATATAAAGTCAACAACGAAGTAAAATCCAAAAAAGTTGTTGGCAAGTTAATTTGGATTCATGTGAATTAATTGTTGAAGTTGTTTCACTTTTTGCAGATTCCCACCAAGATAATAATTTTTTTTGGGTGGATAAATGTTTATCTTGAATGTACCACATGCATTTATAAGTTATCAAACTTGTGTGAAGTTGGAATTGTAGTAAACTTCATCAATTTCATAGACTAGGTTTTAGGTTGTTCAATTACTATTTTCATTTATAGAATAGATTTATTTTTGTTTCTAAACTTATTATAAATAGAAGTAGAAGACTATATAATATAAACTACAATAAAATAACTAATTGTACCAACACTATATAATATAAACTATAATGTAATATATAACCAACACTATTTATTATAAACTATAATGTAAACTATAATGACTAACTAAAGCAACACAATGTAATATAAACCATAATAACTAACTAAACCAATAAGATATAATATAAACTATAATGTAAACCATTTACATAAAATTTGACACTTGATTATGGAAACAAGTCACTATACTAAAAATTATAATAACATTCTATAAAATCTCATCAAGGAGTTCAATCTTACTAATAAGAAATTGATAAGACTCCCCAAGAAAAATGTTAAAAGAATTATTTAAGAAAATAGCTACTTTTAAAATGTACAAAATCCATAAAAAATCATGCCAACTTTTTGAATGACTTATTAATTCACAACATTAACAATCTCACACAGAAAAATTTATGGTTTCTCCAAATATTAGTATACAACCATTCAAGACAAATCATATTTAAATACATATAAAGTCAACATGAAATAAAACTCACAAAAGTGGTTGCCAAGTAATTTGAATGTTGACATTATTTTACTTTTTGTAACTTCCTACCAAGATATAAAACTTTTGTTGTTTTAGATAAGTGCTTATCTTGAATGAAACATATGTATTAATAAATCATCAAATTTGGGTTATGTTGGAATCGTTAAAAAAATCATCAATTCATTGGCTATGTTTCAAGTTTTCCAATTACTATTTTCATTTATAGAATAGGTTTGTGTAAATTTTTAGTTTCTTATAAGTAGAACAAGAAGACTATATAATATCTACTATGACAAAATAACTAATTGAACCAACACTATAAAATATAAACTATAATGTAATTTAAACCAACACTATATAATATAAACTATGATGTAAACTATAAAGAATACTCAAAGCAAGACTATGTAATATTAACTATAATAATTACTTAAACTTAAATTACATAATATAAACTATAATGTAAAAAAAGTTCATAAAATGCCACATGATTTATTGATACATGTCACTATACTAAAAAGTATAATATAATTCTATAAAGTGCTCATCAAGGAGTTCAATTTTACTAGTAAGAGAAACAATACCCAAGAAAGTGATAAAGTTTATCACGAAAATAAATACTTTTAAAATGTACAAAATCCATAAGAAATCATGTTAAATTTATGGATGACTAATTAGTTCACAACAGTAACAATCTCACATTGGAAAATTTGTGGTTTCTCCAAATATTAGTATACAAAAATTCAAGACAAATCATATTTAACTACATATAAAATCACCAATAAAATAAAATCCACAACAGTGGTTGGCAAGTAAATTAGGATTTAGGTAAATTACATGTTGAAGTTATTTTACTTTTTGTAAATTTCTACCAAGATGATAAACTTTTGTTGTTACTTGATAAGTGAATATCTTGAATATACCATATGCATTTATAAGTTGAAAATTTGGGCGACGTTGGCATTGTTAACAAAATTAACAAAATATAAACTATAATAACTATAATGTAATATAAACCAACACTATTTGATATAAATTATTATGTAAACTATAATGACTAATTAAAGCAACACTACAAAATATAAACTATAATAACTAATTAAACCAACACTATATTATATAAACTATAATGTGAAACATTTATATGAAATTCCACACAATGTATCACTACATTAAAAACTATAATAACATTTTATAAAAAGTTCATCAAAGTGTTCAATATTACTAATAAGAAATTCAAACAATGCCCCATGAAAAGTGATAGAAGTTTATTAAGAAAAGAACTACTTTTAAAATGTAAAAAGTTCATAAGAAATCATACTAAATTGTATGAAAGAAAAATTAGTTCACATATTAATAATCTCACATAGAAAAAAGTTGTGCTTTCTCCAAATATTAGTATACAACATATCAAGCAGAATCATATTTAAATACATATAAAGTCAACAATTCAATAAAATCCATCAAAGTGGCTGGCAAGTTGATTAGGATTTGCGTAAACTATATGTTGAAATTATCAAAATTGGTGACTTTGGCACTATTAAAAAAGTTTTTTAGTTTCATAAGATATGTTTTAAGTCATTCAATTTGTAGGAAAATATGGCTACATAATAGGCACCAGAAATAAAAATATTATCTACCATATTCCCATAACTAGCGGATCATGTCAATAACTATAATGTAGGAAGGATGGTTTCGTTGATATACCTGATCTTGGAGCAATTCCAACGACAATCCTCATCATTTTAGATGTGCAATTTTGAATCCCGATTGAACTAGGACTCGTCAGACTGCTTCACCTCCCTGTCTGCACCTCGAACTACAGCCACAAACTATGTCTTCTTCAACAGCTCCTCTTGTCACAGACTGCTGATTGACTTTGTCCTTCTAGCAGTAGACAAAGGCCTCCCACCTCTAGATAAGTCCACACTGACCGCTCAGAACTCCTATTGTCTTGCTAAAATAAATAGAAAGGAGTTGTACCTCATGTTGGTGTATTAGTCACCAACTTGTTCTCACACAACAATGATCTCAATTGCTCTCTCCCTTGTTATTCCTCACTAGTTGGGTAGAACTTGCTTGGGCTCTCATGGTTACCACAACCAGAGACGACAATATTTTTCAGAGCAACTAATTCTCCATTGTGTGTGTTGTACTCAGGGAAGCCTCCAGTACCCTTCTATTTATAGGCGGGGTTCCCAGTCGATCTGGGAGTAGAAGGGACCAAAAAATCTCAAATTTTGACAAAAATTCCAGAATTTTCGCAACATGTAGCAGCCGATCCGATCATCTGGAAAGCCATACAGTTGGCTCACATGCCAAACGACCATCTGGATCGGTCCAGACAGTCATCTATTCCTTTTCCAGTCACACAAGAAATCAAAAATTTGTTTCCAATTAATATTCCATATTAATTCCTTACACAACAAGTAATGTGAATAAAAATGAACTTATAATTATCTAGAACCTTCCCTCGGTCGAATTGGGCCATATCACCTATGTGACATGGCTGTCTTGCTCACCCACACAGTCTTCTGGTGAGCTGAGTTGGGCCGGCCAGTTCATCCAAAGCCAATCTCAACTCAAATCATTCTTGACTCCCCAGACGTCCATCACAACACATGAGACGACTGTTTGGCACTCCAGAAAATCATTTCTACATTTGATATGGGAATTTTGTAGTGTAGTCAGCCTAAATGTTGTGTGAATTAACTACCTAAATACTTTAGTACTTAATTCAATTGTCATTTAAGATTAAACACCTCTTCTAGGTCGAGACCTATGTGTGTGACCCTATAGGTCTCATATTATGTTGGCAATGAATGTCCATAACAACTTATGAAATCACAAGCAATGAGTGGTGCCTAGTCGCACATCAATGCTACCCATGTAAATGGAATGTTTGGGGAAAATTCAACCTACAATCTATGTATGGTGTTGCAGTGCTTGCATAGTTCCTTTGTTAGTAATGTTTAAATTGAACTTGAGGCATGGAGCAGTCACCCTCTTTATTATTCAATCTTGATTCTTGAACCAGAGTAGATTGTCTGAGATATATGTAAGATCAATATCACATATTGACTCACATGTGCATGGTCATGAATTTCTTACTCTCACTAATCAAGAGGCCTATGACATCATAATCATGTAGGAGGGAAAAATCCCATTACTTTCACTCACAGTTTATCCCCATGTGTCAAAGTCACCCAATCATCACCTTTATAACAACTCATGTTTGATGTTACAAAGTGTACCCAATGACCTGTGATGAGTGCAGTGATTTTAGGTCTAAGAATCACAACCACCACCATCACTGTGAGAGATGACTATGGCTTCCATGATGATGGCATCCATGTGTTAGTCTCATGGTGGGTCTGTTCGATACATTGTTCTCTAACTTGTATATGTGTGATTGGTCTGAAATTACCATATCATGACTAATGAGATTTTTTCATCACCGAACTCACACTCTGATATTATGTGTTATTATTTTCTATCAACCTTTCACAATAACAACTGATCATGGACATAACGAGAATATGCATATGTACTCTTAACATCCATATATGATCTCACTCTTCCAAGTCACGTACTTGAAGACATACTTGATTGAGTAATATTATTCTCTAGACATTTATAATATTACATCATTATCTCATAACTGAATTAAATAGAATAAATTAGCATCTTTCCTTTTACTAATAATCAAATCATTTACATTTGTGCCATTACAATCTTCACATGACTATCTCTCTGGGCATACATACCGACAAACTTCCATTTGTACTTAGAGACAATCACCTATGAATCGTATTCTAAGTGATCTTACATGACCATCATGCTTCTGTTGTGAAAGTGCCTTTGTCAAGGGGTCAACAACATTATTCTCAGTTGATACTTTGCAAATCTTCACATGTCTATGATGTACGATATCTCATATGAGATGGAACAACCTTTCTATATGCTTTGAGCGTTGATGCATTCCTTAGCTTGCACAATAGCTCCATTGTTGTCACAATATAGCACAATTTCCTCGTATATTCTTGGAATGACCCCAAGTTTTGTGATGAACTTCTTAATCTATACACCCTCCTTTATTGCACTCAATGCAACAATGTACTCGGCCTCTACTGTACTTGGAAGTCTTCCAACTTACAACTCCATTTTTAAGTTAGAACACGAATCCTAAATGCGACTTGTAATCATCTTGATCCGTCTGGAAGTTTTCATTGGTGTAACCCTTTACCACCAATTCTTCCTCTCCTCCGTAGACCAAGAACTAATCCTTAGTCCTTCTAAAGTACTTTAGGATGTTCTTCATGACTATCTAGTAAGCATCACCGGAATCTGACTGATATCTGCTCATCATGCTCAAGGCATATGAGTCATCTAGACGGGTATACAACATTGCATTCATGATTGATCCAATTGATAAGGCATATGGAATCAAACTCATGTGTTCTCTTTCTTCACAAGAAATGGGACATTGAGCTCTAGAGATGGGGACACCATGACGTACAGGTAGGTTTCCTTTCTTTGAGTTCTTTGTGTTGAACTGCTTTAACACTTTATCAATATATGTGCTCTGACTTAGTCCAAAAAGCCTTCTTAATCAATCTATATATACCTTTATCCCCAAGATGTAGGATTCTTCTCCCAAGTCTTTAAAAAAGAACGTATTTCCAAGACATGTCTTTACCTTTTGTAAATTAGGGATGTCATTTCCCATCAATAGTATGTCATCTCCATACAATATGAGGAATGTCACTATGCTCCCACTAAGCTTCTTATATACACAAGGTTCATCTTCATTTTGATTAAATCCAAACCCTTTGATTGTCTCATCAAAATGAAGATTCCAACTTTGAGATGCTTGCTTCAATCCATAGATTGGCCTTTGTAGCTTACATACTTCATTTGTATCCTTTGGATTTATAAAACCCTCAGACTATGTCATATACATATCCTCAAGAAGATTCCCATTAAGGAATGTGATTTTAACATCCATGTGCCAAATCTCATAGTCATAATAAGATGCAATAGCAAGCATGATCTTGATGGATTTAACCATGGCCACTGGAGAAAAGGTTTCGTCACAGTCAACACCCTAAACTTGTCTGAAATCCTTTGCAACCAATCTATCCTTATAAGTTTTAACTTTTCCATCCATGTCGGTCTTCTTCTTGAAGACCCACTTGCACCTTATCAGTTTTACCACTTCATGTGGATCAACTAAAGTCCATACTATGTTGGTATACATGGATTCCATCTCAGATCCCATGGCCTCAAGCTATTTCTCAGACTTTAGTTCTTCAATAGCATCTTTATAGGATATTGTCTCATCATCTATGAACAATTCACTATCTTCCTGTGTTACAAGATATCCAAATCTCTCAGGCTCAAGGCATGACCTATTATATCTACGAGGTTCTTGTGTTACTTGAGGAATTGAGAATCCACAACATCTTGTGATTCTCTTTGTTCCTCTTATTCATCTATCAGTTCAATGTTTTCTTGTTGGTCTCAAACCTCTTCGAGTTCCACTTTCCTCCCACTAATTCCTTTGAAAATGAAGTCCACTTCAAGGAATGTAGCATCCCTAGAACAAAAACTTTGTTGTCAGATTGGGAATAGAAGTAACATCCTCTAGATACTTTAGGATATCCAATAAAATAATATTTATCAGATCTAGGGCCAAGCTTTTCAGGAAACATTTTCTTGACATAAACTTCACATCCCCAAATCCTCATAAAAGACATATTAGGATGCTTTCCATTCCATATCTCATATGGTATCTTTTGAACCGATTTAGATGGTACTCGGTTTAGTGTAAACGTGAGAGTTTCTAGAGCATGCCCCCAGAAGGTAGCTGGAAGCTCATCTAAACTCATCATTGATCGCACCATATCTAGTAATGTGTGATTCCTTCTCTCTAACACACCATTATGCTGAGGTGTTCTAGGAGGAGTCCACTGGGATTCAATCCCATGCTATCTAAGAAGGTTCTCAAACTCTAGGCTTAAGTATTCTTCACCTTGATCAGAATGAAATGCCTTAATACTTTTATCAAGTTGGTTATGTACTTCATTCATAAACTCCTTTAACTTTTGAAGAGTTTCTAACTTGTGTTTCATTAAATAAACATAGCCACACCTACTAAAGTCATCAATGAAGGTTATGAAGTACTCATTCCCACCTCTAGCGGTTCTTATAAAAGGTCCACACACATTAGTAGGTATGAGTTCTAATAGATCATTGGCCCTCTCATTGTTACCAGTGAAAGGGGTCTTAGCCATCTTGCCCAACATATAAGATTCACATGTCTCTATTGATTCGAGATCAAAAGAGTCCAGATAACCATCTTTATGGAGTCTAGATATGTGATTCTCATTTATGTGCTCTAGATGACAATGCCAAAGGTATTTTTTGTTTGAGTTGTTGAGTTTTAGTCTTTTGGTATTAACATTATATACATTTGTCTTTATATGTAACAAGTAAAGACCATAAGACATAGGGTCACTGCCATAAAAGATCCCATCTTTTAAAATAGAACATCGACCATTTTTAATATGGAATTCAAATGCATCCTTGTCCATACAAGATACATAAATGACGTTTCTATTGATAGGAAGTACATAATAATAGTTCTTTAATTCTATTACAAGCCCTATGTGTAGAGATATACGATAGGTTCCAACTACGTTGGCCGCAACTCTTACACCATTAGCAACTCATAGATCCACCTCACCTTTTCCCAAAGACCTGCTTCCTTTTAGATCCTGCATATGAGAACATATGTGAGATCCACATCTGATATCTAATACCCATGATGATGAAGTAGAAAGATTTGTCTCAATGATGTATATACCTAAAGTGGATATCACCATCCCCATCTTCTTCTTCCTAAATGCCTTCAAGTACAAAATATGAGTTCATCTTGTACTTTTCTTTCTCCTTATCTTGACTATTTAAGATTTGGATTTGGGTTCGACCTCAGAATTCTTCTCGGTCTTGCTTTGATCCTTAGACTCAGCTGTGTTGATCCCCATCACGGGCTTGTCCTTTTTCAATTTTTCTTCAACATGAATCAACATGGAAAACAAGTATGACATTTGTCCAACCATATTATTCAGTGGCCAACTCTTGGATCAAGGTGAATCCCAGTTCTTCAAGATGATACACATATCCAAGCATATTGAGTACATGTTCTTCTACTGAGGTTCTCCCTATGATCTTTGACTCAAGAAGAACCTTCACGATATCATAACTTTCTTGCTTTGTAAGACCAAGTGTCACTTTATTAAGATGTTTTACCATCTCAATAACACTCATGTATTCACATGGATCATGCAAATCATAGTTCATGTAGCTAAGCATAAGGTACTTGATCTCTAAGGCATGATTCTAGTAAGTATCCACTTGTTTCCTAGGTGCATCAGGATGAGGTATTTATGGCACTGGTTTGTTAAGGACATAGAGCTTGCACTCTTCATTGAGAACCATTCTCAAAGTCCAAAACCATTCATGGAAATTTCTCCCATCAAGTTTGTCCTTCTTCAGGACCAATCACAAATCAGATTTGTTCGTCATTTGATTTTACAAGAGATGATTTTGTTTGACTTGAAAATTTTGATGATATTAATTAGGACTTTAATTACTATCGCTCTGACTATTTTATTCGAATTGATAGCCCTCAATATCAATCTGGAATATTGCAACATTCAATATTCTAGTGAGCCAGATCCAAGAAATTCAACTGTGGCCCAATCAACACCGCAAACACAGTCAACCATCAAGGTAAGTAACTCTTTCCAATTGCATTATATGCAATTCTGGATATGATATGTGCAACCCCTTTCCATAACCATCTGCATGCTTTTGGTCCCAGAGGCAAGAATCACTAGTCAAGCCTGACCCAAAAGTCAACACAATAATAATGTACCTTGTGGAGCCAGAACCTACATTATTATCATCACACTTCCACGAGATAGACAATGCACCCCGTGAAGGCCAAACCAACGCTTGGTTGATCAAGCTTTTCATGTGTGTCACTTTTAGAAAGCATGTAAGACTTTGATAATTTATTTGAGGGAGTTTTTATAAATACATATACATTATCCAATCACCACATATATAGTACATATCATATATATGCTATATCTCACAACAAAAACATACAATAAATGAAAGCAATGGTTATGGCCAGCCTAATGTAATTTTTTGGAGATACACGGAATTACGTCATCTAGGTCTACATCACATGCATAAACATGTTGTTAATGGAGATCTGTTCTTGCCAATATGGCTTGATCGATTCAACCCTTAAATCAATCGTCTTTCCTACTAGCCGGTTGTTAGGTCATCTCACCGACCGTCTAGTTCCATCGGTCCATCATTTACTGGCTCCTCCAACGGATTGGTTGGGTCCACCAGCAAAATGATTTGGCTTGTCCACCATGTCCTCAATAGTCCTTCAGTGAGTCGGCTCGTCTTTGGGACATATTCATCTTCATCATAGCATAAAAGTAAACTATCCTACTTTTACATAATTATTGAGAAACCTCGAGTTACATTCGAGGGGACCAAGGGTTGGAAGGAATTAACTTTACACTGGGAGGATAAGATAGAACCTCAGTTCGTAGACTGAGATAAATGGATAAACCAACCATACAACCATGCACAGAATATACGGTCTATTGAACATAGCCATACTACACATCTACCATCAAAACCACTTTTCAGGCGACACATGTAAATTTAATATGTATATATATATATATATTTATATATATATCATATATATATATATTAGTTTGGTATTATTGTGGTATTGGATTTGACAAGATATAATTTACATCATATGCAATAATAGAACGACAAAAACTAAAATTTGATCTTATCGATTATCCCATAATATAGTAAATTGATGTTTGCTCTGATATCATTATAGGGAAATATGTCTATAGAGTAGGCTTTGGAAACAAAAAAATTATCTACCATATTCTCATAATTAGCGGATCATGTCAATAACTATAATTCAAGAAGGATGGTTTTGTGGGTATACCTGGTCCAGGAGCAAGTCCAACGACAATCATCGTCGTTGTAGATGTGCACTCTGAATCATGGTGGCACTATAACTCATCAGACTATTGCACCTCCTGGTCTACACCTCAAACTACAGTCATGCACGGACCTTGTCTTCTTTAGCAACTCCTCTTGTCATGGCCTACTGGTTGACATTGTCCTCATAGCGGCAGACAACGACCTCCCTCCTATAGAGAAGTCCACACAAACTGTGTAGAACTCCTATTGTATTGCTAGAACATACATGAAGGAGTTGTCCCTCTTATTGGTATACTAGTCACCAACTTGCTCTCCCACAACAATGATCTCAATTTCTCTCTCTCTTATTGTTCCTCCCTAGTCAGTTAGAACTTGCTTGGTCCCTCATGGTTACCATAATCAGAGAGGACAATATTTGTCAGAGCAACTGATTCTCAATTGTCTATGTTGTATTATGTGATGCTCGTAGTACCCCTATATTTATATATGGGTTTAGGGTCTAGGTTTCCAACCTTCTCGGGAGTGAAAGGGACAAAAAAATCTCAAAATTTCACAACATTACTAGAATTTTTGCAACATGCGGCAGCCGAACCAGTCATCTAGAAAGCCAGACAGTTGGCTCACATGCCAGACGGCCATCTAGGTCAGTCCATACAGTCGTATGGTGCTTTCCCAGTTGCACATAAAATTGTTAATTCATTTCCAATTAGGATTTCATATTAATTCCTTGCACAATAAGTGATGTGCAACTAAAACAAACTTGGAAATATCTAGAATCTTTCCTCGGCCGAACTGGGCCATCTCACCCATAGAGAAGTCCACACGGACCGTGTAGAACTCATGTCGTCTTGCTAGAACGTACATGAAGGAGTTGTCTCTCCAGTTGATGTACTGGTTACCAACTTGCTCTCCCACAATAATGATCTCAATTTCTCTCTCCCTTGTTATTCCTCCGTAGTGGGTTAGAACTTGTTTGGGCCCTCATGGTTACCACAACTAGAGAGGACAATGTTTTTTAGAATAACTGATTCTCGATTGTCTGTGTTCTATTATGGGAAGCCCCCCAGTACCCCTCTATTTATAGGTGGGGTTTGGATCCAGGTTCCCAATCGATGTGGGAGTGGAAGGGACCGGAAAATCTCAAATTTTCACAACACTAGACTTTTCACAAAATGCGGCTGCTGAGCCGGTTGTCTAGAAAGCCAGACGGTCATCTGGCTCAGTCCATACGGTCGTCTGGTGCTTTTCCAGTCGCACACAAAATCGACAATTTGTTTCCAATTAAAATTTCATCTTAATTCCTTACACAACAAGTGATGTGCAACTAAAACAAACTTGAAAATATCTAGAACCTTTCTTTGGCTGAACTGGGTCATGTCACCCATGTGAGACGGCCATCTCGCCCACCTAGATAGTCGTCTGGTGAGCTGAGTTGGGTCGGTCGTTTCATTCAAAACCAATTTCAACTCAAATCAGGCCTAACTCCCCAGACACCATTCTCAACACTTGAGACGGTTGTTTTCCACTCTAGATGGTCATCTTAACACTTGAGATGGGCGTTTGGTAATGCAGTCAGCCTATATGTTGTGTGAATCAAATACCTAAATACTTTAGTACTTAGTTCAATTGTCAATAAAGATTAAACTCCGCTTCTAGGTCGAAACGTATATGTTTCACCTTTTAGGTCCCATACTACATTGGCAGTGAATGTCCATAACAACTTATAACATCACAAGCAATAATGGGTGCCTAATCACATATCAATTCTATCTAAGTAAATGGAAAGTTGAGGAACAACTTCAACCTACAATATGTGTATGATGTTGCAGTGCGTGTATATTTCCTTTACTATTGATGTCCAGATTGAACTCAAGGCATGAAGCAGTCACCCTCTTTATCATTCAATATTGTTTCTTGAACCAGAGTAGAATGTTTGAGATATATATAAGTTCAATATCACATATTAACTCACATTTGCATAGCCATGCATTTCTCAGTCTCGCTAATCAAGAGGCCTAGAACATCATACTCCTATAGGAGGAACAAATCTCATTTCTATCACTCACAATATATCCCCATGTGTTAAAATCACCCAATCATCACCGTTATAACAACCCATGTTTCAGGACTGCATTTGATGATGTCAAAGTGTACCCAACAACATGTGATGAGTGTAGTGATTTCAGGTCTAAGAACCACAACCACCACCATCACTGTGAGAGCTGACTATAACTTCCATGAGGATGGTTTCTATTGTTTCAGTCTCATGGTGGGCCTATCTGATACACTGTTCTCTAACATGTATCTGTGTGACTGGTTTGATATTGCCATATCATGAGAAATGAGATTTTGTCATCAACCAACTCACAGTCTGTGTATCATACTAAAACCTAAAACTTAATCTTAATCTAGGGTTAAGGAGTTAGAAACCTTAGTCTTTGAGGTTTATCCAAACAAGGATTAGAATATGCTCTTTAGTGACCTTAAATATGTTAAATCATGAATAAATCACATTAAAATGTAGAATATAAATTAATATTACCCAATACCTTCAAAGTAATCATAAAATCAATGAAAGGTGCATAAGATATGTCACATGAGGTAATAATGTGCATAATAGGACAAGGTGTCCGTAACTATGAATAATGAGTTATAGTTCTACAAATTATGAAATAAATAAATTTATGTGAGATAATGATAGAGTAGATTTGTTATGACCCGTTTCAAAGTTTATCGGTAAGCATCATTATTTGAGCCTAATTAAAGTTATTTGATCTAACTTATGTGCTCATGTGATGGTTAGTGCATCATTAACTTGATTTAGTTGAATCAAGCACATAAGATTAATTAGTGCATAATTAAGATGATTAAGTTGAGTTAAATAATCACAAATGCAATTAGATCTTTGAACTAGTGAAATGGTCCGATTAGCATAATTTTATGCTTTGAGGGTGTAGAGGACCTCGTTCTTGAAATGTTGCAAGAAAAATCGTTCAAATCGGACCCTCAAGGCAAAAGTTACAACCTTTTTGGTTTTCTTGGACCTATAGTGCAATTTTTCCCATTTAATAGGTCAATAACCTTTTCTTTCCTTGCTTATCTCTTTGTATTTCATGCAACCGATAGAACAGCAACCGCCTAAAGCGGCGCTCAGTAGGGGGCTCGGTTGCAGCAGCAACGGAGGGGCGATTTTGGGCGATCTGGCACTCTATAGCTCCGATCCGCGGCAACCTGCTTCCCCTTCTTCTTCCTCCTCTTCCTTGCCCAACAGCAGCTCGACTAGCAAGGGCGCCGACCGACCAGCACAACAGCAGTGCGGCCCGATTGAGCAGGAACGGGGGAAAAGGCGGGCGATTTTCTGGTTTCCTCGGCCGATTCAAAGGCGTTGGTCTTCTTCTCTTCTTTCTTTCTTCCTCCTCACTTCTCCCTTCCTCCACTCCATCCGTGCTAGCTAAGCCAGCAGCCTTGCCACCCTGCTGCTTGGTTTACGGCAAGCTTGCTGCAGCTAGCTGCTACATACGGCAGCAACCAAGGGCCACCTTGGGACGCCCTGCAATAGGGGAAGGTGTCTCCGAGCTCGGCCTGGAGTTCCAAACGAGTTTCTGCAGCCCTAGCTACGAATGAGCAACCAACAGAGCCCTTTTCGTTAATCTGCATATGAGCGTGAAGTAAAGTGTTGCAACAGGAACGTAATAGAGCTATTCCATAGGTAGAAGACAACCAAAATTGGCCCAGAAATAGGCTCTGGACACAATTCCGGACGAACCCGGACAGTTCGAAACGCGGTGAGTGGGGTTTCATTTATTTATCATTAATAAACTCAGGTGTTTGAATATTTCCAGTTATGTGCGCGAATTTCGCTGATAAGAGGCGTTATCAGGCGTCGGGCAGCGTTTGGCGTCGCCCAACTTTTTATTTCATAAATTGCTTCTAGACGCTGTTATATGATTAAATTTAGCAATTGATCAGTGTGGATTGAGTCGGTAGATTTATATGGTTCATTTGAACCTAAATTGCTCATTTGAATGTTGAAATTAGAAATTCATGTCTGAAAATGGTATAATTTGGGTATGAACCTAAACAATGAAGATTTCTGATAAAATATAAGATGTACGATTTCAAAGTAGATATGAATAAATAAAATACGCATGAAAACCCTAATTGCATATATCTTTTGACGTTAATATGTGTAAATTGATATTTACATGAAATGGCACATTTCTCCGAAATATTACCAGAAATTCTCAAGTATTGTTATGAAATTATATTGTGAAATGTAATTAACTCTTAATTGAGTTAAGTGATGCACAAACCAAGATTTGGGTTAATGTGCACATTTTTCGAGAATTTTAGAGAATTGACAAATGTTGAGTATGATTCTCGTATGTGAAGTAAATTTCTTTAATTTGTGCAATAAGATGTTCAATTGCGTAAATTCGCTATGTATGTGCCAAATTGAAATAAGTTGGGTTATTTATGCATTTCTAATTTGTCTGAATGCATGGTATGAGAATTTCTCAGAAATTACAATGATTTGAAATATATTGCTCTGTCAGTTTAGAATGACAGTGTATTGTGATCTGATATGAAATCAGTAAATGTGATATTCCTGTTTAAGTGTTTATATGTTAACCAGTTAATAGACTTAGATGCCCTGACACCGTAGAACCCCTTTTGGAGGTCTATGCCTTAGGGGTGAAATGACCTACCTAGCGTGAGTCTAGATGGTCGGTGGCTCGTGTTTAACAATAATCCGTGCGTGTGTCACGGTGGCACGAGGACAGAGAGGCAGTGTTCAACAATAATCCGTGCGTGTGTCACGGTGGCACTGGATTAATCTGTGCGTGTGTCACAGTGGTAACCCAGACTCTCCGCCTGTGTGCTCAGGTTAGAGGAGGAGTCTAGAGTACACTCTTTGAGAGTGCAGTGAGGCCGTGTGAGCCTGAGAGTCCTGACGCAGACCAGGACGGCAGTCAGACTTAGCATTTCCCGGGTGTGTCGCTAAGTCTTGTACGGTGGGTTCGTAGTTCGCTACGAGACTTTATATGCAGAGTACACTGCATATGATCAGGGCATAAGTTAAAAGATGATTACTTAGAATTAAGGTAGATTAATATGAAACTTGTGTATGTTCAGATTTAGAATTTATAATACTTGTTCTTTAAATGTTCATTATACTTTTCTGCAATAATTGCACTGTTTAATTAGAACTGCTCAGTTTGTTATTTTATTCACATATTCATGTTAAAGGTAAAATACGGAGTTGTTTAGTGATAGCTAAATGAAATGCTATTCACTGAGCGAGTAGGCTCATACCTCTACTCAAACATTTTCAGGTCAACGACAATTCCAGGAATCAGAAGGATCTTTTCATCCTAACGCTTAATCTGTAGAAGGTATATGTAGTTAGTTTAGTTAGATAGTGGTCTCTTAGTCCTTTCCCCTCGGTCCTTGGGACATGGTGTGGGTGAGAGAGAGTGTGTATGTGTAATGTGTATAAAGATGTAAATTATTGTTATGTTTACTTTCTGTTAAACAATGTTACATGTTGTAAACTCTGTTTACTTTCTCTAGCCAGTTTAATTGAAATGCTTCCGCAATAGTTTATTATGTTTTAGTTTACAACAATAATCCGGATATCATTACAAGGTTTTAAAAAGAAAAAGTTCGCAGTGATTTGTTTATGTGTTAATCCCTCCGTCGCGCCCTAATCTCGTGATTAGTGGTTAGTGTGAGATCGGGGTGTGACAACTCTTGGTATCAGAGCATAGGTTGAGTATATGAATATTCTAAGTCCAGGTCAGGGGACGATAAGAGACCAATAGGATTAAGGTTTAGGTGTCTTTCTTCTATCTGTAGTTTTCTAACAGGAAATATTATGTTATATCATTGCAGATGGCAGGAAGAGGTCATGATCATGATGACCAGGCCGAGAGTCATGTTGGCCCTGATCCTCTGTACTTGGGTCCAGGTGGTGGTAACCATGTGGATGAAGCATCCCGTATGTACAGGATGTTTCTGGAGACCAGAGAGAAGTACAAAGCTGATAGGCGAGCTTCTACTTCTACCAGCAGTAAGGATCTGATGCGATCTTATGAGCTTGTAAAGAAGCTTGGTGGCACTGAGTTTAGTGGCACTACAGATCCAGCAGAGGCTGATGAATGGTTTAGACAGATAGAGAAGGTCTTTCGCCTGATGGAGCTTCCAGAAGAGAAGAAGATTAATCATGCAGTCTATCTTTTGACAGGCGATGCAGAGTTGTGGTGGCATAGTGTGGAGGAAAAGAGGAGAGGTACAGAGCTTTCTTGGCAGGATTTCTCTGAAGAGTTTCATCTTAAGTTTTATCCACCTACCTTCATTAATGAGAAAATCAGGCAATTACAGAACATTAAGCAGGGGAACATGACAGTTACTGAGTATGAAGCGCTTTTCACCCGGTTAGCGAACTTCTGTCCGCAGCTTGTTCCCGACAACATAGAAAGATGCAGAAGATTTCAGGAAGGGCTAAGGCCAGAAATTCGGCATACAGTTTCTGCTACTAGCAGAAGGAACAGGGAGAACTTTGGTGAGTTTGTTGAGGCTGCTAGACAGGTTGAAGAATCTGTGAATGCGGATAAGGTGCCTGAGTCTAAGAAGAGATTTGCGGACTTTAGTGGAAGACAGTCCAGTAGTGGGTACAGAGGTGGAGGTAGAGGTTTCTTCTCCAAGTTGGGACGCAGTATTGGTTGTTTCAGCAGACCAAGATCTGGTGAGATGACATCTTCTTCTTATGGGCGGCCATCTAGATCATCTACCTCTGTGACTGGTCCACTGAGGCAGGAAACGCGAGTATGTAATACTTGTGGAAGATCACACTCTGGTCAGTGTCAGGGTTCGGACTTTCGAGGTTGTTATCATTGTGGTCAGATGGGACATAAAAAGAAGTTTTGCCCTCAGCTTCAACCAGCAGCATCACCAGTTTTTCAGTCCCAGTTTCATGATGTCCAGAGACAACCTCCAGTGGAAGGATCGAGTTCTTCTGTGGCTTCTGGTTCTAGAGGTGGTGGTGTGCCCAGTGGCAGAAGTAGTCAGAGAGGACAGCGTGGCAGAGGGAGAGCTTCAGCGCGTTTCTTTTCTTTGACACCTCAGGAAGGTATAATCTCTTCACAAGTTGTTACAGGAGAAATGCTTTTGTTTAATAGTATACCAGTTTCAGTTTTGATAGATCCAGGTGCTACTCACTCTTTCATACGACGCTCTTTAGTTGGTGAACTTAATATGTTAACTCAAGAGTTGATAGATGAGTTAGTGTTGAGGGTTCCACTAGGTGGACCAACAGTTTTATCTGAGTTCTGTCCCGGATGCTTGTTATCTTTTGGAGGTTACACCTTTGCTGCTAATCTCATACCCTTGGATGTCAATACTTTTCAAGTCATCTTGGGTATGGATTGTCTTGAAACATATCGAGTGCAACTCGATTGTTGGAAAAAGGAAGCTACCTTTCAACTAGGTGAATTTTCTTGTGTCTTTACTGGAGACAGGAAAGTTCTACCTACGTGCATAATATCAACTGCTGTAGCTGATAAGATGCTACAGAAAGGATGTGAAGCGTTCCTTGCTCATGTGGTTGACACTAGAGCAGAAAAGAACACCGCCAGTGTTTATGATGTGCCGGTAGTTAGTGAGTTTTCTGATGTTTTTCCAGAAGAGTTGCCAGGCTTACCTCCTGTCAGAGACATTGATTTTGAGATTCAGGTATATCCAGGTAGTCATCCAGTGGCACTGCCAGCTTATAGAATGGCACCTGCAGAGTTGAAGGAACTCAAGGTGCAGCTGCAGGAGTTGCTGGATAAGGGTTTCATCAGACCCAGTTCTTCGCCGTGGGGTGCTCCAGTCTTGTTTGTTAAGAAAAAGGATGGTACCATGCGTCTCTGTATAGATTACAGGCAACTGAACAAGATCACTATTAAGAACAAGTACCCTTTGCCGAGAATAGACGATCTGTTTGATCAGTTGCGTGGAGCGACGATATTCTCTAAGATAGATTTGAGATCTGGATATCATCAGCTCAGAATAAAGGCTTCTGATATTCCTAAGACAGCTTTCAGAACCAGGTATGGGCATTATGAGTTTTTGGTCATGTCGTTTGGGCTGACCAATGCCCCAGCAGCCTTTATGGATATGATGAATCGGATTTTCAAACCGTTCCTAGATCAGTTTATTGTAGTCTTTATAGATGATATCCTGATCTACTCCACAGATGATGTACAACATGAGCAACACCTGAGAGTAGTGTTGCAGTTGTTGAGACAACACCAACTGTATGCTAAGTTTAGCAAGTGTGAGTTCTGGTTGGCTGAGGTAGCATTTCTTGGACATGTTATCTCGAGAGATGGAGTTAGCGTTGATCCTAAGAAAGTTGATTCTGTGCTTCAGTGGGAACAACCTAAGACTCCTACTGAGATCAGAAGTTTCTTGGGTTTAGCAGGCTATTACAGAAGGTTTATACAGAACTTCAGTGTGCTAGCATCACCCTTGACACGTTTGACGAGGAAGAATGCACCGTTTGTTTGGTCTGATAACTGTGAGAAAAGTTTTCAGATCTTGAAGAAAAAGTTGACCACAGCGCCAGTGTTGGTTTTGCCCGAGGCAGATAAAGGTTATACAGTGTTCTGTGATGCTTCCAGGAGGGGTTTAGGTTGTGTGTTGATGCAAGAAGGCAAGGTTGTGGCCTATGCATCTAGACAGCTTAAGAAGAACGAAGAGAACTACCCTACTCATGATCTAGAATTAGCTGCTATAGTTCATGCTCTTAAGACATGGCGTCACTACCTGTATGGTGAGACATGTCAGGTGTTTACAGACCATAAGAGTTTGAAGTATATCTTCACTCAGAAGGATTTGAATTTGAGACAACGCAGATGGCTTGAGCTGATCAAAGACTATGATGTGACAATCGATTACCATCCTGGTAAAGCGAATGTTGTGGCAGATGCCTTGAGTAGAAAGTCAAGTTCAACAGCAGATGCATTTTCTATGGCATGTTTCAAGAGAGACTTGCTTGTAGATATGCGAAAGTTGAACTTAGACTTGGATGTGACTGGACAAAGTGGGTTGATTGCTCAAATGCAGGTCAAACCTACTTTCTTTGATCAGATTAAGGAGTTGCAACAGAGTGATAACGAATTGTGGCAGGTTATGCAGGATATGTCGGAAGGTAAAAGGTCAGAATTCAGGTTTTCTGACGATGGTGTGTTGTATCTTCATGACAGGTTGTGTGTACCTGGGAACAGTGAGCTGAAAGAGCAAATTCTTGAAGAAGCGCATGCTTCTATGTATGCTATGCATCCTGGTAACACGAGAATGTACAGGAATCTCAAAGAGCTGTACTGGTGGTCTGGTATGAAAAGAGATGTGGCTGAGTACGTGGCTAGATGTGGAGTGTGTCAGCAGGTTAAAGTTGAGCATCAGAAACCTGCTGATACCTTACAGTCGCTTCCTATACCTGAATGGAAGTGGGAACACATCACGATGGATTTTGTGGTAGGGTTACCCAGAACGCCTCGAGGCTCGGACTCGATTTGGGTGATTGTGGATAGACTAACTAAGTCTGCTCACTTTCTTCCGGTCAAGTCAACCTTTGATGTTCCGAAGCTGTCCAAGATATATGTGGATGAGGTAATCAGATTACATGGGATTCCAGTTTCCATTATTTCTGACAGAGATCCTAAGTTCACATCCAGGTTTTGGGATCAGTTACATCGTGCGTTGGGCACAAGGTTGAGGTTCAGTACAGCGTTTCACCCGCAGACGTATGGTCAGTCTGAGAGGACCATTCAGACTCTTGAAGACATGCTGAGAGCATGCGTTCTGCAGTTCAGAGGTAACTGGGAAGAACACTTAAGTCTGATGGAGTTTGCATATAACAACAGCTACCATTCTAGTCTTGGAATGGCCCCATATGAAGCTCTATATGGCAGGAAGTGTAGATCACCAGTTTGTTGGTATGAGGTTGGTGAGAAAGAAATTCTTGGACCTGAGATAGTTGATATAACTACAGAGAAGATATCCGTGATCAGGGAGCAGTTGAAAGCTGCACAAGACAGGCAGAAAAGTTATGCAGAGATACGACGTCGACCTCTTGAGTTTGAGGTTGGTGACGAGGTTTATCTGAAGGTTTCACCGTGGAAGGGAGTGTTAAGGTTTGGCAAGAGGGGTAAGTTGACCCCTAGGTTCATGGGCCCATATCCTATTGTTGAGAGGATTGGGCCTGTAGCTTACAAGTTGGATTTGCCGTCTGAGTTGGCAAATCTTCATGATGTGTTTCATGTGTCTATGCTTAAGAAATGTTACCCTGGTACGGAAAAGATAGTTGACCCAGAACCTGCACAGCTCAGATCAGATGTGTCCTATGTTGAAGGACCAGTTCAGATAGTTGATCAGAGGATCAAGAAACTTAAGAATCGTGAGATACCTTTAGTAAAAGTTTTGTGGAGGAATCATAACCTAGAGGAAGCTACGTGGGAGCTTGAGTCAGAGATGCGTAACAAGTTTCCTTTTCTCTTTTAGGAATTTTGGGACGAAATTCTTATAAGGGAGGGAGATTGTTATGACCCATTTCAAAGTTTATCGGTAAGCATCATTATTTGAGCCTAATTAAAGTTATTTGATCTAACTTATGTGCTCATGTGATGGTTAGTGCATCATTAACTTGATTTAGTTGAATCAAGCACATAAGATTAATTAGTGCATAATTAAGATGATTAAGTTGAGTTAAATAATCACAAATGCAATTAGATCTTTGAACTAGTGAAATGGTCTGATTAGCATAATTTTATGCTTTGAGGGTGTACAGGACCTCGTTCTTGAAATGTTGCAAGAAAAATCGTTCAAATCGGACCCTCAAGGCAAAAGTTACAGCCTTTTTGGTTTTCTTGGACCTATAGTGCAATTTTTCCCATTTAATAGGTCAATAACCTTTTCTTTCCTTGCTTATGTCTTTGTATTTCACGCAACCGATAGAACAGCAACCGCCTAAAGCGGCGCTCAGTAGGGGGCTCGGTTGCAGCAGCAACAGAGGGGCGATTTTGGGCGATCTGGCACTCTATAGCTCCGATCCGCGGCAACCTGCTTCCCCTTCTTCTTCCTCCTCTTCCTTGCCCAACAGCAGCTCGACTAGCAAGGGCGCCGACCGACCAGCACAACAACAGTGCGGCCCGATTGAGCAGGAACGGGGGAAAAGGCGGGCGATTTCCTGGTTTCCTCGGCCGATTCAAAGGCGTTGGTCTTCTTCTCTTCTTTCTTTCTTCCTCCTCACTTCTCCCTTCCTCCACTCCATCCGTGCTAGCTAAGCCAGCAGCCTTGCCACCCTGCTGCTTGGTTTACGGCAAGCTTGCTGCAGCTAGCTGCTACATACGGCAGCAACCAAGGGCCACCTTGGGACGCCCTGCAATAGGGGAAGGTGTCTCTGAGCTCGGCCTGGAGTTCCAAACGAGTTTCTGCAGCCCTAGCTACGAATGAGCAACCAACAGAGCCCTTTTCGTTAATCTGCATATGAGCGTGAAGTAAAGTGTTGCAACAGGAACGTAATAGAGCTATTCCATAGGTAGAAGACAACCAAAATTGGCCCAGAAACAGGCTCTGGACACAATTCCGGACGAACCCGGACAGTTCGAAACGCGGTGAGTGGGGTTTCATTTATTTATCATTAATAAACTCAGGTGTTTGAATATTTCCAGTTATGTGCGCGAATTTCGCTGATAACAGGCGTTATCAGGCGTCGGGCAGCGTTTGGCGTCGCCCGACTTTTTATTTCATAAATTGCTTCTAGACGCTGTTATATGATTAAATTTAGCAATTGATAAGTGTGGATTGAGTCGGTAGATTTATATGGTTCATTGGAACCTAAATTGCTCATTTGAATGTTGAAATTAGAAATTCATGTCTGAAAATGGTATAATTTGGGTATGAACCCAAATAATGAAGATTTCTGATAAATTATCAGATGTACGATTTCAAAGTAGATATGAATAAATAAAATACGCATGAAAACCCTAATTGCATATATCTTTTGACGTTAATATGTGTAAATTGATATTTACATGAAATGGCACATTTCTCTGAAATATTACCAGAAATTCTCAAGTATTGTTATGAAATTATATTGTGAAATGTAATTAACTCTTAATTGAGTTAAGTGATGCACAAACCAAGATTTGGGTTAATGTGCACATTTTTCGAGAATTTTAGAGAATTGACAAATGTTGAGTATGATTCTCGTATGTGAAGTAAATTTCTTTAATTTGTGCAATAAGATGTTCAATTGCGTAAATTCGCTATGTATGTGCCAAATTGAAATAAGTTGGGTTATTTATGCATTTCTAATTTGTCTGAATGCATGGTATGAGAATTTCTCAGAAATTACAATGATTTGAAATATATTGCTCTGTCAGTTTAGAATGACAGTGTATTGTGATCTGATATGAAATCAGTAAATGTGATATTCCTGTTTAAGTATTTATATGTTAACCAGTTAATAGACTTAGATGCCCTGACACCGTAGAACCCCTTTTGGAGGTCTGTGCCTTAGGGGTGAAACGACCTACCTAGCGTGAGTCTAGATGGTCGGTGGCTCGTGTTTAACAATAATCCGTGCGTGTGTCACGGTGGCACGAGGACAGAGAGGCAGTGTTCAACAATAATCCGTGCGTGTGTCACGGTGGCACTGGAGTAAATAGGGGTTATTCAACAATAATCTGTGTGTGTGTCACAGTGGTAACCCAGACTCTCCGCCTGTGTGCTCAGGTTAGAGGAGGAGTCTAGAGTACACTCTTTGAGAGTGCAGTGAGGCCGTGTGAGCCTGAGAGTCCTAACGCAGACCAGGACGGCAGTCAGACTTAGCATTTCCCGGGTGTGTCGCTAAGTCTTGTACGGTGGGTTCGTAGTTCGCTACGAGACTTTATATGCAGAGTACACTGCATATGATCAGGGCATAAGTTAAAAGATGATTACTTAGAATTAAGGTAGATTAATATGAAACTTGTGTATGTTGAGATTTAGAATTTATAATACTTGTTCTTTAAATGTTCATTATACTTTTCTGCGATAATTGCACTGTTTAATTAGAACTGCTCAGTTTGTTATTTTATTCACATATTCCTGTTAAAGGTAAAATACGGAGTTGTTTAGTGATAGCTAAATGAAATGCTATTCACTGAGCCAGTAGGCTCATACCTCTACTCAAACATTTTCAGGTCAACGACAATTCCAGGAATCAGAAGGATCTTTTCATCCTAACGCTTAATCTGTAGAAGGTATATGTAGTTAGTTTAGTTAGATAGTGGTCTCTTAGTCCTTTCCCCTCGGTCCTTGGGACATGGTGTGGGTGAGAGAGAGTGTGTATGTGTAATGTGTATAAAGATGTAAATTAATTGTTATGTTTACTTTCTGTTAAACAATGTTACATGTTGTAAACTCTGTTTACTTTCTCTAGCCAGTTTAATTGAAATGCTTCCGCAATAGTTTATTATGTTTTAGTTTACAACAATAATCCGGATATCATTACGAGGTTTTAAAAAGAAAAAGTTCGCAGTGATTTGTTTATGTGTTAATCCCTCTGTCACGCCCTAATCTCGTGATTAGTGGTTAGTGTGAGATCGGGGTGTGACAAGATTCGTTGTAGATCATTCCTTTGCCTTATGGTAAAAGGAAGAGAAAAGGGAATCAATAATAATGCTTAAAACATTATAATGAGATATTGAATTATTAATGAGAGAAATAATAGAAATAATGGATAATGGACTAAAAGGAAAACTTATTGGATAAGAATAACCTCATATTCATTTTCTTTAGATATGATTTGGCTTTGGAGGCCAAGTTTGGATAAAAATAACCATATCTATTTTATTTAGGATGATTTTCCTTTAAAATATTAAATAAAATATTTAATGACTCCAATAGTGGAAAATAATCTTAGATTCATAATCTACATATTAAAATATGCCTTTGGGTGAATTTTCACTCAAATTGGAGAAAGTTTGATTAAAAGATGAAATTAGGAGAGAGAAAGTGTGTAGAACCTTCAAAATATTAAATAGGTGCACAAATATTTCCAACATATAAAATTAATGGCAAATTCGTATCCAACACGTTAAATAGGACTTATGGGTAAAGTTTCATAAAATTTTGGCAATCCTATCATCATTAATGAAGGAGGAAAGAGAAAATAAGTTTTAAATTATTTATCCAATTAAAAGTTCTCAAAAGGCAAAAATAATTCCATATTATTATTCTACATCTCAAAATCAGTCAGAGTGTCAATTTTTATTAAATTTGGGATTTGTTTACACCCTCAAAAGAGGAGAGGGAAAGAAGAAATAAATGTGTTCACATTAAAGTCGAATTTTATTGGGATTGTCATTTAATTTGTCACATGCCTTATTTTTTTCACACATGATGGGGACTATTTGATGGAAGATTGTACGGCTCGCACTCATCTTCTAGCTCACGCCGAGTAAGAGATAGAGTCCGAACTAGTGTAAATTTCCAACTTGAATTTCTTACTCAATTTTCAATCTTTTTCACTGATTCTTTCGCCAAACTATTCCAAAAAGGATTGCACATCTTTTGATCCTTATATTTCACATAATCATCAAGTTTTAGTGAAATGCCCAAATCTTGGGCTTCATGGTTCCTGATTCGTTTGGGTTTTTGTTGTACGCATATCCTCACCTATAAATAGATGTACTCCCTGCATCTCTAACCATTGAACAATCATCCTCTTGATTCAATTTATTAATTCTCATGTTTATCTCATTCTACTATTAGATTTCTCCTCCTGTCTTGTGGTGACCTATTCTTCTCCACCCCGACATCTCTGAACGAATTACCTGCCTCGGTGAGTTCGTTTTCTCCTGCTCTTGCCTTCGATTTCTCTAGTTTCTTATTTGGTCGCATCTTTTGATTTCACCCAAATCGGTGCTAGCAAGCAGCTTTGCTGCTTTGCGCCATGGCAGGTGGTGAGAAAGGAGAAGGATCTCCTCGGTGATATCTCGATTATACCCTTAGCCTTTCCTCTTTCGTTGTTGTTTTTATTGGGGGTGTTTTGGTCTTTTCACCCGACTTTGTTTTCTTTCTCGTAGATTTCCAATATGTTGAGGGGCTAATTGAGTTGTCCACTTGTGAGTGGGCCAACTCAAATGCGGTGCCCACTCTTTCCCTCTATTTTCCTTTTTCTCGAATTTATGCCAAATGGAATTTTCTAATTTGCTAGATTTTGCAAAATTCATAATAAATTATTTACTAATCAGAAAATTACGGAAAAATACTCGTTGGATTCATAAAAATATAAGATTTCTATTGGTATTATTTTTGTGGCATGAATCAAATATTTGAAAGCGGTTATTTTAATAGATCTAATTAAATAAGATAATAACTTGTATAATTCATAACTAAATATTTATAATTCAGGAAAATCTAATAAAATATGTTTTCAATTCAGGAAAATATAACCTAAAACTTGGCATAGTTTTGATAACCTAATTCATTAATAATAAAAATCCGAATTTTAGGGTTTTGAATAATCAATATAGTTCTAACTCTAATTTCACATATATGAAATTAGGTGCTTGGAAACCTAGATTTGGATCTAGAAGTAATCTTGTTTGGACTAAGACTCTGTGAGAGGTATGTTTGCATCTCCTATTCTTATTTATTGAGTAAAAACCTAAATTATCTTTCTTTTGATCCTATGGACAATAGCCTATACATTGCTCTTATCTTTTGATATCATGGTTCTTGTGAACTACCTTTTTGTGGTGATCTTAGATATTCTCTTAACTTCTTTCCTCATGCCTTAGTGAATGTTGGACTTATTTGTTGCTATATGCCTACTTGAAGTGGATAATAATGATGATTACTAATGTGGTGACTAATTTGTAAAATCCGACCATATCTTTTTACTTGCCTCCCTATTAAGCATGTTGTGTGACTCAGTATCCCTAGAGTAATATAATTTGCATTGGTTTTGGGTTATGTGCTCTTATTATTTACTTTTGGGATGGAGGTTATGTGCCCCATGCCTGGGTTTCAAATTTATGAGGTTTGGCCCAACTTTATATATATGTATATTGGGAGTTTGGTTATGTGCCAATCCCTATCAGGTTCAAGTTTATGTGGCTTGGCCACCTTTGTTATTTATATTGTTCCTATGTTTATCTCACCTACATGCATGTTGTTATGGATTTTGTACCCTAAAAACATTATGAGTGCTTTTGTGGCACCACTTTTTTTATTATTTTAATGGCAAGTATTCCTTTTACCATATGTTTGTGATTCTTCCATTTTATGCCCATTTGTGTAGTTCTTATCTTTTTGCATGGGAAGCCTTCTATACTTGATGTACCTTTTTCCTAATATATAATGCTCAATTCCTTTTTAGCATTCTCATACGAGCTTTTTGCGGATATCCTCTTTTCTTTTCCTTTTGTGAGGTATGCTTCCAACCCCATGTGTTAGACAAGGAGAAGGAGATCTAGGAGGACCTGGACCACAACAAGTGTAGCTAACTTCGTGGGAGACTTTTCTTGAAGTTGTTAGTCCTAATTATGTAGTTAGTTTTTCCTCTATGTCACCTTGTTCGGTGAAATTTTAGTTCTATGAGAAGCTTTGTAATGGTTAGATACATGTTTAATTACGCTTCTACTTTGTGTTATGATACAATCATGTTAAATAAATTTGGTTCATCCCTTTCAAGAAAAAGAATTTGTGGATGTGCCTTTTTAGTTTTAGTAGGGAGTGGATCCCTATGGGATCCCACTTCGTTAGACTCTGATCTTATGTGTTATTGTTGTCTATCAACCTTCCACAATAACAACCGGTCATGGACATAATGAGAATATGCATATGTACTCTTAACATCAGTGTGATCTCATTCTTTCAAGTCACGTATTTGATGACATACATTATTGAGTAATATTATTCTCTCGATATTTATAATGTTACATAATTATCTCATAACTGGATTAAACAGAATAAATTGGAAGTTTGTCTTTTATTAATAATTAAATCATTTACATATATGCCATTAAAATCATCACATGATTTGCTTTTGGGGAATACATACCAACACAATTACTACTTTCAAACTTATTATAAATAGTAGGAGAAATGGTGACAAAATATGGCAAATAATATTATATTTAAAATTTTATATAATGATCAAAACTAGCTCTAAATCAGCTATAAATAAACATGCTTTATGACTAAATAACGTTATTTTTATCAAAAATAATTGTAATGCATGTCTGAAAAGAAAGACTTTGGAAATATATTAATCATACTAAATTCATGTGTTCAAAAGATATTTTTCATGTCAATGAATATTTTAACATTGAAATGAAAACATACCCAACATTTTTAAATAAACACACCCATCTGAGTATATAATGGACATGTTAGCATGGACTTATTAGACAACTTCCACCACTTTAATTATAGTAAAGAAAAATAAACAAAATATAGGCTTTAGCATGTATTTAAAGTCATATATGTACATGCTAATGACATATATGTATCAAACCATTATAAAGTCCCGTTTGAAATATCAAATTTGAAAATGAATTTGGTTACATTATTTGTAGGGGTAAAGTTTCACGTCCAAAGATACATTAGACATAATACTTAGATAAAAAATACATATCTAGTGTTACAAAAATTGAAGAAACTTATTGTGGTTTATATATTGTAAATCAAACAACAAACAAATTCTTATGTCTATATTCTGGAGAGAATTATATTCATAGTTGTTAGAATATACTTATCTTGGAAGTATATCAAATTATGTTTATATATTACTCAACTCTACATCATAAACTTTTAGTTAGATGGCTGTAATGGGATCTCTTCAGCATATTATTGAAGAATTTACTTAGTGATTGTGGTAAGGATGTTTTGAATCCCTATTATGAACTTATAATATTATAAAACAATAAATGGATACTATATTAGGATCGACCCTTGTCACAATGAAATATATCTCAAAGTTTTAGACAAGTAGTGGTTATAAATATATTGAGAATTTTTAAAGATTGATTTTTACATAGTTTTTGCAATTGCTCTTTTGGAGTCTACATTGTATATTAAAATGATTGAATCGTTAACTAAAAAAAAACTAATATATAAAGTTAACCAATTGTTATGGGTGATTTAGCAAGTGATAAATGTAGTCATGGCATAAATGGATAAAAAATGAAACAAGAGGAGAAGTTTACTTACAACAATTACTTTTGATAATGTTATGCTATTTAGGATGCATATAAATAATAGATATCATCCAATTACTATGATTTGTATGGCTATAATGTGTCAGGTGAGTTTGAGTACATGAAACCCATGCATCCTAGTTTGAGTTATGCAATATGAAGACATTTGAATATGAAAAATTATTTTTACTACATTTTAACACAAAAAACTTTCATACACAACAACGATTATAATATTTTCATCATTTTAAAATTCATATAAACTTAAGGTAAAATTGATATATTCAGAAGGGTGAGCCAAGCTATACATTGTTCATCAAGGAGATAATTTTTATTAAATGCATGGCATGCACATGAGAAATTGAGTTAGTTAAAATCATATTAATTGAAATAATCATTAAAAATTTAACATGTTGACATCAATAACCATACATTACATTATTTATAAACCATTATAAAAATGTTACATTCCTTATGCTCAAAAATTTGTATACAGTCATTTCATTTAGTAAACTAATTGCAAATGAGCTCAAACGAAGTAATGAAATACATTTAGAATGCTTATGACTGGATAAAATGGTTATATATACTATATAACTAGTAAAGACAACACTATAACTACATACATGTAAAGTAAATAGATGAAAAAAGTTCCTAAATGTGGATGGAAGATTAATTACAATTTAAAATAGTAATAAATATAGAGAAGGTTTTACAGTAACTAAGTAAATCAATACTATATTCTATAAACTATAATGTAAAACATTTATAGAAATTACATATGTGATGTACAGATACATGTCACTATACTAAAAAATGTAATAATATTATGTAAAAAAATTGTTGAGGAATAAATAAAAGATTGAAACTAAGACACAATAAAAATTGTAAAAGTTTAGTGAGAAAAGAAGATACTTTTAAAATGAAAAAATCCATAAAAATCAAGCTAAATTTTTATGGATGAGTAATTAGTTCATACAATAAAAAAACTGTATAGGAAAATTCTTGGTTTGTCCAAATGATAGTGCACAACAATTCAAGACAACACTATATTTAAATACATATAAAGTCAACAACAATATAAAATCCAAAAAAATTGGCTGGGCAAGTTCATTAAGATTTATCGTAAACTAAATGTTGATTTGCTTTACTTTTTTCCACTTCCTAGGAAAATAAAAACTTTTGTTAATTCTGTATCAGTGTTTATCATTAATGTACCATATGCATTTACAAGCTATCAAATTTGGGTGACGTTCGAACTTTTAACAAAATATATCAATTTAATAGGCTACCTTTTAGGTTGTTCAATTATAATTTTAACTTATAGGATAGAGTTATATTAGTTTACAAACTAATTATATTTAAAAGAACAAGAAGATGATGAAAAATTGTGTATAGTAGAATATTAAAAATTTATGTAGTGATGAAAAGTAGTTGTAAGTGGGTTGTAAATAAACATATTTATCACTAAAGATTTTGTTTATATCAAAAAAGTTACATTACATGCGAAAAAGACAAATTTAGAAAAAATATTAAAGATATCAAACTCATATGTTGAGAAAATTTCTACATGAGAATTACATTTGTAACATTGAAAATGAAAACATGCCCAATGATTTTTAAGAAGCATACCCATTTCATATATAATGAACATGTTAGCATCGACTTGAGATACATCTTTCACTATTCTAATTATAGAAAAGAAAAAAAATAAAAATTAATGATTTATCTTGTTTAAAGTCATATGTATACATGCTTATGAGTCTTATGTATTAGATCATTCTAAATGTACAATTAAAAAATCAATTTACAAATGAATATGATTTCATGATTAGTAAAGATAAAGTTTCTTGTCCAACCATACATTAGACATAATGTATAATATTGAGATGAAAGATATGCATGTAGTGCTACACATATTAAGGAAACTTATTATGATTTATATATTGTAAAAGCACTATGTTGTTATCCTACAAAAAATAAATTCTTATTCCATTTATGATGGAAAAGAACTATAAATTTGTCTTAGAATATATAAAATTGGTATTTTATATGTTTGGTGTTTTGGTGCATGTATAGAGTGATATGAAAGGATCCACTATGCCCTTTTGACACTTCATTGTCATAGGAGGCTTATCTTGATTACCACGGAAGATATTATCTTATAGTTTGTACTAGTATTCAAGAATCATTTTCACTTATAAACAACAATTCAACAAGAAAAGTATGACACAACTATCACACCATTGAGTAAGTTCTCATATACACATGTCATGCATTTGATAGTATTTACTACATATTATTTTTCGGCAGAAGTACTACTATGTGTTTTATATTTCCTTTGCTCCTTTCTCTTTCCCTGTTGACATCCCTTCTTATTTGTTCATCACGTATCAAACACATTTAAATGAAAATTATTGGGAACCTAGTAGTTGTGATGGAAACAAATAATAGGGAAAATAGGTGAAAAGAACAAAAATAGGACTAAAAAGATTGAGAGAAGAGATAACCAAATAGGATGGTTCCTTTTTAAAATTCTACAATCTAAATGGTTGAGTATTGTTTAGCAAATAGAAAAATTATTAGATATTTTTTTTAACAAACTCACCCTTTTATACAAACATAAATTTTAATTGAGATATCAAATATGCAATATTAAGATATAAGGTTGGAGAGAGATTGAGAGTGTTGGGATTTATTATGGTTGGATGGAAATTGATGTAGAAGGTAAAGAGATCGATTAAAATAAAAAGAGATTCAAATCATTGAAGGAATGAAAAATTAAATTATATTTATTTTTAATTTTCTTTTGTCTTTTGTATCTTGAATAAGAATACGATATAACTATATGAGGGAAGAGATGGATAATTTTTTGGTAAGAGTTCACTTTACCACTATAGTAGACTACAACTATCAAAAATACACAACTTTTGTTCCTCAATATCCCTCATTTTCTTGGGAAAATAATAATTATATTGCATTGTTAGGATCTTAATGGATGACTGATAACACATACCTGATGTATGTACTCAGTGGTTATTTTTATCGATGTTGAAAGATTCAGAAATTATAAAGGAATCTATTCAACATGTCATAGAATGGTGCATGCATTGTGAGAGATGAGTTGGTTGGTCTTTGGTATGGAGATAGATCCCATATTGAAGCTTATCTTTTTTTTCTAATTTTTCTAGGACCCATGGTGGATCTAGGTCGAGTGATTTTATGTAGCATGTACACTCTACATTGTATCTAGAATCATATTCATAGTTGTTAGAATATATTTATTCTCAAAAGAATTTAAAATTATGGTTATTTATTACTGAGTTTCGAGTCATAAAATTTTACTTAGATGATCCTAGCAAAAGTCGGTGGCATATGAATGTTGCAATGGGATCACATAAGCATAATATGGAAGAAATTTACTTATTGATTCGGGAAGGAACTTTAAACTTCTTATGATGAACATATATTATTATAAGAAAATAAATGGAAATAACATTAGACTCATTCATTATCACAATAAAATATTGCAATGTATTATACAAGTAGTAGTTATAGATATACTGAGGATCTTTAAATATTGTTTTAGAAAATAGTTTTTGCAACTAATATTTTAGAGGCTACATGTAAGTTAAAATAATTCACAACCGATATTTTAGAGCCTACATGTAACTTAAATAAAATTCACAACCTATATTTTAGAGCCTACATCTTGTTTAGAGTGAAATAACCTTTGACATTGAAAAAGTTAATATATATTTTAGACAAACATAACCAATTTTTGAGGAAGGTAAATTAGTATGGGTAAATATAGTTCTTGTATAAATGGATAAAAAATGCAACAAAAGGGGAAGTTTTTTTTAAAAATATCACCACTGATAATGTTATGTTCTTTAAGATGCACAAAGATTGTAAATTTTATCCAATTGTTATGATTGGTAAGCATCTGATCTGTCAAGGGAGTTTGTGTAGAACAACTAATGTATCTAAGTTTAAGTTGTACAACATGGACACATTTGGATACTTCAAAGATTAATGACTACAATTTCACTTAGAAAATTGCTATATACAAGCACATTTATAGTATTGTTCGTTGTTTTGAAATACATACCAACTCTGAGAAAAAGTGATTTATTCATAAGTGTGATACAACTATACAAATTCTTTCCATGATGTACAATTAAAAACCATAATGTAAAACTATTTACCTCCTAAGTCATGAGATACTAGATATAATAGTTCTTTAAAATCACTTCATTTTCCTATGTACAAATTTTGAGTAACTCAAATAGAGCTAATTAGACTCCTCATTAATTAATTTGGTAAAATCTATTATAATATTTGATAAAATCGTTAGTTCAACAAAATTTACATGGTATGTTAAAGTCCCAATGATACAAAATAGAACTATGTATTGATAGTTCATGCGTTGCATATTTTGAATATTCCTTTTGTGCAAATGGTTAAGAGGTAGAACAAATAACATTCTAAATTCAAACTATGGTGAAAATCAAATTTATTGAAATGCATGGCTAAATATGTGCACTATACGCTATAGGTTGATTTGCGTATTTAGTGTAAGATGTATTTAACATTAAAGTTAATTGAAACTCATTTTGAATTTTAGGATAAGGATCAATGTGAATGAAAGAAATAGTTATGTCATAATCTTAAGATCGATGTAATTCCTCAACAATGCTATAACAATATTGTAAAACCAACATGTCTTGTTTGAGGTAAGCCATATATCTATCCTACAAAATTAGACGATCTCTTTCAATTATTTTATCATCATAAATCCATAGCTCGTCAATTAAGAAGCAATAAAATCTAAAGATATATGAAAGACAATTTGATTACTAAGTGATGGCCTTGTGCATGTAGACGCCTCTCAATATTCTAAGGATTTATATCGTATAAACAGTCCTGGTCCTGATAATTTTGATCACATGAACATAATATCCTCAAATAATATCTTGAGAACTCGCAAAAACGATAATACAATTTGCATATAGAAACTTTGTCGTATATAGTGAATAACAATGCCTATTCTTAAAAACACATCTGAAGCTTTGACCACCAGATGCATCTATTGTAAAGCACACAAGGCATGCACATGAAAAATAGAGTCAAATATACTGATATCAAATCAAATATATATTAAAAGCAATGGAGTTCAAACAAAGTAAAGAAATACATTTAGTATGGTTGCGACTCGCTAAGATGTTTATAAGTACTATACAACAGATACATACGACACTTTATTTGCAAACATGTAAAGTCAATAAATGAAATAAATTCACAAAAGTGGATGGAAGAATAATTAAAATTTCAAAAGTTATAAATTAATGAGATGGTTTTTATAGTAACGTAATAAACCAAGACTATACAATATAAACTGTAATACAAAAAAATTACATAAATTGCACACTTGTGTATAGATACATGTCACCATACTAAAATATATGATATCGTTCTATAAAAACTTGAGGAGTTTAATCTTACCGATAAGAAATTGAAGCGAGACACCAAGAAAAAATGATAAAAGTTTATTAAGAGAAGCCGTACTTCTAAAATATATAAAATCCATTATAAAATCATGCTAAATTTTATGCATGACTAATTAATTCATACATTAAAACTTTCATATAGGAAGATTTGTGGTTTCCCCAACTATTAGTATACAACAAATCAAGACAACTGAGATTTAAATACTTATAAAATCTGCAATGAAATTAAATCCACAAAAGTGGATGGCAAGTTGATTAGTATACATTAATCAAATGTTGAAGTTATTTTGCTTTTGGCCACTTCCTACGAAGATAAGAAACTTTTGTTGCTTCCATATACGTGCTTATCTTGAATGCAGCATATGCATTTAGAAGTTATCAAACTTGAGTGAAGTAGACACTTTCAACAAACTTCATCAATTTTGTAGGCTACCATTTAGATTGTTCAATTTTATTTTCATTTATAGAATAAATTTATATTAGTTTTGAATATCATTATAAATAAAAGAAGAAGAAGACAACGATAATAAAAATTTTAAAATAGTATAATATTGAAAAACTTAGATTGTGATCAAAACTATTTGTAAGTAAACATATTTTATATCTACACATTTTTATTATTACTCAAGAAATAGTTCTACATTGCATGTGCCAAAGAAAGATTTTGGAAAAATATTTAACATACCAAAGTCATATGTGGAGAAAATATTCTGCATGCCAATTACATTCGTAACATTGAAAATGAAAATATGCCCAACACTTTTTTGGAAAGCATACGCATTTGAAAATTTGATGGACATATTAGCATGGACTTATCCAGACGTCTTGTCACTATTCTAATAAGAGTAAAGAAAAAAATATAAACTTGGAGTTTAGCCCGTCGAAAAAGGCATATATGTACATGCTTATGTTTCTAATTCTAAAGGCGCAATTGAAATATCAATTTTCAAACGAATAATGTTTCATAACTACTAGGATTGAAGTTTCTATCTTTTTTTTTAATGTTAGTTTCTATCTTAACCTACATTAGACATAATATTTAACACTCTTATTTTTTCCTTGAATCTGCGTGATTCAAATTCATCTCGACCCCAAGCCATAACCTCACTGCAATAATACACGGAAAACGTATTTATAAACTAGACCCGTAAATCACTAAAAGCAACGATGGAATTCATGTCCACCGCCAACAGTCCCCCCAAAAACGCCTCCGCTGATGCAAAACTTACCACCACCTTGCGCTCAACCAATATACGTACCTCCAACATCGGTACCTCCACCGTCACCAAATCCTCCTCCATTTACACCCAGTGGCGGAGCCAGCCTCTTCATGAAGAGGGGGCACTTGTAAAAATAACGTTATGTATTTATATAAGATCGATATTATTTTTATTTTAAATCATATGTAAATAGTATTTAAATAATCACCATGAGACAAATGGAGTGTGAACATGTCTTAAAGACATGATATTGACCTATTTACTTGGATCTAATGAGAAAAATAGATGAGTCTTACATAAATAAAAAATTAGGTTGGAGACGTAGCTCATCACTTTGTGGAGTATTTAATATAGATCTGATCAAAATAACCTTCTGTGTATATCTAATATTACATAGTATTATGTATATTATAACATTCTACATACGTTTAGGATATTTTTATATGTAAGAAGAGTTTGAAATGACGACATTGGCATTGAAAAGATTTAATTTCTTTGAATAAGACCAACTATTCCTTTATATTAATTCTTCATATTGGAAAAACTACATAAATTTAATGTTCAATTTTGATTGTGTGGATTATTATTTAGTTTTTAAGATCATGCAAATAATTTCCTACATGATGAGTTTGACAAGCAAGTAACTAGAAAGTAACATAAAGTTAAGAAATGAATATATAAGTAGTACCATGTGGCAATTACTATTATTATATATAAATAAAAAAATCTAATACTCTAGTAGTTTAAAGTTAAATAAAGATACTTATGATGGTGTTAAACTTATTCATAATTTTTACCTAATAAAGTAATAGATCTTATGATAATTTATTGTTCACTAAGTTCTAAAGACAATTATTTCTATGTTGCATTGGAAACTAAGAAAATATAAAAATTCATTATCCTTGACATTAAGATGAAATCATATTTCTAATTTAGAGAAATAATATTTGCATAACTTGTGAATAGAAGTATAATTTTAAGGGTTCCTTCATAATGACACATGATATTATATTATTTTAACAAAGAATTATTGATGTATAGAAATCCAAAACAATACACTTATTTTGTTAAAAATATTAACAAATTTATCGTGACACCATGTACTACTTAGAAATTATTATATTTTATTTGACTTTATCTTTACTAGCATGCATTACACATATAATAGAAAATAACCAGCATACACCATTTGTACAAGTAAAAGATACACACATAGAACTAATGTACTTGCTACATTTGTTATACATTTAATTATAACAATATTCGATATGTCATGGATTATACCATTAATTATGGATATCAATTTTCTTTCTCCCTATTACCTATGCACATAGATATCAATTTTCTTTCATCTCATTACTTATGTACTTTCTGTATTTGTTACACACTTAATTGTGTATATATTATTTAAATTATTTGATATTTTATAAAGTATATAATTGATAACAAATATCTATTTTTGTTTCATCATTATCCATACAACTACATACTTGATATGTTTGTTATATATTTAAATATTTATATATGATATAAAAATATTTGACATTTAATAAAGTATACTATTAATTATAGGTATTTATTTTTTATATTATCATTGTACAAATAAGTGTAAAATAATAGTTAATAAGTTGACATTTATGTATGTGTTTTTGATACATTTGTTAATATATTTAATAAAGAACAATTCGTTTAGTATGGAACATCAAGATATATTTATAAAGTAAAGAAATATCACTGATTTTTATGAAATTATCCTATTTTGATGTATTTTTATTTATAATTCTTTACTAAAAATAGTATTATTAATGACATTATTTATGGAAGACAGTTTATATATTTAGAAATTAGGTTAATTAGTGTGTCAAGGAGATAACACATAAAAATAAATATTAACTTTGATACCATGTAAATACACATAATATGTATATATGTTCAAAAAAATTCAAAATTGGAGGGGGGCACGTGCCCCAGCTTGCCCCCCCTCCCGCCGCCACTGTTTACACCTCCACCAGTTATACCATCAACTCGTCCATCACTAATGCCCCCTCCTCTGCATACTCCTCCAGCATGAATCTCTACCTTGTCATCGACCACCTGTACCACATCCATCACCAAGACAACAACCCTCCTCGGAGTCTATTGTCCGTGGAGGAGCAGTCTTACGAGTATCGGTGCAATTAGGAGTTCCACAGACACTGTCTAAGACAGAGTGTGTATCTATATCAATGAGGATTGTCGTTGAACTCGCTTCAGGACCAGGTATATCATCGTGTAACCATCTTTTTTATTGCATAGTTATTAACGCAATCCACTAGTTAATGAAAAATATGTTAGTAAAAAAATTCTTTCTGCTACTTATCCGATGTCTATTTCCCTACATCGCTACATGTGGTATGTAGGGTTTATAAGACTTAATCCTAACTTGATTCTTAATCCTAAGTTAGGATCCATATCTTACCTAAAACATTATGGAAATATAATAATGATAGTTTATTATTTGGTTACACGTTCAAAGTGATTGGTTGATTTAGATCCATACATGGTTTACTTTGATTATACTTCCTTGAATGCATAATTGAAAAGTTACTTGGTTACTACATGATTAACCTTTTAGTATCAAGCCATAAGGTTTTTTAATGTTTCTCGATGATTGGCATATACCTACACGTTGGATGTTTATTTATCCTAAAATCGGAGTTGATATGTTATCCTTCCTTCCTAAGATTAAAAATGAGATATCAAACAACACACAAAGCTATATTATCTAGTTCCATAGGGAAATGACAAGACTTCCCATAGATGAGACAAAATGGGGTCATACTAAGGAGTCTTGAAAGCAGTCATGTATGCCCCTTACAAATATTTGATTCATTGATCCCAATCCTTCCAAGTCTTGCTAACTGTTTTATCCAGAATAGCTTTGATATGCATGTTAGATAAATTCACCTATCCACTTTTTGTGGATGATATGGAAATTCAACTCAGATACTATGATGTCCTCATATTTTCAATACCTTATCTTCTTGTGTGATATCTCAGTTGAAACCTTGACCTAAGTCATAATCCTAATTTTTAACATCGCAGACAGAACATGAATAAGATTATCAAAGAAAGTCCAAAGGAACAAAAGTAGTATATGCACAACAAAAAAATCATAAGTACAAGCTCGCCAATCAAAATAAAATAAACAATATAAATTATTACAAAGTGATATTACACATTATATAGTAAACTTCTAAATATGCACAAACTATGAATATACATGATATTTTGGACAATATGTCCACCTATTCATCATGCAACTCCCAACTATCTAGCATCAATAAAATTATATAGTCACATCAACTAAAATCATAAAATTGGAAAATGTCAGCACAATTGTGCTAAGTGCACATTAAGCAAAAGCAAAAACCTCTTTACAAAATATTACTTTGAAATAATATATATGAAAATTTATTTTTGAACAAAGATATTGATTTACAAATTAGAACACATATTTTAAGTGCATTTGCATTATATATCCATGGTTTGGCCACCTACAAATTAAATTCATTCTTTGACCCTCATGGAGTTCGAGATTCAAGACCTTATGACCAAATAGTTAAATCACATGTAGGATGCGACCGACTTCCAAAGAGTTATGTCACTTTCTGTCATTTTACTCCTAAGAATTCATTCTTTCATATAATGGACCAGATATATTATGTTTCATGTATTCAAAACTATACATATAAAAAATAAATCAAGGTAACATTGTAAGAACATTTATTTCATCCATAATCATATGCTAAGTATTTTGTACAACTTATGTACATCCATACCATATAATAGGTCAATTAAGAGGTAAAATGTAACTTGATTAAAGGAAACCTATTTGTAGAATTCTTGATGTCAGCTATACCTTGGTCAATCCATAATTAAACAATATCATACATACCATGATTATAATTTCATCATTAACCCTAGTGATATCAATTTTAGGTTTTAACTTAGGATAGTACGACAGTCCTATTATTAGTTGTTCTATCCATTTGAACTTAGATTTCTGAATTGTAGTCCTAGATTTAACATATTTTCATTCACCCTAATTATTACATTCATTAATCAAGTTAGGTTTTTCTCATTGTTTTAGAATCATCATCATGTTAACATGATTTATTAGTATACATTGATATTAAAATTTTCAATTTGTTTCCAATATAGATGTCAATATATATGAAAAATTCCACCATTTATTGAGCAGTTGAGTAATTACTCCACTTTATTAGGTGTTATTATCTCTAATTATATATATTAATCCAATCATGTGATTTTGTGCATAAATATCAATATATCAACCTTAAAATGTATTTCATATATGATTATGAAGTTATTGGAATGTTCCCATTATTTTCCACCATCATTTATTAAATTTCTTTTGTCAACGTCATTTATTAATTATTATTCATTAAATAAACATTAGTGATTCAATATTATATATCTATTATTTAAGGATTAAAAACTTATTTGAGGGCTCCTTATTATTCCACTCATTCTTTCTAAAGAGGTGGGCATTTTGTTGGAAATTTTTGGAAAATAGACTAATTAATACAAATTTTCTACTATTTTAAATTTATTCTAAGATTTAGAGGGGGGTTTACCTAACAAACCTATCATGCTCAACCACGTGGCTCTTTACTTGAGTTGATTTGGTGGCAACCTCACTCTTACTCGACCACAAAGCGTCTGCGTCCACTCAATGCTCGGGTTCTTCTATAAATAGAGACACAACAACCAATCTCCTATGGTGAGAAAATGAAGGAGCTTCACTCCTCGACCCAACATCACCAAAATCTTCAAATTTAATCCATAAGCATTTCTAGGTCTGGATTCTTGCTTGAATGTGGTTACTCATCTCTATTCAAGGAACTTGCAACCACTTTTGCAGTGGTGGGAAATAAAGTGCCCACTCATATCCCTTCCTTAGGAAACATCCACGATTTGCAGTGGTGGGATAGTTGATGCCCTATCCTCCCTCACATTCTTGGTCTTGACTGAAGGTAGGAGAAGACATGAGTGAATTGTGGTTGGATGAGGTCACTTTTTGGATGATCCATGGCCCTCCCTCCTCTCAGGCACATTACACAATTATCAGAATGTTTTTTTGATAACTGAATGGATTTTTGATAATTGAATATGTTTCCTTGATATTATTTTGTCTTAGATAAGGTTTTTTTTGGGGAAAGGGAGAAAAGGAAAAAAATCTACATGTGTTTTTGCATATTTTGTTAATTGTGTTTGTTGAGAATTTGATGGTTTTCTACTTAATTTGTGTTAGGTTTATGGTTTATCTATAATGGTTAGCATTTATGTTGATCAAAAGAGAGGTCCCAACACTTATGATCTATTCTGATCTTGAGAGATGAGAGAATAGACATGCGTGATGAATGCTCATAAAACTGAGCTAAGGGTATACTATGGGTATGAGTATTGTAAGTTTGGTGAGTGTGCTTGGTAGGTGAAATCAAATCCAATTTCCTTTGTAAAATTGTAACACAAAATATTATTCACCAATTATTTTACGTGATAATCTAGTTTTGTTTAATTGATTATTTTAATGATAGTTATTTACTTTATTTCTAAGGAAATACATGTACCTTTTGATCTGACTTAGTTGAGATAAAACCAAAGGTTCCAAGAGTACACCAACCTTGTCCCTATGTTTGAGTGCATCTACTACTTCTAACCCCTATATTATTAAGGGTGTCTCATGGTGTCAGATTATAAATTTGAAGAGAGGTCACCTTAAGAATCAAGCTCGTTATAAATACATTTTGGGCCCATGTTTTAAAGGTGATCAACTTCTGGTGTTGTTGTAGGGGACAAAGCAAATCCTCTATTATTACGGACCCAAGGTTTACTATGACTTTGTCAACAATTTTGTTCCCATATCTTAGACACAAGTTCAATATACCTTTAGATCTAGTCATGCATCTATTACTTACCTTGACTCATTTAAGTTTGAGGTACTAAGTTCAACTCATCTTTTTCTTAAGAAGAAGTATTAATGGAAACTACAACTCCTTATCATTAGCTTTGGTAGTGTGCTAAGCTTCAAGCTAATCTAACCAAACACCCTATGATGAATTTAGAAATCATTGTAGTCAACATCAATCTTAAGTTGGGATTTGTCACCAACATACAACAAAGACAGTTCAGGGTGAATTTAACTATAGATAACTCTTTCTTGTGCATCAATGCGTACAAGATTATATATGACATTGAAGATGAACATAGTACCTCAAGAAACCATTTATTGCAATGTCTTTGTTTTCTTTCCAAGGGATAAAGCTCAGCATTAGTTCACGAACTTGAAGTATGGAAGTCTTGCAAACTAGGAATATCCATCTAACGCCTTTGTTAACAAGTTTTTCCAATTGAAAATTCAATCAACTATAGCAACAAGATCAACAGCTTCACGCAGATACATTTTAAGTACCAAAATGGATGCATGGGAAAGGTAACATAGCTACTAAAGGGAGAGTATACGTCATAGATTTGATGACGAATATATGGTTAACACTTTTTGAAATGGATTGCACTACTACATAACCTACCTTTAGTGTCGGTTATTTAAAGCCTTTAGTGTCGGTTTCTAAGCGACACCTATGTGGGCGACACTAAAAGCTCACCCATTAGGCGTCGGTTCCAAAACCGACGCCCAAACTCTTCGCGCGCCACCCAAAACGCGCCATCATGGGACTATAGGCGTCGGTTATTAGATAAAAAACCGACGCCCAAACCCTTCGCGCCATAGAAAGGGCGCCATCTTAGGCACTATCAGTGTCAGTTTTTTACAAATAACTGACGCCATATATCTTCACGCCACAGGAAATAGACGCCGGTTATTTATATAAAACCGACACTATAACATTGTGTGTCGGTTGTTTATAAATAACCGACACCTATTGTTTTTTTTTCTGTCAGTCTGCAGACCTGCTGTGGCTGGTCACAGGATGAGAAACATGTTCAGTTCAGTTATGAACTGTAGGTTTTACGACATCCATTGATATCAACCGACAACAGGCCACAAACCTGCAAAATTAACAACAAAATATTCACACATGCATTTAGCAATGCAACCTGCAGTTCCATTTTATTTTCACACATTTAGAAACATTCATGTAGCTAGCAATATGTAGTTCCATTCATTCACATTCACACATGTAGAAACATTCATATAGCAACCAACACTTTCATTCATTTTCACTCAGACACATGTAGAAACATCCAGACATGTAGAAACATTCACACATATATTATAATTCAGAAATTCATTTACAAAATATCATTGTTTAGTCATTATTCGCTATCAGGATCCCAATTATATTTTAAAGCCCCCACTATTTGTATGGTTGTTGCCCATTCTTCTCTTACTTCATTTAATTCTCCCATCGTATAGGGAGCATTTTCATCTGGTAAGGCCTCTCCTGTAATGGGGTCAGCTTTAAACGCCTGTAAATAGAATGATGTATATATATAATTAATGAGCTATAAATAAGATTGATATATTTCGATCATATTATCTAATGAGACTATATAATACCTGAGCAATACACTCGATATCCAGTGCGGCATGTTTGATAATCATGTGCATATATCGCATGACATAGTATCCACATGCCCATCCGTTGTCTTGTGTAGCACACTATAAATTCAAATATACAAAATATTAAAAAATACAACTAATTAAGCATTGTTCACATAAATAATATATACATATATTGCAGTCGGGAACTTACTTTCACGTTCTTCCAAATTATTGGATGGTTCTTTTTCATGGGGACCTTTCCTCCAGCCTTTTTGAACTCCTCAAAACCCCTACATGTTAATGTAACATAGAACATTGCAATTAAATAGTAATGTAATAACATATATTAACGGATATAAAAATGAAATATTTCTCACTGGAATAATGCCATTTTTATTATGTGTCCAAATCTTGTATTCAATTTACTCCCCTTAGGATCTAGATAATACACAGTGAACGTCTCGGGGGCAATAACCAGTAACTCCCAATGCCTACCCCTAGAGGTAAAAAAGTTAAAAATTAATAACTCAAAATCCACAATAAAAATGTAATTTTCTTAAGTCTAAATTATAATAAGCAAAGTAAACTTACTCTACATTGAATGGAGTCATTATCACCGTCTTCTTATTTACAGCAAAATTTGAAAAAGCCTCACAGCAGTATTGTTGAACTGACGTAGGGTCTTTAGCTACTAGACTAATCAAAGATGGAATCAAAAACCCTACATTTTCGAATCCAAAATCTGCACATATGTTGTCTAAGTAGCTGTAAAATATGTATTAATTACACATGCATTAATAAATAAGAAACCAGATCATCAGATCATACACAAGGTATATGGATGTATAAAGAATATCTCACCTTATCCATAGCTCTATCACAGATGTATTTATCCAATCATATCGAAACAACTCCAAAATATCTTATATAAATAGTTTTGTTTCGTATGACTGACCTGTAGAATCTGAATCAGAAGAAACAATTATAGGGGAGTTTATATCATGTTCGCCTAACCATATTGCCATACCCCTACAGTTAGGACCTAACGGGACAGGTAGGTCATGTGGAACCCAACTAGGTAATGTAGGAGGTGGAAGTGGAGGCCTAGATGTTGTGGGTGTCTTCTTTTTAACCTGTATATATATATAATTTCAGATCAACTGCCATCATATACACACACTAACAATTGAACGTAATGTAAATTTACCATACCTTTTCAGTAAAGAGGACATCCACTTTTAGCCACAATATCACTCCGCCTACTGCCTCACCAAGCGTTTCACAATCTGGGTGGGCATATGGCAATGGAAGATCCATCCACTGGGAGAATATATGTATCGGGCTCACACGAATCCAACCAGCTGGTACTGGAGACCTGTGACACGTTTCCCCTGGTAGGGATGGGTAAGCTGACGCCTCTGCAATGACAAATTCTTTACTTTTTAGACGGCATGGCTTCAACCCCTATAAATTTTGTGTAAAGAATGTTATATACATATATACATATCATCGTTTTTTGAAACGACTACAATTTCATATATACATATCATCTTGAATTAAAAAACTAGTTACTATGTCATAAAAATACTTACAGCGGATGTGCTAGGTGGTGGTTCTACAGGATTACTCCCAACCTCTGCAGTAGGAGTAGGAGGAGTAGAGCCTGCAGTAGGTACTGTCTGGTAAGTGGCAGTCTGAGATGCCTGCCACTTTTTCATTGCTTCTTCTAGTTTCCTATCAACTAGCTTATCTACCTATACATGGATAAAAGAAATGTTAGCTTCTAATTATTGAATTCTCTTTTACAGTAACATTATAAAGAAAGAATATGTTACCTCCTCTTGTGAAAGTCCCGCTTTTGGGACATGTTTGCGCTGGGATGGCCCCAAAAAAGCTTTGATGCCCACACCAGCGTCTGCAGCCCTAACACGTCCAGGATGCTCTGGGTTACCCAGAGCAACTGTCAATTCATCCCTTGTGCCCTCAGGGATGAACTTGCCTTGTTTCCTCAGCTCGTGCAGCTCCCGCTAATCGCCAAAACAAAAAATTGTAATTAAGTAAACAACACAAATAATCAATATTCGAATGATTGCTGTAAGAGTTGTATTTTACCATTTTTACAGCCGCCTCAGCAGTTGCGGCCTTCGTTATTTCTCCCTTCTTATTTTTCCTCCCAGCTATCCAGACATCATGGCGAGGCAGAGGTGTGCTACCTATGGTAGAGGACTCCTGAGTAGCAGCAGACTGAGTAACAGCAGACTGAGTAGCAGCAGACTGTAGTCTTTGGCGAATGCCTGCATACCCCTTTGGACCCATTGTGTGGTCATGCACATTCAGTGCACGCCTTGATATTTGTGCCTCACTGAGGGCCTAGTTAGTATGCACATTAATGATTTGGTTAGTAACACTAAATGTTAATCTTGAATAGGTGAATATAACATATATTAATTAATGAGATTGAGACTGACGCCTAATACCTTGAATTCATCAGTTTGTCTTGAAGCGACAAACGCGTCCCATTCTTCTTTGTCCAGGAAGTTCCACTGTTCAGTGGTTGTCTTCTTCCTCTTGTCAGCTTCTTTATGTATTCTCGGGTGAGATTTGTCCTATAGTTCCTTAGGACTCTCCCATAGCGTTGCATCATGCATTTACGATGCAGCTTTTCATCCAATTCAAATATACTCTGCAAAATAGAATTGCTATTAACTAGTATCCAAAAATTTAGTAATCTACAAAATAGAATTGCAAATTAATAATAACTCACGCATAAATCACTCCATATTAAGTCTTTCTTCTCCTTAGAAACGTTATGCCAAGAATCTAAGTAACAACCGCAATGGCTACGAGTAACAAACCCAAGATATGAAATAAATGAATTGTGATTCACACCACATGCATTTCCTGCATTATCAAAATCCACAACAAGTTTGGGTCCATTGCCCTTTTGCGCAATTAACTTCTTCATCATAGTGATGCCCCTTCTCTTGTCAACTTTTTGGTGCTGTTGATCAAGTGCCTCAAGTGCTTCAGATGGTACCTGTGCATCATCAACCTAAAATTTGACAAAATAATCACATTTACAAGATATAACTATAAATGGACATATAGATATAAATATATGATATATTTTTAAAACTTACATTGTGAGGCGGCGCATTGATGTCCTCACCCTCACGGTAATCATCAGCACGGTCATCAGGAGAATGGTCAGCCATCTGCAAATTCACATTCAAATTGTAAAGTTCACATTGTAAAGTAATTCAAATTGTAAAGCTCACATTGTAAAGTTCACATTATTACAACAAAGTATATATCACAACAAAATTGTAAAGCTCTATGATCAAAGAGAAAACAAGTATATATTACAACAAGATTAGGGTCTAGGGTTAACAAATACATGTGATGTCATTCTTATATATAATAAATGTACATGTACCACCTATCCCATCCTTGAACACCTAATCTCACTAGTAAGTGTATAATGTGTATTGGGTTTTCAAGAAAATTTTGGCAGCATTTCCCCGCTGTTCTCCAAGTACATATGTACTTAGAGAACAAACGGGGAAATGCTGCCAAAATTTTCTTAAAAACCCAATACACATTATACACTTACATCCTAAGAGAGATTAGGTGTTCAAGAACAGTCCCAAACCGGGGACTATCCAAGATTTACTCCTAATGAGTAAATCTTGGACGGGTTTCTAGGCCAACAAATAATGTGTTGTCATTCTTATACCTAAAATCCTAGTTCTTCAAGTTAGGGTGATTATTGATGTCTTTAAAAGCATGATTGGCAATTTAGGGAAAAGTTCATCATTTATATTCCAAGCATGTCACATGTGTACATTACAGTTCATCATTAAGCAAGAAGGGTGATTAGGATTCTCAATATACTCAACAATGAAACAAGTTTCCGAAAGAGGTTTGGTGAAGATATCTATAACTTACTTAAACATTCAATTATGAAGTAAATATACACTTAATTCAGAATAGCATGACGCACAAAGTTGCAGTCAACATCATTATGCTTTGTTCTATCATGGACTATCAGATTGGTATAATGTGGATTAGGGTCTAGGGTTAACAAATCACGTAACAGAATATAGTTATTGACTGTTTCAACACTTATCAAGTTACCATGCAATAAGTAAATAACTTAAAAAAAAAATAAAAAAACACCCAGCAGGGCACCTGACGATTTTGCTCCAGGGCACCTGAAGGGCTTGACCTAGCCTAGGCGGAGGAAGGAAGGATGAAGAAGGCGGCGTACCTTGAGGGTAGAGGAAGAAGGCCCGGCCGGAGCAGAGGAGAGCAGCTGGAGGTGAAGCTGGGAGCGCCGGCGGCGAGGAGAGGAGAACTTCGGCTCGGTGGAGCTGGCACCGCCGACGGCGAGGAGAGGAGAACTTCAGCTCGGCGGAGCGGCGGCGACGGCGGTGAGGAGACGAGCGTCGCGCGAGGAGACAAACGGCGGTGCGGGGGAGCCAAGCAATGACGACGGCGACGGCGGCGAGCAATCGGGGGAGCAATCGCCAAACCTAGCGCAGAGTCACAATGAAACAGAGACAATGGGGAAAAGTTCTGTTTGCGGGGCTATTAACTGCACCATAGGCGTCGGTTATTCAAAAAACCAACAACTATAACTAACAGTGTCAGTTTTGAACAAAAACTGACACCAATACTTGATTATAGTCGTCAGTTTTTGACTAAAAAACAACCTACGTCTATATACATATGCCGATTAAAAAAATTATTCTTGATTTATGACCATAGTGGTCGGTTTCTACCTAAAACCGACGCTTAAAGGGTGTGAAAAATTCCCCGCGGATAGCACGGAAAAACTCATAAGCGTCGGTAATTGTAGTAAAACCGACGACCAAAATGTGCCCAATTTCTGTCTCGCGAATAACCTTTAGTCGTCAGTTTTTTATTTATCAACCGACACCATATGTCAAATTTTGGAGGTATTTTTTTCGCTGGAAATTTTGGATTTGGCAGTTAATTTTAGATGTCGGTTTTTTATTACGTAACCGACACTGAATAAAAGCGGTACCCGTGTCTGGTCGCCCTTCATAGATTGGATGTCGGTTTATGTTATCAACCGACGTTGTAGACTTTAGGTGTCGGTTTATTTATACAATCGACACCTTGCAAAGTGACGTTATAAGCCATTTGTGTAGTAGTGTTGGCACTGTGTGAAAGAGGATCTATGAGTACAGTGATAGGAAGTGAACACATGGAACTAGAACCAAAATGTTCTTTATAGATAATAGAAAACATGGTTTCTGCCCAATCTGGGTAAAATTTTGAGAGAGGAGGGGGTGTCAATGTGTGCACAATAGGTATCATCTATGAATCAAACACTATGAACACCTAATCACAAAAGGACAAGATATCTACTGATGTTTAACCTTTAAAAGAACGAAGTGTAAGAGGAAAGACCCATGTAGAAAATGTTATGAACTATGTAATCCATGGAGAAAGTGTACATAACCCTGATCATTGTGTTACACCGATGAAGAAGAAGTTAGTCAAGAAGGATTTGTAAATGTGACACTCATTGGCTACAAAATGTTTGATCATGTTAGATTCCTCCTATGGGAACACATCGATTGTAGAAAAATTGTATCTCTTAAACAAGGCATGGTTTCCAACACACTACCAACTTTCACCAAAATAAGAACTTCCAAAACCAAACATGTATGATATGATGACTGAGTTGTTTGCATTTACACAGAGGCAAGATGAGGTAAATGAAAATATCAATTAGTGTACCATCAAAAACAACAACAACATGATGAATTAGAAATTATATTGGACAAATATCTTATCTCTAACAACACAAAAAGATGAGTAACCAACAATTAGTGCACCTATTACTTATGACAAAGAATCTAGTTAGGTAAATCCCATCCAACTTGTTCAGAATATGAATCTACAATGACGGCAACTCATAAGTCGGGGACAACCCTGATTGAATTTTAGCAATGAATCGATCAGAACCAATTGAAAGGGTACCAGAAAAGACTTCTTCACCCATCCCTGAAAAGAAAGTACTAAAGGAAAGAGCAAAGAAAATAATGCCACTAAGAATACAAATTTTTTCAAAGATGTGTTGGCTAATACAGATCCATATGCACTAAATATACCTTTTCCTTCCAAGTTGATAAAGTCTCACCTCAAAGATTGGTATCAAAAAAATTTTGAAGTAGTAAAGAAGTTGCACCTGACATTTCATTCCTAGTTCTACTGAGAAGATGCCAACCTACATAAAAAAATTTAAGAGTTTAATCACCAAGATGAAACATGGTAAAGAAGTAAAAATTGTAAACTATGCCTCGTTGAAAGGATCTCTTATAGATTAAGCGACCCCAAATCCACTTCTTGAATTGAAACATCCTCCTAAAGGGCTTTAGTGTGAGTTCCTAGAAGAAGAGGGTAGATATACAGTTATTATCAACTCTGTACTTTCTTAATTACAAAAGAATGTCCTACTTTTTGAGTTGAAGTTGAGATGGAAAGAAATAGGATAATAAACATATGACTTCAAAGGATTGATCCCAATGGTGTACATGCGCATGATTCGCCTGGAATAAAACACTGAAACACTAGCTCAAGGGTAGAGACATCTGAATCAAAAATTATGTGAAGTCACAAAGAAAGAAGTGATTAAGCTATTCAATGCCAGCGTTATCTATGCCAACAACGACAGTCTATGTGGTACACAAAAAAGATAGTGGTGAAGGATGAAAATGGAAATGAACTAGAAACACAAATAATGACAGGATGTTGGATGTGTATAATTATAAGAAAGTGAATGCCACCATAAAAAATATCACTTTCCATTATCATTCATTGACCAAGTCCTGCAATGCTTGGTTCGTCATTGTTAGTTCTGTTACATTGATGGTTACTCTATATTTTAGCAAATCTATATTCACCAGGATGATCAGGAAAAGACAACATTCACATGTCTATATGGTATCTATATATATATATGTATTTGTAGAATGTCATTTAATTTATAAAATGCCATTGCCACATTTCAGAGGTGTATGCCATCTATTTATACCCTTTCTTAGAATGCATAATGGAACTCTTCATAAATGACTTTTTTTGTATATAACTCCACGTTCAAATATCTTCTCTGAAAACTTTCACTTGTTTTAAAAAAGTCTTGAGAACAAACACCTGGTCCTCAATTGAGTAAAGTGTCATTGTATGGTCCAAGTAGGATGTTACTTGGACATAAAGTCTCTAAAAGCGATATCGAGGTAGTCAAGAGTCAGTTTGAGCTTATATCAAAGCTTCCCCCACCAAAATTAGTAGCCAAAGTGAGAAGTTTCCTAGGTCACATTTGGTATCATCGATATTAAATTAAAGATTTCTCAAAGATCGCAAATCCTAATCCAACCTACTTATGAGAGATGCTACCATAGACTTTGATAAGAATTTCTTAAAAGATTTTCATACCTTGAACAACGCACTCATGGAAGCACCAACAAATTTAGGCCCCATATGGGGACCAATCTTTCAAGCTAATTTGTGATGCAGGTGTCTATGTAGTTGGTGCAGTACTAGGGGAAAAGACATACAAGAAATTCCATGTTTTTATATTATGCTAGTAGAACTATGGATGAAATCCAAGTCAAATATACAACCATAGAAAAGGTAACGATTGCTACAATCTATGTATTTGACAAGTTTAAATCTTATTTGATTAGATCGAAGTTCATTGCGTACACTAGTCATGGGACTGTATAATACATGATGACTATAAAGGACACAAAACCCAGACTTCTAAGGTGGAAAGTACTACACCAAGACTTCAACCATGAAATTATTGATAAGAGAGATTCAAAAATGTATTTTTTCTGATCACTTTACAAGGATTCACTTGGAAACGGATTGACTGGGAAGACGAAAAAATCCTTACCGATCAATAATAGCTATCAAGATGAACCTCTTATGTTGGTTAAAGCAATTGAGCATGTGGTGCCTTGGTATGTCGACATTTATAATTACTTAGCATGTCAATAAATTCCACCGCATAAGAAGATAAGACGGCTACTCACCCTCTCCACAACTCCAACTTTTTTGTCTTTGTTCATCACTCAATTCACCCCTCTGCCAAATAACTTTATATCACATAATTATACATGTTACGTCACTCCAAACTACTTTTCCCTCCCACAAATGGCAAAACGTGCCAATTCTTCGAAAACCACCTATGTGATGCACGGGTGTCATTCCTCTCCCTCTGCGCAGATAAGCATTTTAGTAATCTCGTATATACCTTTTGTTTGATTACTGCTGATCTCGGATCTACCTCTGCCTGGCCACAGGAAACCACAGTGCAGAGTGGACGATGACTTTCGTCACTGTAACTGACGCATTTATTTCTCGTTAGGAGTAGCCTAAAACTCGTTTCATCATTCATTTACGCTTTACAGTCAACGTTCTAGCGCTTCACGTGGAAAATGTCCCCCTCAACGCGCGTCCACACGATGAGAAGGAAGATGTGGCTGACTTTTATTTGGAAGAGAAAAAAGTATATGTTTACTAGAATCGGAAAGGATGTGGTTGATTCGTCCACTACATGCGTATGGCTGATTCGCCGTTGCCTTAGAAGCTAGCGCTGTCTATTTGTCTATAATGTTCCCTTAATTTATCTGCATGAAAACAGGAACAGCAATGCTTTTCCTTTGTCCTTAAGGTATAGTTTGGATGAAGTTTTCACGAATCCCGGTACTTAGGGTCTGTTTGGTAGGGTGTAAGAGTACTTCCTTACATTTAAAAATTTACTTTTCACTTTTATTTTTATTTGGTTGGGTGTATTAGGGTGTAATTCGTAGATTTCAACTTACATCCAACTTCCTGTTCCGCTGCAAATTCACAGAATAGGTACCGCGCCCGATCTGGGTGCGGTCGGGTGTAGAAGTCCCTATCATCCGGTTCTCCGGTCTTCTCCGTAACTTTTAGCTAGCAACTGACCATTTCTACCAACTGACACTCTCGGAACCGATAAATAAAACACACGTACTTGGATAAAAGGTCACCGGCTGCTGCTCTCACATGCTTATCAACCAAACAATTACGACGAGACACAAGGAGCTCGCACGTCACTGTACCAAATAGTTTTCCAGCAGTCCGAAAGACATGATTTCATTTAGTTGGAGTTCCTTTTCGGCAATCTGCACCCGACAACACCGTAGCAAATAGGGCCTTAATGTTTAACTTAGTAGCGCATCTCATTACATGCGGCACTGATTATTACAATAGTATTGACGGTGTAACAGAAAATGCGAACTTCAACAATCTCGTCAGAATTTCAAGTATTTCGAACTGCCAAAAAGCTTCCAGTTTGATCATCCTTCCGCCCCAGCCAACGTTGTAAGATGGAGGAGAATGCCAGCTGCCTACAGCTCACTCTACCTGTCACCTAAAAATATCATCAACAAAAAGCAGGCTTCTCTTGATCCATGAAGAGTTCCGAATATGTTTGGCAGAGATCATGGACTTTGTGTTGGCAGCTTCAGTTTTCTCATGCTCCTTCTGTCGGGCCGAGTGTCAGAGTTCTTGTGATGCTACGCTCGGTGATCTGGTTGTATAGGTCCTTGTGGCCTTTGTCTCCGCTCCCGTTGTTGTAACCTGACATGCAAAAAATCGTGATATGTTGTATCCACCTACTGAAATGTTAGTTTTATGGATAAAGTGTGGTTATCAAATAATATCTTATTTTCGGTTGTTCATATTACCCATATAATGGCTGCAAGAAAAGTGTCATGTTTTGAATATCTATCCATTTTGCTCCTAGTATATTGTGATTTGTGGATGGTATTCAGGTAGGTGTCGCATAAAATGATGGTGGATGTGGTGTAATGTGTCCATATCCTCCTAGATTTGTGACATCCATAGAAGAGATGTTGGGTTGATTCTTCATTGTTGTTGCAAAGTGAACATTTTGATGGTCCCCGGAACCACCTATGTTCATCATCATGTCTGTAGGTAATTTATCGTGGCAGATGAGCCAAAACAGAATGTGTAGTTTGAGTGAGCATTTTGTTTGTCATATCGTGTTATATAGTCTCATTTTACCTCTATATGTAAAGAAACAATATGCATGTTTAGCTGGGTAAGTTGAGCCCCAAATCCAAGTGATTTGTCTGGTGGTATTGTATTCTAGTTGTTCCAGGAAATCTGTATATGTTCTTGGGTTCATCCATCCTCTGAGGAAATGTTTTAGGTTGTTGTCTCGATTTGATCTCAACTTGGTTAGTGTTAGGCAGTTGTTGTAGTTGATTAAAGAGTTGGGGATGTTCCTGGATGGTAGTTTTAGATTGATAAGTTTTTGTCCATGCCACCATGGATCATGCCAAATTTTGGTGTTATTTCATAAGTGTGGTGTTATCTAGATGGTTTCTGAGATGATGTGGAGAGTGTTGGCTATGTATTTCTATAGAGGTGAGGTTGTCCTATTAGCTGTAAAGGACCATGGTGTTTGATGTTGGAGGTATTTGTCAGTAAAGATGTCTCTCCATAGTTTGTTGTCTCTGTTACTAATTGATGTCGTGATCTTGTTTATGAGGCAAAGGTTGTTGTCTCTGTTACTATCACTATAGTTTTACTCAGATGTAGTTGAAATCTTCTCCACTGTAGTAAATCTTTTAGTCAGCAAATCAATATCGCCTTTTTGTTTCTAAGGAAAAGTCCATGCTAGAAATATTGATTCCTAAATAATCTAACTACTTATTTATTAAGTGTTTCAAAATTGTTTTTTCTTTCATTCTCTAAAAAATTCTAAACAAAAAATTTCTGTAGAATGGGATCACATACTAGAACCATGCACTTGTCATCACGTCCCTAGATCAAAGAAAAATGCAAGAAGACGTCTAAGGGTGTTGTTGACCACCTCACTTTTAGGACCCATCAAAGTTTTGCTATTTGAGTTATTTATATAATTTGAGTCACGTCAGACTACAATGTGTGAAATTCTCAATTTCTAATAAAAGAATCAAACATGGATCTATCAAATATATTTTGGTCAGTCTGGAGTGTAAAACTGAATTGCACAAAGTGCAAACAAGATGTGGACCTACATCATACTTACTAAAATCTTAAATTTTGATCCCAATAGGGCTTGAACTCTAATGAACAAAATTTACACATTATCTAGGATAAGGCGAGACCTACAAAAAAACTCAATTTGACCTTACTAATTATGGGCAAAATCCATTTTGCACCCAAATTAGACAAAATCCAAACCTTATCCTTTCTGGAATCTTCTGAGAAAGAATCTCATGTTAATGTCAATGGGTTTTGCACCCAAATGTGTCAAACCAGACTGCACTCATTTCCATCCCCTTTTACATACCACAATTAGCACAAAAGAGTTTTGCACCTAAATGTGTTGAACCGGACTTCTCACATTTTGGGTCCCTTTTCACAGGCCACACCTGGGTGCGGAAGGGTTTAACACCCAGATGTATTGAACCAGACCACACACATCTTGGGTTCCCTTTTGGCAAATCAGGATGGGCGCCAAAAGGTTTCACACAAAAGTGTGTCAAACCGATTCACAAACATTTTATTTGTTCTTGAAAAAAGGACACATGAGCACGAAAGGATTTCACATACAGATGTGTCAAACTAGACCGCACACAGCTTAGGTTCCCTTTCGGAAAATTAGGATGGGCTCCAAAAGGTTTCACACAAAAATGTGACAAACCAATTTGTACATATTTATTTTTTTAGAAACAATCACCTGGGGGCCAAACCCTTTTATGTCAACAAGTGGCAACTAAATCCACACCCACCAAAACCACATTAGGCTTGGGAAGTGTGGGATAGGGCCAGATGTCATCCCATGATAGATGAGGAAGTGAGTGGGGTGTCCATTTGGAGAAAGAGGGGAAACCACCTTAGGAAACTTCCATAACTCTTACAAAAGGAGAAAGAAGACCCCAAAAAGAAACCCTCAGACCACATATGCAGAGGAGAAGGAGAGAGACTAGAGAGAGTGAGAAGAGACCACCACATCCAAGTGTGAAACATGTTCACACTTATAAGTGTGAAACCTCTTGGTGCTCAACAATGAAACTTGTTCATGTTGAGAAGTGTCATAGCCATTGGTGCCCATAAGTGTGAAAGGCATTGATGCGGGAAAGCATAGATCAGACGAATGTATTCTCCCATTCTATCACCAGATATTTCATGAGTGTCAATCCAAACTGCACTTAGAAGTGTGAAATCCTTTTTTACACAATGTATAAACAAAGGTGAAAGAAATATCCAATCATTTTCTTCCTTATTTGCTTTAAAACCTCTACAATACTGTTTCAACAGGCGGATGGGGTGCCACTTTTTTATCTTTTTCCAGTCTATAAAAGAGTGTGCCAGATTCAGATTCTTATATGAATTCCTTCTTTATCCACGCCATAGTTGTTTTTTTTCAGGTTTTTCTGACCAAAACTTAGTGGTGACTCCAAACTTTTTCTCTTTTTCGATTTCCATTGAAAATAAAAATGGTGGTTTCACTGGGGAATCGTCACACTCGAGTTACATTTTTCTCTTTTCTGATCTGCTAAGTGTAAGTCTATTTGGCACTTGTCAGTGAAGTTTGGTTTCATACTAGATCTTTTTCTCTTCTTCTCAGAGTCAGAAGAAATGGGGCACACATTTCATTGACATTCATGTCACTTTCATAATTACATGAAATGATGTTCACTTTTGACAATCTTTATTTATTTTTAGTTTGGCATATCATTGTAGATTAGTTTTGCATTCAATTCTTTTTGTGACAAGAATTTGGTGTAAAATCAGTTGACACTTGGAATAATTTTTTTTATGTCAAATCTAATGAGGCACAAATTATTTTTTCGTCTTGTACATATGATAATAGTTCGTATATAGATAGTTCATGTTCATTAAGTACATATCTTAATTGTTGAATGCAAAAGGATTTGTCACATTTTTTTATTTCAAATCTGACCAGGCACAAAATTTATTCGCGTCTGAAATCTTCACAATTTTGATGATATTTAGCTTGCAGATTCAGGTTCATTAAAAACAGACGTTAATTTCTAAGTGCAAAAGGGTTTGACACTTTTTTTCAACTAAATCTGATAAGGCACAAATTTTATTCCTATCTAAGATCTTTAAAAATTATATGATAGTAAGTCTATAATCATTCCTTAAAATCAAATCATTGAGTGCAAAAAGGTTTGACACTTGAAACTGTAGCAGTTTCAATTTTTCATGTTTTAATGAAATCTGGACTTAAAATTGTATCAATTTTGATTAAGCACCCGACATAATTTCTTAAGTGTTTCTGTAGAATTCTAATATGTCAGATATTTAGTGTAGATTGGTTTGACACTTTTTAGTGAGAATATGTTTCACACTTGTACTCAAATGCAGCCTGAATAACTCAACAAATGCATGATTAGAGAAATCAGTTTAAACTGTATTGTTGTTATGATGGTTTTTGGGAGGGAAATAATTGTCTGATGAGGGATTTTTGATGAAATTTGAGTTTGCTTGTTCTTCCCCGGGTTTCAAAAATGGGAAGGCTGGCTAGTCTTTTCGATCTAGCACTCAGTCCCTTCATGTTTCTCTATTTAACTCTTCTCTCTGGATGAATATAATTGCTTGCATGTTTATTTATCATTTTGTTGGGATATTAAACATGTAAAATCACCATGTTGCACATGCGCATGTCCCATTTCCCTATTGGCCATGAGTAGCAAACTTTTAGAAATCATGCTAATACTCTCAAAAGGGCATGGGGATGACTTGTACGACTTCTACCACCACAAGGTATGTGCAAAGGCCCAGAACACTTCCCCCTCTCCTAGTACCAAAGATGGATTATGGTTTCCATACCCGCAAGGTATATTTTCAGTAGTACCAAAACCATAAGAACCCTGATATTACCTTTGAGAGCAGAGATATCATAGACACCACTAGAGAAGTTAAGGATCACCTACTCCATGTATGTAGGTAGCTTCCTATGTGAGACTGAAAAAATAAAATAAAAATTGAAAATGGGGCTAATAGTGGGTATTTTTATATCATCTTACATGTTTGTTTGGGATACAATTCATGTAGTTAAATAAGGTTCTAATAAATAATCCCCAAGTTAAAAAAATGGACTGAGCACAAATCCCTTCTGCATAATCTAGTGCAAATCTCTTTTGCACAATTCAATGCAGAACCTTTATGCACATTTGGGCACCAATCAGGGTTGCACCATACATGAAACATGTCAGACCTGCTATGATCTAGACATTTATCATATAAATTATATTACATTGAAGCTCTACATGAGTTTCAACCTAGTAAATATGGTATTATATGAAAAGCCAAATTAAGAAGTTTTTGACTTGGTAAACCACTATCATTTTATGTGCAGATCCTTTCGGCACATTTTAGTGTAAACCCCTTTTGCACACTTCAGTGCAGATCTATTTCACACATTTCAACATAGACCAGGCCTATGCCAGATGTATGCCAGATCTGTTTATTTTTATACACATCTACAAACCCGGATTGCATCCAATCTCTACATGAGTTTCAATCTGGCAAATCTAGTATTTATACCCAAGCATTGATTTAATACACCCATTACCATTCCAAACCCATATTAATTCAAGATTTGACCTAATAGTCATTACAATTCAATGCAAAACATTTCTACACATTTTAATGCAAAACCTATTTGCACATTCGGGCACAAATCAGGCATGCACCAGCCTAAACACGTGTCAGATCTTCCCTACTTTAGACACCTCAACAAAAGCATGTATTACATTGAAGTTCTATACTAGTTTCAACCTAGTAAATATGGTATCATACAATAAACCAAATCGAGCCAAAAATTTGAACTCGTAAACCATTATGTTTATAGCACAGAATCCTTATGCACAATTCTGTGCAGATCCATTTTACACAATTGAGTGCAGAACCGTTTTGCACATTTGGGTGGAGGCCAGGCTTGTACCAAATTGGACATTTTTCATATATGTTTTGACAAAATGTATATCATACAAACCTAGAGTATATTAAAACTGTAGCCAAGCTCCAAACTGGTAAAGCCAACATCATATGGAAATGTGATTAAGTCTAAATTTTGACCCAGTAAACCCTCATCTTTCAACTTATTGGCCACATCAAAATGCTTCTCAAAATCCAAACTATCTTGCATTTTATATCCATGGTTGTTCAAATGCTATACCAGTTTGAATCGTCATACCTAACACTCGATCAACTTCATACAAAGTAATAACCCTAACATCCAACATTGAGATGTTCCCCTTCTTACTCATTTCTCAAAAAATTACACATCACTTTCATTCAACTCACCTCTAACCACTATTTCCTATTCATCATCACTATGCAATATCATTGGTTGTCCTTACATTAGGATTATTAGTTTCCCTTCTAGTCACCATAAACGTCTAGCGGTCAGACAAACTTAATCTCTAACAAAGGAGCATCCTCCTCAGTAAGCTCATCTCAAGAAGAGTATACCCTATCCATCCAATAAGGATTTCTAGACCAAGGAAATGAGGAATACCCTCTAGACTGCATAAGGCCTAGCGGTCGGCCAATTATTAAATCCTTGGGGAGATCTGATAGTTGAATGATCAATATATTCTACATGATAGTGAGTTTTCCACCTTATTCTCACAAAGGAGATAGTGATAGATGTTTCCCTACCTTCCATGATAACCTATCCATCTTATCCCAATTGCCCTTTCTATGCAAGGGGCAATTTGTACATTCTATATCCCCAAACATTATCAAGGGAACATCCCAAACTATATCAAAATAGAGATCTCATGTCTACACAAGAACTTACCTCTCCCAATGAAGATCATATTCTAGTTTATGTGGTCGTCCCCTTGCTCTGTAAGGGGAAAATTTTATTTTTTTTAGTTCATTCAATGATTTCTGTCACATTTACCCCTTTCCATGCAAGGGGAAAATTCTCATTCATTAATGTCCATATTTCAAAAGAATGTTGAAATATCTTATTGGCAATACATGAGTAGTGTCGCTTATATGTTTGTCTATGTATATAATTTTTAATATTTATATGCAGGTGTTTCAAGTTTGTTCGTCACGAGGCCTACAAATGCCAAATTGCCCTATCGGTGTAGTCTTTATCTTTTGTGATCCAGAACAAGATTAATTTCAAAACTTTCTGACATGTCAGTAAAAAAGACATCTCTACAACTCAGCCTAACCTCGACGAGCCGATCATTCAGTATGCTTATCTTGGTTGTCAATGTCAAGAAGAGTTGGATATGAAAGTCAACCATGGACCTCAATGTGACCAAATTATTATGCAGTCTCAGTCATCAGCATCCATGCTAATGTTGGTATGAACATTTTGACAAGTCTCTGGAATCAGAAACATAAGGAACCTGTTCTAAATATGATAGTTAACACTGAAAGCTTCGATGGTGAAGATGAAGATGGAAAAGTTTGTAACCTAGTTGAAAATCAACAACCACATTACATCACAAGTAGATCATATCAACCACCACCATTCTAACCTTAGAGTTTTCTATACGGGATGCCTTTTATGAACCCAATGTGGCAAGGAAACCCTCATGTCCAAGGTACCACCAATCCTTTGTTCATGGAAACCCCTATGTTATCAGGAGACACAACAGTGATACCTCAAACAAATGTTCCAACCAAGATATCAGTACCAGCTACACAACCATCCTCAAGGAATCTGGAACATATAGATGTAGAACAAAATAAGAAGAAGAAACAAAAAGCATCAATCCATGTCTATTCCACTGGATCCGCATTTAATGCCATATGCATCATCCGACTTCCCTTTGTATGCTCCTTTCTGGCCCTAACACAATTTTTATAATCAACTAGAGTTATGTGAGGAGGACGATACACTCCCCAAGTTCTTCCCACTATTGTTCCAAATACATATAATGGGATAGGTCCAGAAGAGATAGAGATTATGCTAGAAGCTCTAGCAAATAGATGGAAAAAATCCAAGGTCAAAAAAGTAGGTTTAAAGAAGTTTGGAGATTTTTACTATTTTCCCGAGGCCCGATTACCTAAGAAGTTTGAAGTGTTAGAGTTTTCTAAATATAAAAGAAGAGGTGATCCCAATCTCCATATTTTCACATACTATTCTAATATGATATATGTTCAAGACAATGACAAAACTACTCATTCAACTATTTCAACGTTCTCTAGAAAGATCGACCCTGGCCTAGTACAACCAACAGCGACCTGAGACACTCAAGTCATGGGGAGAGCTTTCCAGTCCTTTTATTGAGCAATATGCATGGAATATTGATAATATACCCACTAGAGATGATTTAGAGGCCCTCATTCAAAAGGAAGAAGAAGCATTCACACATGGTTGGAGGGAACTAGTAACACAGATTGAAAACAAGCCTACTGATAAAGAAGGAATTTACATGGTCATCAAAGTAGTGTCCACTGCACTATCTGCAATGATAACTTTTTAATCATACAAGACCTTTGCAGATTTGATCCAATCTAGAACAAATATAGAGTCAACAATTGAAAAGGGAGTGCATAAGAACATCGGCCTAAATCTTAATATAGAAAAAGCAACCAAATACAAACTAGGGTTCAAGTCTTATTCATCAGTTGTAGATGCAATCTTGTACTGGGTGCAACCACATCGGTTAATCACACTAAGATTCAAAAATCTTGCTAAAATTGAAAATGGCACAAATGTACCTCATCATGTGGTTCAATAATTGCCATTTGCTCCACTTGCACCGCAACCACAAGGATAGTATGCTCCATCAAGCTATCATCTGTATTTAAGGTATACACCTATGCCTTTCCCCTAGGCACCTTCCATCTTTCCAACAAATGAGTCAGCCACATACGATGACACAACCTACAATCCCTCAACACACTCAACCTATGAGTTCATTGGACCTAGTCCAATCTCAAAATATTGAAAATATTGCTTCTCAGAAGCCCCTGAGAACATTTACTCAGTTAGGTTGCACTTATGTTGATATATTTCGAAGGGTAAAAGTTGTTCTAAAATTCCTTGCACATAGACCACCTCCAAATTCCCTTCCAAAAATTATGATGCAACATCATATGGTAAATTTCATCGGTCTCATGGTTAGCTTATTGACACATGTCGGGCATTCATGCACACAATACAGGATCTAATAGAAAATGGCACTCATGAAGTCACAAATGAACAAGTCTAGTAACAACTATAGCAGTCATCTTGGAAGAAATCATAGATCCAGAACCAATCACTAGAATGGTGACACCATTTGTTAATTAGAAGATGCAAGAGCAACCATACAGATGGGCAGATGATGTTTATTCTGTATCTTCATATGAATCAGTCTCGCTTGCTCCAGGTTCTTCTGATCTTGATTCATATGATGCAGTATTGAAAGCAATATTATCTATGGTTGACAAATTGAATGTGGATACATTTAGTCACCTTATGGAACATATATAGAAGAAGTTAGAAATTCTACTCCCAGGGAGATAGGAAAAATAGACTCATGTTAAAGATTCACACCAACCATTCTTTTCAAGCCATCCAGAAGGTACTTCTAACCAACATCCAACAATGTCCCACAATCAACCTCATCAAAGACAATGATGGCCAAAGCATAAGAAACTAAATACAGAACTAGAAGAAATCTGTAACATCCCTGACCTGGGTTATGAATTAACCCTAGGTGTTTTGCTTAATAAAAGTGATTATATGCATGCTCTTATCTTTTTAAAAGTAATTGAGGCTCAAGAGGAACTTATATTACAATTTTAGTCTTTTTTGAATATTATTGAAATCAATATTTTGCCTATTTTGGATAAAGTGCAAATTACCCAAGTTGAGGGGTTTATTTGCAAATTGTGCATGAAAATATGTTCCTCATGTGTTAGAGCATCATGAGAGTAAAGATGATGCAGAGGTATGGCTTGTGATAGTCTGAATTTCAAGAAAGAGCAGATAAAGCAATGGTTGTGCATGAAAACCTAGTTTTGGTGTAATGTGTAATTTACCCAAAACCTAGGATGCAATATGTAAATTAACACTTCAATAAGGTCCCTAATGTTTCTTGTCATCATGTGGATCAAGGAAAATGAGGGGGCGCCTCATTTGAATTAAGTTGGAGGAGAGAGAATATTGATATTAAAATAATCAAGATTTAAGCATAATGGAAACATTAATGAAAAAAAATAAATAAAATAATTGAAGGACCTTCAACCAAAATTAAAATGGTGGAATTCAGATGTGTGTGTACGTCCTTGAGCTTTTAAAGGACCACAAAATATCTTAAGGAGGTGAAAACTCCACTCACTTTATTATAAGGAAAAGAATTCCCACTCAAAAATATATATTAATATTATAAGGGATTAAGGTGCTTAATTTCTTTTCCCTTAATCCATGGATAATGGAAGGGATCTCGGTGGGATAGAGTTGCCTTTGCATGAAAGTAAACCAAGGAGGAAGAGGTGGCAATAATTTTGGAATTAAAAGATTTATATAAAACATTTTCTCTCTCATTGACTTTTCTTATAAAAGAGCCTTTTCCAACCCACCTAAGGATCTTTTCGGATTCCTTTCTTCTCCTTGCTTGAAAAATCAACCAAGAGAGCTAAGAACAGCAGGAAGGACTCCCCCAACTTGTTGGTAAATATTTGACCTTCGTTCTTCTTGATTTCATGGTGAAACTCATAAAACAATGGATGATTCCTTAATTTCTTCACTCCATCTTCAACCCTAGCCGATCCTTTCACTACAAAAGCTTGAAAAATGACCTTGGGAGGTTTCTAGAGCTTCAACCACCATTGGAGCCATAAATCTTGGAGCTTGGGATCAGATTTGAAGGCGGGTTATATAACTTAAACCCTTAATATTTGTCATTGAATTTTATTTTCTCCATACAATTGATTTAATTGTTGTTATTGCAATAGCCTTGCTTGATTAATGGAGTTGCCATGAAAATGGCAGTAGCTTTCATAAGTCTAAAGGTTGAAGATAATAACCTGTTCACAAGCACACACCTCAACTAAGAACATGAGCAAACGGTCTTGGACCTTTGGTCCAAACGGTTTCCCCAAACCGTTTGGTGAATTAGACTCAAAACCGAATGAAGGGGTTGACCGTTTGAGGTCTGAACTTATTTACATGTTGGATGATGATCCAATGGACTCAATTGATTGATTCAATGTATGTACCATCCTTCAATTGGAAACCCTAATCAAGTTGATTGAAGAATCCTTGATTGGTCCTAACGATTTCAAGGTAGCTTGGGTCAAACGGTCTTGAGACCGTTTGAGCCCAAACGGTTTTTAAACTGTTTGGGACCAAACGGTTTCAAAACCATTTGGTGGGTTAGTGGTTGATCCTTGACCCATGGATGATGATCTAATGGTTTTGATTGATGAATCCTTCAATTGAATAATCAATGGTCAATTCAATGGTGCAATTGGAAATCGTTTGGATTGATAAATGACCTAGTGAGCCCTTACGGTTTTGGGACTGATTTGGTCCAAACGGTCTTGAGACCGTTTGAGACAAAATGGTCTTTAAACCATTTGGGGGCAAACGGTTTCAAAACTGTTTGGGGTCAACGGTTTCAAAGCCGTTTGGTGGCAAACAGTTTCAAAACTGTTTGGTGGTAATACCTTCAAAACTGAATGGAGTTCAATGTGGTTCAATCACTTGGATATTGACGGTAATGATAGTTCCAATAATCCAATGATGGTTAGTAATCAATGAAGGTACAAAGGTTAAAAACCCTAATTGTACCTAAGTGATTAGTGTCAATTAAGGGATAAACCCTAATTGCTTATAAGAACAATGACTTGGTACACTATGTCAATCATAGTTGTATGAACTTGACTAAAGGGTTGATGTAACCTAATCAAGTTGAGAGGGTGATAATATGGAATTGATACATGAGTATGATTCATGTGGTGATTAAGGGTATGATCCTTAAGTAAAGAGATCATGAAACCCTAATCATGAACATAAACCCTAATTGACAAGGTTATTGAACCTTAACCTTAATTTAGAGCAATTATAATTGAAACCCTAATCCAGGGTATGGTTGTAACCCTAATCCAGGGTGATGATATATGTGAGTCTAATTTAGGGTAATGTAATGCAAAACCCTAATTGGGATGAATAGTAAACCCTAATTAAGGGTAATGGAACATGAAAACTTAATTGGTATGAATAGTAAACCCTAGTTATGGATTATTGAATATAGTTCCTATCATAGGGTGAATTTGATGTGAAACCCTAACTAAGGATGGTTTCATGAGAAACCCTGATGCTTAATGTGCTGTGAAGCTCAAATCCAGGGTAATTTTATGTAATGCTTAACAAACCCTAATCTTGAGAAATATGGAGATAAACCATATCTTTGATGTGGTAATGGGATGATTATCCTCATATGACATGAAATGGGAAACCCTAACCCTAGTAAGGGAATAGTGGTGTTACCCATGAATAGTGAATTCATATTTGTTGTACATGGTTCTGATATGCAATTGATATCACTGTTATCATCTGTGCTAACCATGTAGGTGTGACGTCCGTCTCACGAAAACAATATTTACTTAAGCGGAAGTGAATTATTTGCAGTGGATTACTGAAAATCACTGAAAATTAAAACTTTTTGTAAAGAGATCCACACATAGGAAATATTTTCCATCAAGAACCAATGTATAACATTTACATTCTGGTTCAAACATACATAAACTGTACCATCTCTTTTCAGAGACTACATCATCAGTTGCTTTAATACATTATATACAGACAACATTCAAAACTCGAGGCATCAAGCCAAAACCTCAGATTGATTCATTAAAAACACTGGCTAAAAACTCTGAGGACCTGAGAGTACAGAGATGACACATAGGACTTTCTAACTACATAACTTGACAGACATTATCTCCACCTGAGATCTCACTGTTGTCCTTGTTGTTACTGTTGTTGTCCAATTCCCTGCAATGGAATTCTGCTTCTTTGTCCACGTCCACCTAAAAAAGTTGGATCCCACGGGGGTGATACAGTTGTAAATTACCCCAACGGAAGATATAACTCTCCACCAAAACATTGTTATAGCAGTTTATTAAAATAAACTGATCAGAAGGATTTATATATTAAATCAATAGCAGGTATGTCACTTGTATGAACAAAGTGAAGTAATCTCCTTTTTCAAGGATAACTTTACATCTACTCATGGTAGACTCATAGTTCATCCATCTACTTGTAATGATTACAACAGATATAAACAACATCAATGAACTACAGATATATAACAGAAATGTAACATCAGCCAATGAATATCCGTATCCAATCCTTGAGCAAACATGCCATACAGCTGATTTCATTTTACAAACACACTTATGCCCAGAGGATATGAGGTATACCGCTCATACTCCAACCGACCATTACGAAGTCGAAATCAGTACCATACATAGGTCAATGGAAGAGCCAGATTCCCATGACCTCTCACATCCCGGTCAGTGTGGGACAACAAGTAGGATTGTGTTAACTGCTCAAGATAGCTTTCCAGGGTATACTGGAACTTCGCTATAGAGTTAGAGTGTCAACTGCACTCTCATCGGCCATCGAGAGATTTAATGTTTATCTCCTCGACCTGACATAAAATATCATTGGGAGATGTGTACAACATCTATCCCAATCATCGGGAGATCAGTGATACATCCATCCCGGAAGCATGAAGGATTGAGAGGTTTTATGTTTACCTTCCCTCAAATATCTTCACCAGACGTAAGGATATTTTTCACCCATTTACCCCACATATTCAGAATATGCGTTCCGGGTTTTGCCGCGGGCACCCGTTTCACCATCACCTATTCCTGACGATGATGGATTTATGGTCAGGGCTCTACATGAATAGATTTCACTTGATTAATTAGGTACATTTTCATATTCTTTTAGCATAAGCCAAGTTCTCAAACAAGACTTAATACAACAATGCTATAAATAGACATGTACTACTTTTATCAGATACATATCAGTCTTTCAAAGACCTTGGGAACTCAATCCCTCATTTCAATACTGGGAATTCTCATCCCTTCACATTCTCATCACCATAATCATATGGTTCTGGGTATTCAAACCCTTAACTCATCATTGAGCACCATTACAATTTATTAGGTAACTATCACCTTCAGGTCATCTGACCAAGGCATTCATGATAATTGTTACACAAGTGTCACACATGGCTTATAAGGCCACAGAATATCTTGTCACCTCTTTCTAGGAAATAGCTTACTCTTATGACTCATAAAATCCATGCACATTGTTACTTTTATTAAGCAACAACAACATCAAGGCACAAAAGGCCAATCAACATTAATTATATAAATGTCACAACTCAAACCTGGCTATATTCATTATCTCATAATATCTGTATGGTTATTAGGCATGATAACAGTCATACAAGATATTCATCACATCATGTGATACAATAGTAACACCATTATTCCTTTCCCAGGAATTAGGGTTTACTATCAAATAGGGCTTATCATTCCCTTTTACCCAAATTAGGGTTAGGGTTCCCCATTTCTCATTAATTAGGGTTTCATGATTACATTAATTGTCCAACCCTTAACTCATTATCCATACCTTTGGGGCATTCAAAGGTATCATATTTGATTATTCAAGAACATTACTTTCATCATATAGCATTAATGATCATCAAATCAAGGTATGAGTTCATTTCTCATCCTCATCATGGTATGACTACATCATACTCATCATTTGGGCTTAACCCCATTCTCAAGGTACATTAATTAACACTCATCAAAGTGCAACAACTCATCACATTTCATTGTAATAGTTGCATAACACACTCCATATGTTTCTTATTCAGGCATATAAGGTTTGGAATACATCGAGGTATATAAACCCTGAAGTGCTGAATGTGATAACTATCATATTTTGATGTATCACTTTCTCATCATTTCAGATTCTCTTGAATTAGCCTTCTTATCTTGTATTAAGGTATTTCCCCTCTTAATACATTACATCACTAAACTCTCACCTTTAGCATATAATGCATAGGCCACACTTTAGAATTGTCCAACTATCTTTAATGATATGGACTTGTCTAATGCTAAAGACATTGCTTACAATAAGGTTGCTTATAATCAACCATATGAAATGTTTCACCTTTATAAGGTAATTCCTTCTATCTCATCATTAGGGTTTCCTTATACCCTTATTTAAAATTAGGATTATGATTCATTTTCATATTGCCCAAGATTAGGGCGTTATGCATTATGACTTCACATTAGAGTCTCATATACCTTCTCCCTTCTTAGGGCCTCTTATCACAACATAGCATTAGAGCTTCATGTGATGTAAAATTCTCAATCAGGGTTTCTCATGAAATTACCCTCAACTAGGTTTTCACATGAAATCACCCTCAACTAGGGTTTCACATGGAATCACCCTCAATTAGGGTTTCACATGGAATCACCCTCAATTAGGGTTTTACATGTCATTACCTGACATCACCCTAAGTTTGATTCTCACATCACATCACCACATCAATGTTCCATATATATCATTCTAACTTAGGGTTTCTCATAACATAATCCTAGAATAGGATCTCACATGGAATCGTCCTTAATTAGGATTTCCACTATAGTCATTCACAATTTGGATCTACTATTCATCTCCATTAGGATCTCATTCAATTATCCATAATTAGAGATTCACTATTTATCCCAATTAGGGTTTTACATCTCATTTCCCTAAATTGGAGTTTCACTTATCATTACCCTAGATTAGGGCTACATCCTTACCCTAGATTAGGGTTTCATTTAGAATTGCCCTCAATTAGGGTTATAACTCAATAGCCCTGTCAATTAGGGTTTATGTTCATAATTAGGGTTTCATGATCTATCTACTTAAGGATCATACCCTTAATCACCACATGAATCATATTCATGTATGAATTCATGCTAACATCTTCTCAACTTGATTAGGTCATATCAACCCTTCAATCAAGTACATACAACTATGATTAACATAGTGTACCAAGTCATTGATCCTATAAGCAATTAGGGTTCATCCCTTAATTGGCACTAATCACTTAGGTACTATTAGGGTTTCAACCTTTGTACCTTCATTGATTATCATTACTAATCATCATTGGATCAATGGATCATTCATCATATTAATTCTCAAGAGATTCAATCGCATTGGACCTTCATTACGTAAGGTATCCAATTGAATTGACCAATTGAATCTTCAACCAACTTTGACTACTTGAGCCCCAAATGGTCTTGGTCCCTCAAATTTCAAATAGTTTGAAACCATTTGGTAAAGGTGGTGCTTGAGATCATTTACTAAAGGTGACCTTCAAGACCGTTTACTAAAGCTGGTCACTTGAAACCATTTTCCCAAACGGTCTTGAGACCATTTGGTCCAAACCTCCTCAAAACTGCATGGACCTAAAAGTGTCTCAACCACTTCAATTGTATTAGGGTTTCCAATGTTGATCCCCTCAATCGATCTTATACATGTTATCCAATCATCAATTGAGTTAATTAGGTCAACCTTCAACTGATTTGACCCTCAATTAACCCTCAATTGATCATCAATTAGGGCTTGAATCAATTGAATTAGGGTTTGGAATCGATAACCCTTCAACATACTTCAATGTGAGTCTAATTGATTTGAACCCATTGAACCATCATCCAATTTGGACATGACCTGACCCCAAACGGTCTTGGGATCATTTGGATGACCTCCAAATGGTCTTGAAACCGTTTTCCCATGACATCATCAAAATCCAAGTCAACGAATTAGGGTTTGGATCATTGGATTGATCACCAAATCAACAATTGATTACACTCCAACTTAGTATCTTTGGATCTTGAATTACTTAACCATACTCAACCCTAGACCTACAAACGGTCTTGGATGACCTCCAAACGGTCTTGAGACCGTTTGGGTGATCCCAAAATGGTCTTGAAACCGTTTGGGTCAATCAACCCAAGTTCCAAACTCAATCAAGTTGGAAATCAGCACTTAACCCAATTAGGGTTTTGGTGATTGATTGACCTTCAAGTCATGAACAAATTGGAACTAACCAGTCATAATTGGTGGGTCATTAATCTAGATAATTTTAAACAGATCTCCAAATGGTCAACCCTGTCAACATCACCAAACGGTCTTGAGACCGTTTGGTCTCATGTGGTTTGGTGAAACCGTTTGCTTCTAAACAGTTTGAAACCGTTTGCTCCCAAACAGTTTGGGAAACCATTTGAGGAACTCAAACAAGACCGTTTGCCTTGCATATTTGTAGAGTTGTGTGCTTATCATATTCAACCTCTAAACTCACGAAATATGTTGTGGTTTCCATGGTGATTGCGTCAATCAACCAAATCAATTATTGCAATTATGGAAAAGATCATTATTTGATAAGGAATTGAATGCAATAACAAAGTTAGGGTTTCAAGTTATAAAACTCGCCTCCAATTGAGCTCCAAAGTTCCATGTCCATGGAAAAAATGGTGGATGCAACTCCTTTCACCATTCCAGGGCTCGTCCTCAAGGTTTGAGTGAAAAGGAATGGTTAGAATTGAAGAGGAGATCGAAATAGGAAGAAATCCATAATTTATTTTTGATTTCCACCATGGAATCAAGGTGAAATGGATCAAGAACCTTACCAACAGGTTGGGGGTCATCCTCCTGATTCTCCCAAGCTCCCTTGGTCGTTTCCCAAGCAAGGAGAAGAAGTGGGGTCGAAAAATCCTTTCATTTGGCTTATAAAAGGTTCTTTTATAAAAAATCAATGAGAGAGAATGTACTTTGCAAAAATCCAATTAATCCCAAAAGTGTGGCTGCCTCTTCCCCCTCATATTCTTTAGGGACGAGGCTATCTTTTTTACTCTTATTCCTCTCAATTATCCATGATTTAAACAAAAGCAAATCAAGCACCTTAAATCATATTATATTAATATCCATATGTGAGTGGATATTTCTTTTTCTTATAAAATTGTGTGTGAGTTATCCACTCCCTTGGATATTTTCGTGGTCCTTTCAAGGCTCAAGGACATCACACACACATCTGAATCCAACCATTTTAGTTTTGGTTGAAGGCCCTTTAATTAATACATTTATTTTTTCCCTAAATCGAATTAGGGTTTCAATTAGGATTAAATCTTGATTATTATAATATCAAGATTCTCTCTCCTCCAACTTAATTCAAATGAGGCGCCCCTCTCATTTTCTTTGCTCTACATGATGACTAGAAACATTAGGGACCTTATTGAAGTGGTAATTTACATATTGCACCCTGGGTTTTGGGTAAATTGCACATTACACCAAAACTAAGTTTTCATGCACATACATTGTTTAATCAGCTCTTTCTTGGTATTCAGGCTTCCATAAGCCATACATCAACATCATTTTCACTCTCATGATGCTTCAACACATGAGGAACATATTATCATGCACAATTTGCAGTTAAACCCCTCAACTTGGTAAATTTGCACTTTAGTCCAATACAAGCAAACATTGCTTCAACATTATTCAAATAGGACTAGAATTGCAACATAAGTTCCTCTTGAGGCCTAATTACTTTTCAAAAGATGAGATTAAGCATTTAATGACCTTTCTTAATCAAAACACCTAGGGTTAGAGTATAACCCAGGTCAGAGATGTTACAAATTATAAACCCCTAACAAGGATTTCATCCTCGAAATCCCAGATAAAGGAAGACAGATGTTATTCAATTATTATACCACCTTGTCTTCACATAACATCTCCTTATTATGGAGACACCAAAAAACTTTGATCAGCACAAAGTGTTTCCATACAGGATTCTTGTAGAAGTAACACACAAAGCACATGCTCCACTGTTCCGTATCATTAACTATGGAGTCAACTTTGTGTCACATAACACTTTTCTTGTTCAGAGATACATCATATATCCTTTATTATTATCATATTTATGCAAAGCATAAACCCCTAACATATGATGTTCATATCATTTTATATAATCAGACTAATTTCATAGTTGACCATTCCAGGTAGTCAACCTAAACCATCTCATAATTCTCAGATACCAGAATCTTTCACCTTGGTATCTATCACATGTGTTGGAAACACATCATATATTTCTCTTCCTTTCATCTTGGAACATTAATTTTTACATATGTCCTCATCTTGGAACCAAAGTCCAAGACAAACTGATACTTTTCTAAGTATCCATCACATGAACATATTTATCTTATGTACATCAAGTGTCCTAAGACGCACTTGATTGCCATGTCCCTGAAAGGAAAGAAAACAAGGATTCATATTCCTCTTATTAATTCATGTATTTTCAACTATTCATGAACCATTTACTCTTTATCTCATCCTGGGTTCCTTGCCTTTAGCATTGGAATTTGTAAGGATGATTGCATGGCATTATCCCTTTCTTTATTATTATCTAGCATTTTTATGATCATCTCATGATCTCATCACATTTCCCATTTCCTCATTATGGGAAAGATCTTTATTATGCTAGCAGCATTATTGAATAGGGTGCATCTCCCTTATTCTTATTCTTATCTTATGAGGAGTATACTTTAATTCCTCATACAACCATGCTCATCTGAGATTATCTCATACTTCTCTTTCTTATGCTTAGGATATGACACATTTATTCATTTCATATTCCTGATTTCATGATACTCATTAGATTGTCTCAAAATGACTACTTGATCAGAGCAATCAAAAAGACAACAAACTAAGAGTTTCCATACTCACTTTATCATCAATAGTTGTATACCTGGCTAGGGTATATAAATACTATGATTAAGTGGGTATGCACTTTATATGCTATCATATTCCTTCTTCTTTTTTTATCACAGGCATAAGGTTTAACATCCTTGGATTTTATCCAGGCATCCCTTCTATACCTCATCTTTTCTCAAGGAGGTAAGAACAACATAAAACATTTGTAATGTTTTACTATACAAAACATAAGTCCTCACAGGACTAATCAAGGAAAGTTCAATCAATTCCTTTCTTTGTTAATCCAGGAATCATAAAATGACATATTTGAATGACATTATCTTGTCTAACTTGTCATAATTCATGGATTATTCACTATCTCAGGCTAACTCTGCCTCAAAGATTAATTCAATAGGCTAAGGTTGAGCACAAACTCAATTTAAGTCCAGAAATTCATCATTTACTTTTGCTTCAACCTACTGATGCTAATTATAAATCCTATTGATATCTAAAACATCATCATTGGGGTTGGTAATCTAGGTTACACTACCAATGCTTGATCCACTATATACATTACCGCTGTCCTAAATTCTCCAACAGTAACACTTAAAGAAATATTTATTATTATAGTTGGATCAGCTAGGGAATTCTCAGGAAATTGTCTCTCTCTTGCCTGATCCCATGCACCTTTTCTTGGTGCAACATTGCTACCTTCGACAGCAACCTCCTCATGTGACCCAGTCATCTTTAAGTTCTTCTTCTCTTATACGAGCAGAAGACACTATCAGATACACTGGATGACACAAGAACAGACTCTACTACCTTAGTCCTATGTCTCTGTAGACTCAGTGAACCTAGAGCTTTGATACCACTAAATTGTGACGTCCATCTCGCAAAAACAAGATTAACTTAAGCGGAAGTGAACTATTTGCAGCAGATTACTGAAAATCACTAAAAATTAAAACTTTTTGTAAAGAGATCCACACATAGGAAATCTTTTCCATCAAGAACCATTGTATAACATTTACATTCTGGTTCAAACGTACATAAATTGTACCATCTCTTTTCAGATACTACATCATCAGCTGCTTTAATACATTATATACAGAAAGCATACAAAACTCGAGGCATCAAGCCAAAACCTCAGATTGATTCATTAAAAACACTGGCTAAAAACTCTGAGGACCTGAGAGTACAGAGACGACACATAGGACTTTCTAACTACATAACTTGACAGACAGTATCTCCACCTGAGATCTCACTGTTGTCCCTGCTGTTACTACTGTTGTCCAATTCCCTGTAATGGAATTCTTCTTCTTTTTCGCATCCACCTAAAAAAGTTGGATCCCATGGGGGTGAGACAATTGTAAATTGCCCCATCGGGAGATATAACTCTCCACCAAAACATTGTTATAGTAGTTTATTAAAATAAACTGAGAAGAAGGATTTATATATTAAATCAACAGCAGGTATGTCACTTGTATGGACAAAGTGAAGTAATCTCCTTTTTCAAGGATAACTTTACATCTACTCATGGTAGACTCATAGTTCATCCATCTACTTGTAATGATTACAACAGATATAAACAACATCAATGAACTACAGATATATAATAGAAATGTAACATCAGCCAATGAATATCTGTATTCAATCCTTAAGCAAACATGATATATGGCTGATTTCATTTTACAAACAACTTATGCCCTGAGGAGATGAGGTATACCGCTCATACTCCAACCGACCACTGTGAATTCGAAATCAGTACCATACATAGGTCAATGGAAGAGTCGGATTCCCATGACCTCTCACATCCCGGTCAGTGCGGGTCAACAAGCAGGACTGTGTTAAGTGCTCAAGATAGCTTTCCAAGGTATATTGGAACTTCTCTATAGAGTTACAGCGTCAACTGCACTCTCATCGGCCATCGAGAGATTTAATGTTTATCTCCTCGATTCGACATAAAATATCATTGGGAGATGTGTACAACATCTATCCCAATCATCGGGACATTAGTGATACATCCATCCCAGAAGCATGAAGGATTGAGAGGTCTGATGTTTACCTTCCCTCAAATCTCTTCACCGGACGTAAGGATATTTTTCTCCCATTTACCCCCACATATTCAAAATATGGGTTCTGGGTTTTGCCGCGGGCACCCATTTCACCATCACCTATTCCTGACGATGATGGATCTATGGTCAGGGCTCTACATGAATAGATTTCACTTGATTAATTAAGTACATTTTCATATTCTTTTAGCATCAGCCAAGTTCTCAAACAAGACTTAATACAACAATGCTATAAAACATGTACTACATTCATCAGATACTTATCGGTCTTTCAAAGACCTTGGGAACTCAGTCCCTCATTTCAATACTAGTAATTCTCATCCCTTCATATTCTCATCACCATCATCATATGGTTTTGGGTATACAAACCCTTAACTCATCAATGAGCACCATTACCATTTATTAGGTAACTATAACCTTCAGGTCATCTGACCAAGGCATTCATGATACTTGTTACACAAGTGTCATGCATGGCTTATAAGGCCACAGAATATCTCGTCACCTCTTGCTAGGCAATAGCTTACTCTTATGACTCATAAAATCCATGCACATTGTTACTTTTATTAAGCAACAACAACATCAAGGCACAAAAGGCCAATCAACATTTATTATATAAATGTCACAACTCAAACCTGGCTATATTCATTATCTCATAATATATGTATGGTTATTAGGCATGATAACAATCATACAAGATATTCATCACATCATGTGATACAATAGTAACACCATTATTCCTATCCCAGGAATTAGGGTTTACTATCAAATAGGGCTTATACTTCCCTTTTACCCAAATTAGGGTTAGGGTTCCCCATTTCTCATTAATTAGGGTTTCATGATTACATTAACTGTCCAACCCTTAACTCATTATTCCATACCTTTGGGGCATTGAAAGGTATCATATTTTATTATTCAATAACATTACTTTCATCATATAGCATTAATGATCATCAACTCAAGGTATGAGTTCATTTCTCATCCTCATCATGGTATGACTACATCATACTCATCATTTGGGCTTAACCCCATTCTCAATGTACATTAATTAACACTCATCAAAGTGCAACAAGCATCACATTTCATTGTAATAGTTGCATAACACACTCCATATGTTTCTTATTCAGGCATATAAGGTTTAGAATACATCGAGGTATATAAACCCTAAAGTGTTGAATGTGATAACTATCATATTTTGATGTATCACTTTCTCATCATTTCATACTCTCTTGAATTAGCCTTCTTATCTTGTATTAAGGTATTTCCCCTCTTAATACATTACATCACTAAACTCTCACCTTTAGCATATAATGCATAGGCCACACTTTAGAACTGTCCAACTATGTTTAATGATATGGACTTGTCTAATTCTAAAGACATTGCTTACAATAAGGTTGCTTATAATCAACCATATGAAATGTTTCACCTTTATAAGGTCATTCCTTCTATCTCGTCATTAGGGTTTCCTTATACCCTTATTTAAAATTAGGATTATGATTCATTGTCATATTAACCAAGATTAGGGCTTTATGTATTATGACTTCACATTAGAGTACCATATACCTTCACCCTTCTTAGGGTCTCTTATCACAACATAGCATTAGAGCTTCATGTGATGTAAATTCTCAATCAGGGTTTCTCATGAAATTACCCTCAACTAGGTTTTCACATGAAATCACCCTCAACTAGGGTTTCACATGGAATCACCCTCAATTAGGGTTTCACATGGAATCACCCTCAATTAGGGTTTTACATGTCATTACCTGACATCACCCTAAGTTTGATTCTCACATCACATCACCACATCAGTGTTCCATATATATCATTCTAACTTAGGGTTTCTCATAACATAACCCTAGAATAGGATCTCACATGGAATCGTCCTTAATTAGGATTATAATCATTCACAATTTGGATCTACTATTCATCTCCATTAGGATCTCATTCAATTATCCATAATTAGAGATTCACTATTTATCCCAATTAGGGTTTTACATCTCATTTCCCTAAATTGGAGTTTCACTTATCATTACCCTAGATTAGGGCTACATCCTTATCCTGGATTAGGGTTTCATTTAGAATTGCCCTCAATTAGGGTTAGAACTCAATAGCCCTGTCAATTAGGGTTTATGTTCATGATTAGGGTTTCATGATCTCTCTACTTAAGGATCATACCCTTAATCACCACATGAATCATATTCATGTATGAATTCATGCTAACATCTTCTCAACTTGATTAGGTCATATCAACCCTTCAATCAAGTACATACAACTATGATTAACATAGTGTACCAAGTCATTGATCCTATAAGCAATTAGGGTTCATCCCTTAATTGGCACTAATCACTTAGGTACTATTAGGGTTTCAACCTTTGTACCTTCATTGATTATCATTACTAATCATCATTGGATCAATGGATCATTCATCATCTTAATTCTCAAGAGATTCAATCACATTGGACCTTCATTGCATAAGGTATCCAATTGAATTGACCAATTGAATCTTCAATCAACTTTGACTACTTGAGCCCCAAACGGTCTTGGTCCCTCAAAGTTCAAACAGTTTGAAACTATTTGGTAAAGGTGGTGCTTGAGACCATTTGCTAAAGGTGACCTTCAAGACCGTTTACTAAAGGTGGTCACTTGAAACCATTTACTAAAGCAAGTACTTGTAACCGTTTGCTAAAGCAACTTTTGAAACCGCATGGGCTCAACCGGTTTCGGATCGTTTGGCCCCAAATGGTATTGAGACCATTTGTCCCCAAATGGTGTTGAGAGCGTTTGGACTCAAACGGTCTTGAGACCGTTTGGTCCAAACCTCCTCAAAACCGCATGGACCTAAAAGTGTCTCAACCACTTCAATTGTATTAAGGTTTCCAATGTTGATCCCCTCAATCGATCTTATACATCTTAGCCAATCATCAATTGAGTTAATTAGGTCAACCTTCAACTGATTTGACCCTCAATTAACCCTCAATTGATCATCAATTAGGGCTTGAATCAATTGAATTAGGGTTTGGAATCGATAACCCTTCAACATATTTCAATGTGAGTCTAATTGATTTGAACCCATTCAACCATCATCCAATTTGGACATGAGCTGACCCCAAACGGTCTTGGGATCATTTGGATGACCTCCAAACGGTCTTGAGACCGTTTTCCCATGACATCATCAAAATCCAAGTCAACCAATTAGGGTTTGGATCATTGGATTGATCACCAAATCAGCAATTGATTACACTCCAACTTAGTATCTTTGGATCTTCAATTGCTTAACCATACTCAACCCTAGACCTCCAAACGGTCTTGGGTGACCTCCAAACGGTCTTGAGACCATTTGGGTGATCCCCAAACGGTTTTGAAACCGTTTGGGTCAATCAACCCAAGTTCCAAACTCAATCAAGTTGGAAATCAGCACTTAACCCGATTAGGGTTTTGGTGATTGATTGACCTTCAACTCATGAACCAATTGGAACTAACCAATCATAATTGGTGGTCCATTAACCTAGATCATTTTCAAAATATCTCCAAATGGTCAACCCTGGTCAACATCACCAAACGGTCTTGAGACCGTTTGGTCTCATGCGGTTTGGTGAAACTGTTTGCTTCCAAACGGTTTGAGAAACCGTTTGAGCAACTCAAACAAGACCGTTTGCCTTGGATATTTGTAGAGGTATGTGCTTATCATCTTCAACCTATAAAATCATGAAACCTTCTGTGGTTTCCATGTTGATTGCATCAATCAACCAAATCAATTATTGCATTTATGGAAAGGATCATTATTTGATAAGGAATTGAATGCAATAACAAAGTTAGGGTTTCAAGTTATAAAACCCGCCTCCAATTGAGCTCCAAAGCTCCATTTCCACGGAAAAAATGGTGGATGCAACTCCTTTCACCATTCTAGGGCTTGTCCTCAAGGTTTGAGTGAAAAGGAATGGTTAGAAATGAAGAGGAGATCGAAATAGGAAGAAATCCATAATTTATTTTCAATTTTCACCATGGAATCAAGGTGAAATGGATCAAGAACCTTACCAACAGGTTGGGGGTCGTCCTCCTGATCCTCTCAAGCTCCCTTGGTCGTTTCCCAAGCAAGGAGAAGAAGTGGGGTCGAAAATGCCTTTCATTTGGCTTATAAAAGGTTCTTTTATAAAAATTCAATGAGAGAGAATGTACTTTGCAAAAATCCAATTAATCCCAAAAATGTGGCCGCCTCTTCCCCCTCATCTTCCTTAGGGAGGAGGATATATTGTTTGCATCTTATTCCTCTCAATTATCCATGATTTATAGAAAAGCAAATCAAGCACCTTAAATCATATTATATTAATATCCATATGTGAGTGGATATTTCTTTTTCTTATAAAATTGTGTGTGAGTTATCCACTCCCTTAGATATTTTCGTGGTCCTTGCAAGGCTCAAGGAAGTTACACACACATCTGAATCCAACCATTTTAGTTTTGGTTGAAGGCCCTTTAATTAATACATTTATTTTTGCCATCAATCGAAATAGGGTTTCAATTAGGATTAAATCTTGATTATTTTAATATCAAGATTCTCTCTCCTACAACTTAATTCAAATGAGGCGCCCCTCTCATTTTCTTTGCTCTACATGATTCCAAGAAACATTAGGGACCTTATTGAAGTGGTAATTTACATATTGCACCCTGGGTTTTGGGTAAATTGCACATTACACCAAAACTAGGTTTTCATGCACATACATTGTTTAATCAGCTCTTTCTTGGTATTCAGGCTTCCATAAGCCATACCTCAGCATCATTTTCACTCTCATGATGCTTTAACACATGAGGAACATATTATCATGCACAGTTTGCACTTAAACCCCTCAACTTGGGTAATTTGCACTTTAGTCTAAAACAAGCAAACATTGCTTCAACATTATTCAAACAGGATTAGAATTGCATCATAAGTTCCTCTTTAGGCCTAATTACTTTTAAAAAAATGAGATTAATCATTTAATCACCTTTCTTAATCAAAACACCTTGGGTTAGAGTATAACCCAGGTCAAGGATGTTACAGCAGTTATGTTGAAATGATGATCATGGCCAGGTATGAGCTATGATGTCTAATTCACTATTGTGATTATGCCTTGAGTGTCATAATATACCTTGTTGCCTGGTAAGAGGTAACAAGAGAGTTAATGGGCCTTAAGTACCATGTGTGATGCTTGTAATAGAAAGTATCATGTTTGCCTTGGTCAATTGACCTGAAGGTGATGATTACCTGGAAAAGTGGTAACAATGCTTAATGATGAATCAAGGGTTTAATTACCCAGGGCCATATGATTATGGTGATGAAATTGTGAAGGGGTGAGAATTCCCAGTTTTGAAATAAGGGACTGAGTTCCCAATATCTTTTAAAGACAATTGAGTATTTGATGAAAATAGTACATGTTTCTTTATAGTATTGTCATAATAAGTTTTGTTTGAGAACTTGCCTGATGCTAAAAGAATATGAAAATGTACTTAATTAATCAAGTGAAATCTATTCATATAGTGCTCTGACCATAGATCCATCATCGTCAGAAGTTGGTGATGGTGAAATATGTTTTCCTATAGAATTCCTGGAGTTCACATATTCTGAATATGTGGGGGTAAATGGGCAAAAATATCCTTACGTCCTTGTGAAGAGATTGAGGGAAGGTAAACATCAAACCTCTCAATCCTTCATGTGTCAGGATAGATGTATCATAAATCACCTGATGGTTGGGATATATGTATCGTTAATCTCCCAATGATATTTTATGTCGGGTCGATGGAGATAAGCATTAATGCTCTCAATTGCCGATGAGAGTGCAGTTGACACTGTCACTCTATACAGAAGTTCCAGTATACCCTGGAAAGCTATTTGAGCAGTAGACATAGTCCTGCTTGTGGTCCCGTACTGACCGAGATGTGGGAGGTCATGGGAATCCGTCTCTTCCATTGACCTAATTATGGTACCAATTTCAATTCTAGAAATGGTTGGTTGGAGTATGAGCGGTATACCTCATCTCCTCATAGCTTAAATATGTTTGCAAAATATAATCAGCCGTGTAGCGTATTTGCATAGGATTGAAATACGAGAACCACGTGTTGATGTTATACTTATTAGCATGTCCTTGATACATAAATGTTAATTATGTTCTTTTAATTCATATTGAATATGAGACATGCTGCCTAATCAAGTTATAGTTGTAATACTTGCATAAGAATGTTTCCCTAATCTGCATAGATATTGATTCATCTGCTAATAATTTATATTATCTCACTGCTCAGTTTATTTCTATTAAACTACAATGATAATGTTTTGACAGAGAGTTATATCTCCCGCTGGGGCAATTTTTATAATTGTCTCACCCCCGTGGGATTCAATGTTTTTAGGTAAATGCAGACGACAAGGCAGAAACTCTTCTATGGGGGAAGAGTAGCAGCAACAGCCTCAGGGACAGCAGTGATCCATCAAGTGGAGACATTGGTTTAGTCCTATGAGTCATCTCTGTACTCTCGGGTCCTAGGAGTTAGTGCTTTGACAATTTGATCTGAGATTTTGGTTTGATGCCTCGAGATTTTTATACTACTGATGTACAGTTTAACAGGGAAGTTAATGTTGTAACTCTCAAGAGGAAATAGTACGAGAGATGTACTAGTGTACCAGTATGTACATGAAATAATTTGGTTCGGAATGAAAGAGTTTTCCTGTGAATGGATCTCTTGATAAATGGTTTTAATTTTTAGTGATTTTCAGTAATTCCACTGCTAATAAAACGCTTACGCATTAGTTAATCTAGTTTTTATGAGTTGTATGCCACAAAATAAGTGGTATCAGAGCTCTAGGTTTGCTGAGTCTACAGAGACATAGGATTAAGGTTGTTGAGTATGTTCTAGTGTCTTTCAGTTATCTGATAGTGCCTTCTGCTCATATAGAAGGAGAAGAAGAACTAAATATGTCTAGATCACATGATGAACACATTGCTGAGAGCAATGTTGCCACATCGGGAGGAGGTGCAAGAGACCAGGACAGGGAGGAACCTGTACCTAAACAGCCCCAGTTCAATCAAGCCGATATGGGGAACCCATCCTTCCAGGTTATGTTCGGGTAGTTTATGGGAGCTATGACCCACATGACGGATAGAATGCCAATACCTGCACCTAGGGCACCAGCCCATGATGAAAGACATGATGCCGACAAGACTTTTGAAAGGCTGAAGAGGGTAGGAGCCTTAGAGTATGTTGGTACAGCCGATCCGGCAGATGCTGACCTATAGTTGACTGAACTGGAGAAAGCCTTAAGAATCCTCATGATTCCTGATGATGAGAGGGTCAGGCATGATTTATATCTCTTAAAAGGGAGTGTTGGCCACTGGTGGACCATCGAAGAAGGAAAAAGACCTGGAGTTGTGATTGGATGGGATGAATTCAGGCATGAATTCATCGCTAGATACTTTCCCATGACGTATCTAGATGAGAAGATCTCTCAATTTGAGAGGATTAAACAAGGACCAATGAACATTAGTGAGTATGAGGCTAGGTTCATGGAGTTGTTGTGGTTTTATCCACACATGCAATCAAATGATGAGGAGAGAATTTGGCGGTTCGAGAAGGGGTTGAATGCTAAATTAACCACTCTGGTGTCTGATTTGGAGAACCGGGAGAGGTTTGCCACTTTCGTGGAGTCTGTAAGACGCATAGAGAGGTCTGTAGTTGAGAAGCGACAGACCAAGGGTAAGAAGGAATACCCACAATTTCAAGGACAAAGTGTTGGAAGTTTCAAGAAACCAAGGTATTTTGTGCCTACACCACCACCAAGGTTCAATACCCAGACGCAGTGGACGTCAAGTATGGGTAGAGACCATAGTATACCACCAAAGGGAGCTCATAACTCAGCCTCTATGTCGGTAACAGGACCACCCAGACCACCGAGGGGGGCTGTAACCTGTTATAGATGTGGAAGAGAAGGCCATGTGGTGAGGGATTGTCCTGAGAAATTTAGGAATGTGACCCAGCAACCGAGGCAGAGTCAGCAGGGCTCTCAGAGGCAACATCCTGGAAGTGGTGCTAGAGGACGTGGACAAGCATCCCAAGCAGGTTCTTCGACATCTAATAATTGAGCACAGGGTCCACAGCAAGCGACAGCTAGGTTCTATGCTATGAACTAGCCTGAAGCAGTAGTCCATCAGATGGAACTGCTTTATTCGGATATGTCTTTATCCTGCTTCGTATTTGTGTTAATAGATCTGGGTGCTATGCACTCTTTTATCACTTGAGAAGTGATTGCTGACTTTAATATGATTGTCAATCGTAGAGCAGATAGCTTGTTTTAGAGACACCTTTGATGGGATCTGCAATGTTGCGAGAAGTGTGTTCTCCCTGCAATCTTTTCTTTTCTGATCACCGCATTCAAGTGGATCTTATACCACTTGAGATGCAGGGTTTTGATATAATCATTGGGATGGACACCTTAGAGAAGTATAAGGTTGTCTTGGATTGCAGTTCCAAGCAAGCTATGTTCACAGATAATGGTGACACATGGATCTTTCAGGGAAATAGAAAGATTCTTCCAACATGTCTTATGTCAGCTATGGTAGCTGAAAGGTTGATGAGACAAGGATGCCTTGCATTCTTAGCCCATGTGGTTGATACCACAATAGAGAGTCCTCATCCTTCTGAAGTTCCGGTAGTCAAGGAATTTGAAGATGTATTTCCTGAAGAACTTCTAGGTGTTCCACCGCCCCGAGAGATTGGTTTTGAAATAAATCTAATCTCGGGAACATAACCAACAACACAAACGCCGTATAGAATGGCATCTGCTGAAATGGCAGAGCTCAAGAAACAACTGCAAGAGTTTCTTGAGAAGGGTTTTATCCGACCGAGTACTTCACCATGGGGTGCTCCAGTCCTTTTTGTTAAGAAAAAGGATGGGTCTATGCAATTATGCATCGACTATAGACAGTTAAATAAAGTAACTATAAAGAACAAGTATCCTCTACCAAGGATTGATGACTTGTTTGACTAGTTGTGTGGTGCGACTGTCTTTTCTAAGATAGATCTGAGGTAGATGACTTGTTTGACTAGTTGTGTGTTGTGAGAAGTCTGCCTTTAGGACAAGGTATGGTCACTATGAGTTCACAGTTATGTCGTTTGGACTAACTAATGCGCCAACTGCATTTATGGAACTCATGAATAGAATCTTTTGACCTTTTCTTGATCTGTGTGTTGTCATCTTCATAGATGACATCCTGATCTACAGTAGAGATGCTCAACAACATGAACAACATCTTTGCCAAGCTTTGACTTTTCTAAGAGAGCATAAGTTGTATGCTAAGTTTAGAAAATGTGAGTTCTGGTTGCCAGAAGTTTCCTTTCTTGGACACATAATATCTGCCTCAGGTATTCGTGTTGATCATAAGAAAGTAGAATTTGTCCTGCAATGGGAACAGCGGAAGACACCGACAGAGATAAGAAGTTTCCTAGTATTGGTAGGCTATTACAGGAGGTTCATTAAGAACTTCAGTTCAATAGCCTTACCCCTAACCAAGTTGACAAGGAAGGAGATTCCTTTTGTTTGGAATGATAGTGTCAACAATCTTTCCAGTTGTTGAAGGAAAGGTTAACAAGTGCACCTGTGTTGGTGCTACCTAAGCAAGGAAAGGGGTACATAGTCTTCTATGATGCATCTAAGAATGGCTTAGGATGTGTTTTGATGCAGGATAAGAAAGTGATTTCTTTTTCTTCTCGACATCTTAAGAAACACGAGGAGAATTATTCGACACACGATCTGGAGTTAGCTGATGTGGTCCATGCCTTGAAGATCTGGAGACATTATCTCTATGGAGAAACATTCCATATTTTCACAGACCATAAAAACCTAAAGTATATCTTTTCTCAGCATGAGCTAAATATGAGGCAACGCTACTGGATGGAGTTAGTCAAGGACTACGATTGTACAATTAATTATCATCCAGGGAAAGCCAATGTGGTTGCTGATGCACTAAGTAGAAAATCAGCAACACCAACCCTAGATAAAGCACAGATAAACTCTTTAGTGTGCTCTAAGAGAGATATGTTTATCTCCTTAAGGCAAGACAATGTACAGATTAAAGTGTCATTGTTAGCTGGGTTGTTAGCTGAGATGAACATAAAACCAACTCTGAGACACCAGATTAAAGAAGCATAGAAGACTAATTCTATGATTCAGCAAATCAAGTCAGAATATGGCAGTGAGAAACGGGATGGTTTTCATGATTCTGATGATCAGGTAGCCTATTACCATGGTAGGATGGTAGTACCAGATGTTGACAACTTAAGAAAGTTAGTCCTGGAGTAAGCTCATTCTTCAATGTATGGTATGTATCTAGGGAGCACCAAGATGTATCATAACTTAAAGGATATGTATTGGTGGCCTGGTTTGAAGAAGGATGTTGCTGAGTTTGTTATGTGGTGTCTGGTGTGTCAGTAGGTTAAAGTTGAACATCAGAAGCCTGCAGGAACAATGAAACCCCTGCCTATACCATAGTGGAAGTGGGATCATATAACTATGGACTTTGTGGTTGGTTTGCCTAGAACAGCCAACATTCATGATTCCATTTGGGTAATAGTTGATAGGTTGACAAAGACAACACATTTCTTACCTATCAAGACAACCTATATAGCTGAGAAGCTTGCACAAATCTACATAGATGAGATAGTGCGGATGCATGGGGTACCAGTTACAATAGTTTCTGACAGAGGTCCTCAGTTTACAAGTCATTTTTGGGAACGACTTCATAAAGATTTGGCCACTCATCTGAGGTTTAGTACAACCTTTCATCCCTAGATAGATGAACAGTCAGAGAGGACGATAGAAACCTTGTAGGACTTGCTTAGGGCATGTGTCCTTCAGTTTGTGGGGAGTTGGGATCTACATCTGAGCTTGATAGAGTTTTCTTATAATAACAGCTATTAGTACAGTATTGAGATGGCACCATATGAGGCTTTGTATGGTAGATGTTGTAGATCTCCCCTATGTTGGTATGAAACTGGTGAATACCAACTTTTGGGTCCTGAGCTGGTTCAGCAAACAACTGAAAAGATAAAGTTCATACAACAACAGTTGAAAGCTGCCCAGGATAGACAGAAATCCTATCCTGACAAGCATAGTAGACCCTTAGAATTCCAAGTCGGAAACAGGGTATACCTTAAGGTTTCACCTTGGAAAGGTATCCTAAGATTTGGAAAGAAAGGGAAGTTAGCTCCTAGATTTATGGGGCCTTATCCAATCATTGAGAGGATGGGAAAGGTACCCTATAACCTGGAGTTACCACCTGAATTGCATAGATTGCACCCAGTGTTTCATATCTCTATGTTGAGGAAGTGTCATCCTGACACTGAGTTAGTTCTACAACCTGTAGAGGTAGAACTAAATGATGACATATCTTATGTGGAAGGGCTAATGTTGATTCTTGACAGAAGAATCAAGAAGTTGAAAAAGAAAGACATTAGTCTTGTAAAAGTTCTCTGGAATCATCATGGCATTGAAGAAGCTATGTGGGAACTAGAGTATGAGATGATGAGGAAATATCCTATTCTTTTCTCTTAATGTTTTGTTGATGATTTCGGGGATGAAATCATTGTAAGGGGTGGATAAACTTGTAACATCCCTGACCTGGGTTATGAATTAACCCTAGGTGTTTTGCTTAATAAAAGTGATTATATACATGCTCTTATCTTTTGAAAAGTAATTGAGGCTCAAGAGGAACTTATATTACAATTTTAGTCCTTTTTTAATATTGTTGAAATCAATATTTTGCCTATTTTGGACGAAAGTGCAAATTACCCAAGTTGAGGAGTCTATTTGCAAATTATGCATGAAAATATGTTCCTCATGTGTTAAAGCATCATGAGAGTAAAGATGATGCAAAGGTGTGGATTGTGATAGCCTGAATTCCAAGAAAGAGCTGATAAAGCAATGGTTGTGCATGAAAACCTAGTTTTAGGGTAATGTGCAATTTACCCAAAACCTAGGATGCAATATGTAAATTACCACTTCAATAAGGTCCCTAATGTTTCTTGGCATCATATGGAGCAAGGAAAATGGGAGGGGCGCCTCATTTGAATTAAGTTGGAGGAGAGAGAATCTTAATATTAAAATAATCAAGATTTAAGCATAATGGAAACATTAATGCAAAAAAATAAATAAAATAATTGAAGGACCTTCAACCAAAATTAAAATGGTGTAATTCATATGTGTGTGGACGTCCTTGATCTTTGTAATGACCACAAAATATCTTAAGGAGGTGAAAACTCCACTCACCTTATTATAAGGAAAAGAATTCCCACTCAAAAATATATATTAATATTATAAGGGATTAAGGTGCTTAATTTATTTTCCATTAATCCATGGATAATGGAAGGGATCTCGGTGGTATAGAGTTGCCTTTGCATGCAAGTAAACCAAGGAGGAATAGGTGGCAATAATTTTGGAATTAAAGGATTTATATAAAACATTTTCTCTGTCATTGACTTTTCTTATAAAAGAGCCTTTTCCAACCCACCTAAGGATCTTTTCGGATTCCTTTCTTCTCCTTGCTTCCAAAATCAACCAAGAGAGCTAAGAACAGCAGGAAGAACGCCCCCAACCTGTTGGTAAGTCTTTGACCTTCGTTCTTCTTGATTTCATGGTGAAAATCATAAAACAATGTATGATTCCTTCATTTCTTCACTCCATCTTCAACCCTAGCCGATCCTTTCACTCCAGAAGCTTGAGAAATGACCTTGGGAGGTTGCTAGAGATTCAACCACCATTGGAGCCGTGAAGCTTGGAGCTTGGGATCAGATTTGAAGGCGGGTTATATAACTTAAACCCTTAATCTTTGTCATTGAATTCGATTTCTCCATACAATTGATTTAATTGTTGTTATTGCAATAGCCTTGCTTGATTAATGGAGTTGTCATGGAAATGGCAGTAGCTTTCATAAGTCTAAAGGTTGAAGATAATAACATGTTCACAAGCACACACCTCAACCAAGAACATGAGAAAATTGTTGTCACACCCCGATCTCACACTAACCACTAATCACGAGATTAGGGCGCGACGGAGGGATTATCACATAAACAAATCGCTGAAAACTTTTTCTTTTTAAAACCTCGTAATGATATCCGGATTATTGCTGTAAACTAAAACACAATAAACTATTGCGGAAGCATTTCAATTAACCTGGCTAGAGAACATAAACAAAGTTTACAACATGTAACACTGTTTAACAGAAAGTAAACATAACAGTTAATTTACATCTTTTACACATTTGCCATACATACTCTCTCTCACCCACACCATGTCCCAAGGATCGAGGGGAAAGGACTAAGGGACCTCTAACTAAACTAACTACATATACCTTCTACAGACTAAGCGTTAGGATGAAAGGATCCTTCAGATTCCTGCTGTTGGTGATGACCTGAAAATGTTTTGAGTAGAGGTATGAGCCTACTCGCTCAGTGAATATCATTTCACTTAGCTATCACTAAACAACTCATCAGGTTTATAAATTGAAATAAAACATAAGTACAGTACTAAGAAGGGCAGTTCTAATAACATAACAGATTTGCAGGATATAATCACATTTCCATGCAACAACAGATAATTTAAACAAATAACAGATATAAAGAATTGGCACAAAAGTTCGGATCTCTTTAACACATTAATTTACTGTGATCCTATATGATTACATATTTATATTATTATGCCCTAATCATATGCAGTGTACTCTGCATATGAAGATCCGTAGCGAACTACGATCCCACCGTACAAGACTTAGCGACACACCCGGGAAATGCTAAGTCTGACGCCAGCCCTGCTCTGCCACAGGACCCCAGGCTCATCGGCCTCACTGCACTACATCGAGTGCTCTAGACTCCTCCTCTAACCTGAGTACACAAGCGGAGAGTCTCACGGGGTTACCTCCATGACATCGCACGGATCTTGTTGCAATAACCCCCAATTTTCTCCAGTGCCACCGTGACATCGCACGCGTTATTGTTGGACACTGCCTCTCTATCCTCGTGTCTCCATGACATCGCACGGATAATGTTGCAACACGAGTTTCACCCCTAAGAAGCAGATCTGTCAAAGGGGTTCTACGGTGTTAGGGCACCTAAGTCTATTAATTGATTAACATATAACCATTTAAACGGGAATATCACATTTACTGATTTCATATCAGATCACAATACACTGTCATTCTAAACTGTCAGAGCAATATATTTCAAATCATTGTAATTTCTGAGAAATTCTCATACCATGCATTCAGACAAATTAGAAATGCATAAATAACTCAACTTATTTCAATTTGTCACATACATAGCGAATTTACGCAATTGAACATCTTATTGCACAAATTAAAGAAATTTACTTCACATACGAGAATCATACTCAACATTTGTCAATTCTCTAAAATTCTCGAAAAACGTGCACATTAACCCAAATATTGGTTTGTGCATCACTTAACTCAATTAAGAGTTAATTACATTTCACAATATAATTTAATAACAATACTTGAGAATTTCTGGTAATATTTCAGAGAAATGTGCCATTTCATGTAAATATCAATTTACACATATTAACGTCAAAAGATATATGCAATTAGGGTTTTCATGCATATTTTATTTATTCATATCAACTTTGAAATCGTACATCTGATAATTTATCAGAAATCTTCATTGTCTGGGTTCATACCCAAATTATACCATTTTCAGACATGAATTTCTAATTTCAACATTCAAACAAGCAATTTAGGTTCCAATGAACCATATAAATCTACCGATTCAATCCACACTGATCAATTGCTAAATTTAATCATATAACAGTGTCTAGAAGCAATTTATGAAATAAAAAGTCGGGCGACGCCAAACGCCACCCTACGCCTGATAACGCCTGTTATCAGCGTAATTCGCGCACAAAACAGAAAATATTCAAACGCCTGAGTTTATTAATGATAAATAAATGAAATCCTACTCACAGCAATTTGGACTGTCCGGATTCGTCCGGAGATGCGTCCAAGGCCTGATTCCGGGCGAAATTGGGTTGTCTTCTTCCTTTGATTTGTACTATTCACGGCTCTATCACTCACAGAGAGCGCACGCCTAGGCCAGATTGAAGAAGGACCAAACTGGATGCTAAATCAAAGATGTTGGCTACAAATTTCTCGCTCTAGATCCACGGTCGAGCTCGATGCCACCATTCTGAAGTACTGGCTTTTCCCTAGATGGCCTTGGCCATTGTTTTCTGGCTGTAGCTGTTGTTTCACGCAGCAGGTGTTGCTTGGACTGGCTGGGCATTGCCCTTTGCTGCTTGAGAGGCGGGTGGCTGTTGGGACCTCAACAATGGAGCTCGAGAGCAGCTTCCCTGCGGCTGGGCGCACCCAAGGACTCCCTGTCCGTGCGCCTAGCTGCTGTTGCTCGCAGCTTTTCACTGCAGTTCGGCGCTGCCCAAGTAGCTAGGGCGGATGCTGCTTGCAATAGAAGAAGAAGAAGAACCTTCAGCGTAGGAGCTCGTCAGAGCTCGAGCAGCGTCGAAGCCATGAGCAGCTCCAGATGGAAGAAGTCGGAGGACACCACCAAAGGAAGCCGCCGTAGGCCCTCAATCGAGACACCATCGAGTGATGCCGGCCACCAAGCGGAAGGAGCAACACGGCAAGGAACAGAGCCGAGAGAGAGGGCAGTGAAGGGGAAAAGTCAGGCCAAGGCTAGGAGCTCGAATCGCCCAAGAATCGTCCCACCCCTTTTCTGTTGTTCGTCGACCAGATTAGGCTTGGGCGCCGCTTAACGCGGCTGCTCTGTTCTGTCTACCGCGTGAAGTGATAAGATAAACCAGAACAGGAAATAGAAGAAAAGGGAAAAGGGTTTATAACCGGATATATGGGAAAAATTGCAACTTAAACCCTATATACTGAAATGGTCACAGTTTGCGCCTCGTAGGTCCGATTTGAACGATTTTTCTTGTAAAATGCCAAGTACGAAATCCACTACAATCTCAAAGCAATTAATCATGCCAATTAGACTGTCTCACTTAATCAAAGAACTAAACGCATCAGTGAGTACTTAATTCAAATTAATTGACTTAACAATCCGCATTGCTATTATCATTAATTATCTCAGATGATTCAATCTCAACTATTGATTCCCATATTAACTTATTTTTATTAACCATGATATTTAATATGATACTCAACACTAATCAAAGTGGTTCACGCTAATTGAGGTATTTACTGGTTAACCTCAACGTGGGTCATAACAATCTCCCTCCCTTATAAGAATTTCATCCCGAAATTCCTAAAAGAGAAAAAGAAACTTGTTACGCATATTTGACCCAAGCTCCCACGTGGTTTCTTCTAGGTTATGATTCCTCCACAAAGCCTTCACTAATGGTATCTCGTGATTCTTAAGCTTCTTGATCCTCTGATCAACTATCTGAATTGGTCCCTCAACATAGGACACATCTGATCTGAGCTGTGCAGGTTCTGGGTCAACTATCTTTTCTGTACCAAGATAGCATTTCTTCAACATGGATACATGAAACACATCATGTAGATTTGACAACTGAGATGGCAATTCTAACATATAGGCTACAGGTCCAATCCTCTCAATGATAGGATATAGGCCCATAAACCTAGGAGTCAGTTTACCTCTCTTACCAAACCTCAGCACTCCTTTCCATGGTGAAACTTTTAAATATACTTCATCACCAACCTCAAACTCAAGAGGTCTACGTCTTTTCTCAGCATAACTCTTCTGCCTATCCTGTGCAACTTTCAACTGTTCTTTGATCACAACAATCTTTTCAGTGGTCAAATCCACTATCTCGGGTCCAAGAATCTGCTTTTCACCAACCTCATACCAACATATGGGTGATCTACACTTTCTACCATATAGAGCTTCATATGGGGCCATAGCAAGACTAGAATGGTGACTATTATTGTATGCAAACTCTATAAGGCTCAAGTGTTCTTCCCAACTTCCACTGAAATGCATGAGACATGCTCTCAGCATGTCCTTAAGAGTCTAAATGGTCCTCCCGGACTGATCATTCGTCTGTGCGTGGAAAGTTGTACAGAATCTCAACTTGTGCCCAAAGCATGATGCAACTGATTCCAAAACCTAGATGTGAACTTAGGATCCTTATTTGGTATAATTGAAATTGGGATACCATGCAACCTGACTATCTCATCCATATATATCTTAGTCAACTTCGGGACATCAAAGGTTGACTTAATATGAAGAAAGTGAGCAGACTAAATTAATCTATCCACAATCATTCATATCGAGTCACAACCTCTAGGTGTCAAGGGCAACCCTATCACAAAATTCATTGTGATATGTTCCCATTTCCATTCTGGTATAGGAAGAGATTGTAAGGTACCTTTAGATTTCTGGTGCTCAGCCTTAACCTGCTGACACACACTGCACCTAGTCATGTACTCATCTACATCCTTTTCATACTAGGCCACTAATACAACTCCTTGAGATCCATGTACATCTTAGTGTTACCTGAATGCATAGCATACATTGATGCATGTGCTTCCTCAAGAATCTTTTCTTTCAAATCATTATCTCGAGGTACATGCAACCTGTCACGCTGATACCACACACCATCATCTGAAAACATGAACTCTGGTCTTTTCCCCATGTCATGTCATGCATGATCTGATGTAACTCACTATCACCCTACTGTAGTTCCTTAATCTAATCATAAAAGATAGGCTTGACTTGCATCTGTGCAATCAAACCACTCTACTTTGTCACCTCTAAGTCTAAGTTTAACTTTCACATTTCTACTAGCATGTCTCTCTCGAAACATGCAATAGAGAATGCATCAACTGTTGAACTTAACACTATGCTCAAAGCATCTGCTACCACATTCGTATTTCCAGGGTGATAATCTATCATTATATCAAAATCCTTAATCAATTCTAATCATCTCCGCTGTCTAAGATTCAGATCCTTCTGGGTAAAGATATATTTCAAGCTCTTATGATCTATAAACACATGGCACACCTCACCATAAAGACAGTAACGTCATGTCTTATGAGCATGAACTACAACAACTAATTCCAGATCATGTATCGCGTAGTACTCCTCATTCTATGCTACTACTTATTATTACTACTGTAAGAATTTATTTCAAAATTATATCTTACTCTTTTCTCCGAGTCATTTTCATATTGTGTATCTACCTTCCAGATTAGCTAACTTTAAACCCTGGATTTTATTAGTGCTAGGTTACCTTTCATAGTGCAAATCGTATGATCTTGTTTTATAAAGATACTAGTATTCAAGGTCAAATCACTAGTGACATCCCTTGAACTACTACAACTCTAAACATTCTAGGGTTTGGTCCTTATCAGTAACATAGAATTATTGTGATGTGACTTTGCTTCCTTAGTTTGAAATCAAACTTTAGATCTCATAAGTTCATCCATCTACTTGTAATGAATACAACATATATGAATAATCATCAATGAACTATAGATATATAACAGAAATGTAACATCAGCCAAGTTCTCTAGCATAACTTATTAACACAAATGTTACAAATAAACATGATACTTGTTACCCAAGCATCACACATGGCTCACAAGGCCATTCATATCTTGTCACCTCTCACTAGGCAACAACTTATTCACATGGTTCATAAAATCCGTACACATTATTACTTTTATTAAGCAACAACAACATCAACACACAAAAATCCAATCAACATTTATTATATAAATTTCACAGCCCAAACTTGGCTAATTCATCATCTCATCATACCTGCATGGTTATTAGGCATGATAACAGTCATACAAGATATTTATCACATCATGTGATACAGTAGTAATACCATCATTCCTTAACCAGGAATTAGGGTTCACTATCAAACAGGGCTTATCGTTCCCTTTTTCCCCAAATTAGGGTTAGGGTTTATTAATTCAGACCCTCTTGAGTTAACCAACTTTATCTTGTATTAAGGTATTTTCCCTCTTAATGCATTCCATCACAGAATACTCACCCTAAGCATATAATGCATAGGTCACACATTAGAATTGTCCAGCTATCTCACATGATATGGACTTATCTTAGTTTAAGGCATAACTTTATTATAAAGTTGCCTATAAACAATCGCAATGATACACCCTCAGCTAGGGTTTACTAATCATATATTGGATCCATGCATTGGTTATGCATTATTGATTAGTACCATTAAGGGTATCTCTCACCTAATCATTAAATTTAACCTGAACCTTATTGTGTTCCTTTATTTCTAATTAAGGATTGCTCATATGAGGTCCCAATGTTGGGTCTCCGATATCAGTTCCAACTAATTCTTAGTTGTTCTAATCTTTCCCTTATATCTCAACAGCTTAGTGTATATACATTTTTTTTTCACCATGATTCGGGTCTAAATTATCCAGAATCTACTCTTATTATACTATTAATAGGAGTCATTAGATCTCAGTAACGCATCCTGCCAGCCGAACCAAGCCGAACCTGTAGTCCTGAAGCCAAGAGCTACTCAGGATTAACCAACTCCTATTAATCTCAAACATGTGGAAAGAATATCCACTTAGGGCAAACTCATTTAAACATAACTTCTGGTATACTTAATACAAAGAATATAAACAATAAATAAATCACTTCATGACATACAACAATATAAAGGAATCATATTTATTCTACTAACTGAAAATCTAAATTCATACATATAAGAGCATTTCTAGTGAATTCCAATCAAATAAGCAGTATAAGGCAAGAGTTGTATCACATTCTATGTTTAATCTCTTACTCCTACATTAATTTCCAGTTTCTTAACCCTAAGATTTCTAGGGTTTCTCTCTAGCCTATCCTTCCTCTGCATACCTGGCCAGGGCATCCAGAGAAGAACAAACAGAGTAGCTTGATACTGGTCAATCTAAGTATTCAGACACCTGGCCAGGGTATCCAAACACTCAGATCTCCCAGAGCTAAAGACACATCATTTCTTATCCATCTTAATTATAATTCTATCATTTGATCTTAATGATCCCTGATAACTCAGCTTAAATTCTCAACTTGATTCTCGTGACCACGTCCTCTTCCTACCATCTGCAATACTATAACAGAACACTTCATATTATAAAATTACAGTTAGAAGGAAGACACCTAAGTCCTAATCCTATTGGTCTCTTATCGTCCCCTGACCTTGACTTAGAGTAACTATGTACTCAACCTATGCTCTGATACCAAAGCTGTCACACCCCGATCTCACACTAACCACTAATCACGAGATTAGGGCGCGACGGAGGGATTATCACATAAACAAATCGCTGAAAACTTTTTCTTTTTAAAACCTCGTAATGACATCCGGATTATTGCTGTAAACTAAAACACAATAAACTATTGCGGAAGCATTTCAATTAACCTGGCTAGAGAACATAAACAAAGTTTACAACATGTAACACTGTTTAACAGAAAGTAAACATAACAGTTAATTTACATCTTTTACACATTCGCCATACATACTCTCTCTCACCCACACCATGTCCCAAGGATCGAGGGGAAAGGACTAAGAGACCTCTAACTAAACTAACTACATATACCTTCTACAGACTAAGCGTTAGGATGAAAGGATCCTTCAGATTCCTGCTGCTGGTGATGACCTGAAAATGTTTTGAGTAGAGGTATGAGCCTATTCGCTCAGTGAATAGCATTTCACTTAGCTATCACTAAACAACTCATCAGGTTTATAAATTGAAATAAAACATAAGTACAGTACTAAGAAGGGCAGTTCTAATAACATAACAGATTTGCAGGATATAATCACATTTCCATGCAACAACAGATAATTTAAACAAATAACAGATATAAAGAATTGGCACAAAAGTTCGGATCTCTTTAACACATTAATTTACTGTGATCCTATATGATTACATATTTATATTATTATGCCCTAATCATATGCAGTGTACTCTGCATATGAAGATCCGTAGCGAACTACGATCCCACCGTACAAGACTTAGCGACACACCCGGGAAATGCTAAGTCTAACGCCAGCCCTGCTCTGCCACAGGACCCCAGGCTCATCGGCCTTCAGGCTCATCGGCCTCACTGCACTACATCGAGTGCTCTAGACTCCTCCTCTAACCTGAGTACACAAGCGGAGAGTCTCACGGGGTTACCTCCATGACATCGCACGGATCTTGTTGCAATAACCCCCAATTTTCTCCAGTGCCACCGTGACATCACACGCGTTATTGTTGGACACTGCCTCTCTATCCTCGTGTCTCCATGACATCGCACGGATAATGTTGCAACACGAGTTTCACCCCTAAGAAGCAGATCTGTCAAAGGGGTTCTACGGTGTTAGGGCACCTAAGTCTATTAACTGATTAACATATAACCATTTAAACGGGAATATCACATTTACTGATTTCATATCAGATCACAATACACTGTCATTCTAAACTGACAGAGCAATATATTTCAAATCATTGTAATTTCTGAGAAATTCTCATACCATGCATTCAGACAAATTAGAAATGCATAAATAACTCAACTTATTTCAATTTGGCACATACATAGCGAATTTACGCAATTGAACATCTTATTGCACAAATTAAAGAAATTTACTTCACATACGAGAATCATACTCAACATTTGTCAATTCTCTAAAATTCTCGAAAAACGTGCACATTAACCCAAATCTTGGTTTGTGCATCACTTAACTCAATTAAGAGTTAATTACATTTCACAATATAATTTAATAACAATACTTGAGAATTTCTGGTAATATTTCAGAGAAATGTGCCATTTCATGTAAATATCAATTTACACATATTAACGTCAAAAGATATATGCAATTAGGGTTTTCATGCATATTTTATTTATTCATATCAACTTTGAAATCGTACATCTGATAATTTATCAGAAATCTTCATTGTCTGGGTTCATACCCAAATTATACCATTTTCAGACATGAATTTCTAATTTCAACATTCAAACAAGCAATTTGGGTTCCAATGAACCATATAAATCTACCGATTCAATCCACACTGATCAATTGCTAAATTTAATCATATAACAGCGTCTAGAAGCAATTTATGAAATAAAAAGTCGGGTGACGCCAAACGCCACCCTATGCCTGATAACGCCTGTTATCAGCGTAATTCGCGCACAAAACAGAAAATATTCAAACGCCTGAGTTTATTAATGATAAATAAATGAAATCCTACTCACAGCGATTTGGACTGTCCGGATTCGTCTGGAGATGCGTCCAAGGCCTGATTCCGGGCGAAATTGGGTTGTCTTCTTCCTTTGATTTGTACTATTCACGGCTCTATCACTCACAGAGAGCGCACGCCTAGGCCAGATTGAAGAAGGACCAAACTGGATGCTAAATCAAAGATGTTGGCTACGAATTTCTCGCTCTAGATCCACGGTCGAGCTTGATGCCACCATTCTGAAGTACTCGCTTTGCCCTAGATGGCCTTGGCCATTGTTTTCTGGTTGTAGCTGTTGTTTCACGCAGCAGGTGCTGCTTGGACCGGTTGGGCATTGCCCTTAGCTGCTTGAGAGGCGGGTGGCTGTTGGGACCTCAACAATGGAGCTCGAGAGCAGCTTCCCTGCGGCTGGGCGCACCCAAGGACTCCCTGTCCGTGCGCCTAGCTGTTGTTGCTCGCAGCTTTTCACTGTAGGTCGGCGCTGCCCAAGTAGCTAGGGCGGATGCTGCTTGCAATAGAAGAAGAAGAAGAACCTTCAGCGTAGGAGCTCGTCAGAGCTCGAGCATCGTCGAAGCCATGAGCAGCTCCAGATGGAAGAAGTCGGAGGACACCACCAAAGGAAGCCGCCGTAGGCCCTCAATCGAGACACCATCGAGTGATGCCGGCCACCAAGCGGAAGGAGCAACACGGCAAGGAACAGAGCCGAGAGAGAGGGCAGTGAAGGGGAAAAGTCAGGCCAAGGCTAGGAGCTCGAATCGCCCAAGAATCGTCCCACCCCTTTTTTGTTGTTCGTCGACCAGATTAGGCTTGGGCACCGCTTAACGCGGCTGCTCTGTTCTGTCTACCGCGTGAAGTGATAAGATAAACCAGAACAGGAAATAGAAGAAAAGGGAAAAGGGTTTATAACCGGATATATGGGAAAAATTGCAACTTAAACCCTATATACTGAAATGGTCACAGTTTGCGCCTCGTAGGTCCGATTTGAACGATTTTTCTTGTAAAATGCCAAGTACGAAATCCACTACAATCTCAAAGCGATTAATCATGCCAATTAGACTGTCTCACTTGATCAAAGAACTAAACACATCAGTGAGTACTTAATTCAAATTAATTGACTTAACAATCTGCATTGCTATTATCATTAATTATCTCAGATGATTCAATCTCAACTATTGATTCCCATATTAACTTATTTTGATTAACCATGATATTTAATATGATACTCAACACTAATCAAAGTGGTTCACGCTAATTGAGGTATTTACTGGTTAACCTCAACGTGGGTCATAACAATTGTCTTGGACCTTTGGTCCAAACGGTTTCCCCAAACCGTTTGAGACCAAACAGTTTGCAAACCGTTTGGTGAATTAGACTCAAAACTGAATGAAGGGGTTGACCATTTAGTTTAGTTGACCGTTTGAGTTCTAAACTTGTTTACATGTTGGATGATGATCCAATGGACTCAATTGGTTGATTCAATGTGTGTACCATCCTTCAATTGGAAACCCTAATCAAGTTGATTGAAGAATCCTTGATTGGTCGTAACGATTTCAATGCAACTTGGGTCAAACGGTCTTGAGACCATTTGAGCGCAAATAGTTTTGAAACCATTTGGGACCAAACAGTTTCAAAACTGTTTGGTGGGTTAGTGGTTGATCCTTGACCCATGGATGATGATCTAATGGTTTTGATTGATGAATCCTTCAATTGAATAACCAATAGTCAATTCAATGGTGCAATTGGAAATCGTTTGGATTGATAAATGACTTAGTGAGCCCTTGCAGTTTTGGGAATGATTTGGTCCAAACGGTCTTGAAACCGTTTGGGGGCAAACGGTCTTGAAACCGTTTGGGGGCAAACGGTCTCAAAACCATTTGGGGTCAAATGATTTCAAAACCGTTTGGTGGCAAACGGTTTCAAAACCGTTTGGTGGAAAACGGTTTTAAAACTGTTTGGTGGTGAAACCTTCAAAACTGAATGGAGTTCAATGTGGTTCAATCACTTGGATATTGAAGGTAATGATAGTTCCAATAATCCAATGATGGTTAGTAATCAATGAAGTTACAAAGGTTAAAAACCCTAATAGTTCCTAAGTGATTAGTGTCAATTAAGGGATAAACCCTAATTGCTTATAAGAACAATGACTTGGTACACTATGTCAATCATAGTTGTATGAACTTGACTAAAGGGTTGATGTAACCTAATCAAGTTGAGAGGATGATAATATGGAATTGATACATGAGTATGATTAATGTGGTGATTAAGGTTATGATGCTTAAGTAAAGAGATTATGAAACCCTAATCATGAACATAAACCCTAATTGACAAGGTTATTGAACCTTAACCTTAATTTAGAGCAATTATAATTGAAACCCTAATCCAGGGTATGGTTGTAACCCTAATCCAGGGTGATGATATATGTGAGTCTAATTTAGGGTAATGTAATGCAAAACCCTAATTGGGATGAATAGTAAATCCTAATTAAGGGTAATGGAATGTGAAACCCTAATTGGGATGAATAGTAAACCCTAGTTATGGATTATTGAATATAGTTCCTATCATAGGGTGAATTTGATGTGAAACCCTAACTAAGGATGGTTTCATGAGAAACCCTAATGTTTAATGTGCTGTGAAGCTCAAATCCAGGGTAATTTTATGTAATGCTTAACGAACCCTAATCTTGAGCAATATGGAGATAAACCATATCTTTGATGTGGTAATGGGATGATTATCCTCATATGACATGAAATGGGAAACCCTAACTCTGGTAAGGGAATAGTGGTGTTACCCATGAATAGTGAATTCATATTTGTTGTACATGGTTCTGATATGCAATTGATATCACTGTTATCATCTGTGCTAACCATGCAGGTATGTTGAAATGATGATCATGGACAGGTATGAGGTATGATGTCTAATTCACTATTGTGATTGTGCCTTGAGTGTCATAATTTACCTTGTTGCCTGGTAAGAGGTAACAAGAGAGTTAATGGGCCTCAAGTACCATGTGTGATGCTTGTAATAGCAAGTATCATGTTTGCCTTGGTCAATTGACCTGAAGGTGATGGTTACCTAGAAAAGTGGTAACAATGCTTAATGTTGAATCAAGGGTTTAATTACCAGGGCCATATAATTATGGTGATGAAATTGTGAAGGGATGAGAATTCCCAGTTTTAATAAGGGACTGACTTCTGAATATCTTTTAAAGATAGTTGAGTATTTGATGAAAATAGTACATGTTTATTTATAGTATTGTCATAATAAGTTTTGTTTGAGAACTTGCCTGATGCTAAAAGAATATGAAAATGTACTTAATTAATCAAGTGAAATCTATTCATGTAGTGCTCTGACCATAGATCCATCACCGTCAGAAGTCGGAAATGGTGAAACAGGATTTCCTATAGAATTCCTGGAGTTCACATATTCTGAATATGTGGGGGTAAATGGGCGAAAATATCCTTACGTCCTTGTGAAGAGATTGAGGGAAGGTAAACATCAAACATCTCAATCCTTCATGTGTCGGGATAGATGTATCATAAATCTTTTGATGGTTGGGATAGATGTATCATTAATCTCCCAATGATATTTTATGTCAGGTCGATGGAGATAAGCATTAATGCCCTCGATTTCCAATGAGAGTGCAGTTGACGTTGTAACTCTATAGTGAAGTTCCAGTATACCTTGGAAATCTATTTGAGTAGTAGACATAGTCCTGCTTGTGGTCCCGTACTGACCGGGATGTGGGAGGTCATGGGAATCCATCTCTTCCATTGACCTAATTATGGTACCGATTTCGGTTCTAGAAATGGTCGGTTGGAGTATGAGCGGTATACCTCATCTCCTTAGAGTTTAAATATGTTTGCAAAATACAATCTATCGTGTAGCGTAGTTGCATAGTATTGAAATATGAGAACCATTGGTTGATGTTATACTGATTAGCATGTCCTTGATACATAAATGTTAATTATGTTCTTTTAATTCATATTGAATATGAGACATGCTGCCTAATCAAGTTATAGTTGTAATACTTGCATAAGAATGTTTCCCTAATCTCCATAGATGTTGATTCATCTGCTACTGATTTATATTATCTCACTGCTCAGTTTATTTCTATTAAACTGCAACGATAATGTTTTGGCGGAGAGTTATATCTCCCGCTGGGGCAATTTTTATAATTGTCTCACCCCCGTGGGATTCAACGTTTTTAGGTAGACGCAGACGACAAGGCAGAAACTCTTCTGTGGGGGAAGAGTAGCAGCAGCAGCCTCAGGGACAGAAGAGATCCATCAGGTGGAGACATCGACTGTCTGGTTTTGTATAGTTAGTCCTATGAGTCATCTCTGTACTCTCGGGTCCTAGGAGTTAGTTCTTTGACAATTCGATCTGAGATTTTGGCTTGTGCCTCGAGATTTTTATACTGCTGATGTACAGTTTAATAGGGCAGTTAATGTTGTAACTCTCGAGAGGAAATAGTATGAGAGATGTACTAGTATACCATTATGTAATTGAAATACTTTGGTTCGAAATGAAAGAGTTTTCCTGTGAATGGATCTCTTGATAAATGGTTTTAATTTTTAGTGATTTTCAGTAATTCCGCTGCTAATAAAATGCTTCCGCATTAGTTAATCAAGTTTTTATGAGTTGTATGCCACAAAATCAGACTCCCTTTGAGTGATCTGCTGTGTGAGTTGTGGGAACATCTAAATTATTTGAATATAAAGGCAACATCGATAAGACCTTCTATGAATTAGTGATCCACACAAGTTTTTTCACTTTCATTGTGTTGTCAAACATGACACCAATGATTCTAAAGCACTGTGAAAGAAGATCATTCAATTTCAAAAGAAAAATCCGTGTGCATACAACCAGGAAGAAAAGTTCCTCTTATCTTATTTCCCCACTTTTGTAAGTGCGATGAAAGTTCTAGGTAGGAAAGCCACGTCAACATCTTTCCTGGTCAAACAAACCATCAAGATTCCTAGATTGCAAAAGTTGTCTAGTTTAGTGAATCTAGCTACATCACACAGTCGTGTGCCCACAATGCAATCACCTCCATTCATACTACGTCAATTTTTGATAGGACCCATGCCCAACAGACCTCACAGTACACCTTGAATTCACATACCTAGATTGAATAATGCACATAAAAAAGGATGCACCTTCTGCTTCCTCCATTCGAGTTAATGAAGATATTCAAACTATAAAATTTGTTTTTGATAGTGCTAAGGATTTTATTTACAATCACACTTTTGATATGATAGGCAAAGTAAAAAAAGTTGCTATATACATGGGAAAATATTCTACTTCATATGACACAACAATAGATGAAGCAATCCCTACAACAACAATTGAGATCCTCGTCAAACCAATCAAAATACTTGGTCTATTCAATTTAAGCAAAGTACCACCCGCACTGAAACTCATTTGTTAACATATCACTAAACAGGGTTGCATTCTTGTCCCTACACTAAATAGTGAGACAAGTAAGCCTACAACTTCGTTTGACTTACTTGAATACATGAAGAAACCCGTGTTGATATATCTATGTGGGACTTGATCCAAATTTCACCAGGTCATAGATCTACAATCTTGAAGGTTCTACAAGGTGCATTTGTTCCAAAGGGTACTGACCCAAAGAATTTAGCTAATACAATAGCCTTAATCACCAAATCAACATTGTTAATATTCTTTGATTATTAAATTGTAAATGGGGTAAATTTCTATCCTACATTATACATCATTGTACAACACAAGGACATGAAAACTCCATTAATGATAATGGGACAGGACTCAACATTTCCCCCTTAAAACATTTGTCACATTGGGAATTGAATCTAGCAACATACAATCAACATCAAAAAAGGTTTTAGCAATTGATGGATCTCCTAAAGAAGTCATGGGTGAAATTGCTTTGACTATTCATGTGAGCCCTAGGATGTGTAGGGAAACTTTCATCATAATGAAAATAAATGCATCTTTTAATTTGCTTTTGGGAAGACCATTGATTCACAAGAATAAAGTCATACCATCCAAATTGCATCAAGGTCTCAAATTTTGACATGGTCAAGACAAAGTCATTGTTCCATGTGATCCTGTATCAGACACAATAGTGATTGTAGAGGCTAAAGAATTGGACCTACGGTTTCACACATGCACTACAAAAACCATCAACTATATTCCTGAGAAATTTTGAGTTTTTCCTCATATACTCCATGATCACCATGTGTATATGAAGTTCACAGATAGAATGGGACTCCATCTAGAATGGGGAATTGGGATTCATCGATAAGGAATAACAACTTATATCTCTATTCTAGAAAATCATGATGGGACTCATTTACCATGGCCCCAGTGGACCAAAGGGTAATCATATGACACAATGGATCCCTTATTGCCACCCTATTGTTATATGGCCAACTATAGATTATTTGAATAGAAAAAAGCAACACAACCCATGTAGTTCCTCAAAGATGTATTTTGAATGTCATAACGGGAAGGAATATTTTTAGTGGAGGCATGAAATCAACAAACCTGCTAGGAACATTTCAACCATTTCTCACAAGACATATGGAGATTCCATCAAGTTGAGTAACTCTTCAGATTACAAATCAAGTGATGACAAAGACAACACATATGAACTTAAAGTGGTAATACTTTCCTTGAGTAAAGCCACATCTTCATTACACCAAACAATATTACCATTCTGTCCAAATGAGGTACTCATCAATTATAGGTATGAGATAAGGGCATTCCTTAAATCAGACGGGTCCTTGTCAAAAAAGGGTCAATAACCAATGAGGAGATACCATGCTAGCTCTTTCTCCAGTCTCCTTATTAGTTTCCCAAAAGTAAAAACCTTACCAGCATAATAAAAGGGATCATCAAGCCCAACACCATCAAGTTGGCACCATTCTATCGTAGATGAAAATGGAAGAGGAATCTTATCAAATAAGTGGTTAAATTACTTGCAAATTCTTCTCCTATTTACATAGACATCCCAATACCTAAATATATGGTAAAGGAACATCAGTCATCCCACATTGCATATGTATCAGAATTAGTAAATATTGGTGTTGGACCTATAATACATCAAGTAAAGATCAAAGAAGCATAATCCTCATTTTCCAAACTCATATTAAGAGGCATCTCTACTAATATGTGATGTTATTCTTGGAGATATGCCGAAAAGCCAGGTCTCGATGAATCGATTACAGTCCATCGTATGTAACATCCCCAATTCCAGGTACAAATCATTATTTCCTCTTTCTTTATCCCTAACCTTAATTGATACAACTTGGAGATCATTTTCATACTTTACACTGAACTAGATAACTTTTGACCTTCAAACCCTAGATTGACTCTAGTAGGGATCCATAGAGTTGAAGTCATGTGAATTTGCTAGCTTAATACCTCAATTAGAAAACTTATAAGCAATAATGATAATCTAGAATACTTTACCCTAGATTTGTGAATTAGGATTGACTTGGGTATCATATAGGACAAGAATCGAGTCTAGGTGGAAGGTTTGACCATTTTTTACCTTTAGACTTAGTTCATCACATTAATTGAATGATTAATGCACAAAGGTTAAATTACAGCTAAAGTAACCTCAAGCCCCAAATCTAAGCCCATAATTGAGTTCCTCATAGCTTAATTAGTCAACCCTCAAAATTTGGGGTTATTTGGACATCAAATGCACCCTTAATTAGACCCTATTAGATTGTGTATGCATTTAACCCAAAGTTTTGTCATATTAAATCGAAATTATTGTCGCGGCTTGGACTTTAGTCCAAGCCCGGAGTTCCCTATCACATAGGCGTTCAGGTCGGGTAACTAGGTTACCGGGTAGCGGGACTCAGTCGTCCCTTACCTCTGCTCTTCCTGCGACCAACAGGTTGTACAGCACAACCATGCTTTGGTGGCTTCTCTCCCCCCACTAGGCTGACCGAATTGTTGTGTTTACTTTGCCAATGAACACCACACATTCCCACAAATGAATCGACCCCTTACTCAGCCTGTATATAACTCGAAGGCGAAATCGCCTATTTCTACCCCTCGAGCAGCCGCCGTTGCCACTTTCCAAACTCACTGAAACCCCCACTCCAGTGCCTCTACTTCTTCTCTTTCGCTCTAGTATCGATCTGCATCACCCCCTCATTCATCCTCTTCAGTCAATTGCCCACATAGGCATTCTTGAGTTGCTTCTGACGCTGGTCTTCTTCTCCAGCGAGGACGACGAGCACTTGTTGTGTTCTTCACCATGGTTCAATAGGTGTTGAGGTAACCATCTCTGACCCCCACTCCTTCTTTCCATGTGCTCATTATACCGCAAGATTGTCTCTTCTGCTCAGTCGACAAAACGCCGTCGTGTTCCCCTATTTCTTTGTCACGCGAGCAGACCTGGAAGTCCCTAACCCCGCCACACTCTCTCTCACAGACACCCACCTACAAAAACCTTTTCTCTTCTACCTGGTGACCCTTGTTCGTTTGGACGCATCGTGCTCCCGTGGTATGGATCCGTGTTTGGCAACCGAGCTACATATTTTGATTTCTAGTCTGCTATTTTTCACCCCCCCCTCGATGGAGTGTTCATCCTAATATCGGTGACCCAACCCCTGCGCTAAGCATGTTGCCTTTGGCTAGGCTAGTCGGAGCCAGAGGACAGGGTCCTTGGCTGTGAAGAAGCCAGCCACAGGAGTTGTCTACTGGTATGACGTCCAGCAGGAGCTATCATCATGAGAAGCAGGGAGATGAACCCCTGGGGCTCAAGTTAGATCTCGCCGTTGGCACATGTGACATTCTAGTCACGCCCTTAAGGGGGAAAAGGGAATTCGAAATCATGTTTGACTCTATTGACCAAACTTAGGTTTCTTTGATTTCTCTATGGTTCACGTGACAGCGAACCCTTGCTGATTCACATGTTTATTCAGGGGTAAAAATGTCACTTGACAATTCAAGTTCGTATTTAGCCAGAAATGATTTAAACTTGTAAAATTCATAAGTAATTACTGGTTTATCCAAATAATACATATATACATATTTTTGAAATTAGAAAAATATGACTGATTTATTGGGATAGGTTTCACGACCATATTTGTGACCTATAGTAGGGTTTATTTCTAAGCAAGAGATTTAATGCATTTTGTATTAATTAAGTGCACACATATTGTGACTATGTTGAGACAACCCAGACCCTGTGCTTAGGAGGTGTTACTGAGTATTTAGGTCTGATCATAAGGTATGTACATCCTCTATTTTATTTTGGGCATTTAATGACTGAAATCCATATATCTTTTAATGAGGCATCTCTTGAATGGCTAATCCTTTTGAAAATCTAAATTCATGGACAATTGTAGTTCTTGATATGAATCCTTTTATTCCTATGATTATTGAACTAATATATTCTCATGGGTCCTTGGGCCCCTCCTGCCATGTGTCTTTTATTCAAATTTGACTAAAATGATAAGTCTTGCCACTCTATTATAGCATGTTGCGTGTGTGACTAGAATATCTAGAATAGTGGTACTTATGTACAACCATACATATATAAGGGTGTGCGTTTCCGCCCGGGGTGTGCATTTCCACCCTTATTTTTTTTAGTCCATGATCCTATGGTGTTATGGCCCTATTTTAGGTATATTTAGTCTACATTGTTATGCATGTTAATGTTTGTTGTTTTAATATGAATCTGTGGATTATTGTTATGGCAAGACACTCTTTTATTATCATGCTTGTAATTTGAAATTTAATATGCCTCATTTCTTTTGTTACTTTTCTCTTAAACATACCTTATTGCAAATAGCCCCCTTTTTCTTATGGGAACGTCTCTTTTATACTCATAGCACATTATAATGCCCAAGTAATTTTTATATATGTACATACTCAGCCTTTGCTGACTTTTTTTGTTGTTTCCTATATTTCTGGGTGATGTTCCCTTCCACCCAGGTGAAGAGGAGCATGTGGTGACCTTAGAGGAGGAGCATGCACCTGAGGACCCAGGGTTTGAGGAACCTGATCAGTAGTAGTTCGTGGAGTTTCTAAGATGCCTAGGTTGCCCTCTGTGACTGATCCATTAGATTTAGCTTCATTTATATTTATTTTATGTCCATGTGAACAAGTTCTTAGAAATAATTGGACCATGTAATAAACTTACACTTTACATTCCGCTGCTTTCACTTTATGCTCAATTTGTCATGCAATTTTGAGAACAATATAGCTTCCCTTCTATCTATTTGTTGTGTTCCAATGTTTGGGATTTTCTATAGTGGTGTCAAGATATTAGAATTAGGGAGTGGTCCCCCTAGTGGGTCCCACTCCTTACAAAATGGTATCAGAGCCTTAGCAGTCGGCATTCTAGTATCTCAAAATTTCGTTAGGATTCTTATCTCTGTCTATGTTTTTAGGAGAACTGATCTATTCGGGGACAAGAGCGGTGAGTCCTCCCAGCCCCCTGAGAGGCTAGGAGATGGATATTCTACACCACTGAACCCACAGTATGGAATGCCACTTATCGAGCCGTCATTGATGACACCAGATGCACATGCCACCTCTGGGGGCCACCAGTTCATCATCGTGCCTCCTCCTTTTTCAAAGCCTCCTCCTCCACCTCCACTTACCCCGGAGCAAGAGTTGACTATCATGCGCCAGTTTTTGGCCAATTCTGTGATGGGGCATGTCAATGCATTCCTCCTCCTAAGAAGCCCAAAGAGTACTCCCTCATGGAGTTCATCAAGATGCAGCCGCCCTACTTCAAGGGCGAAGGAGAGATTGAGATGGTGGACAAGGCCGACGACTGGGTCTTGGCCATTGAGCGTACCTTTGAGGGCATGGTGTGCCCTCCTCGCCAGAAGGTCTGCTTTGCCACCTACGTGTTGGATGGGCCAGCACGTGTTTGGTGGAACGGTGTCTCCCACACTTGCGACACCTCTGGCATGTCATGGGAGCAATTTCTGGTTCTTTTCCGCTAGAAGTACGTATGTGCCGCCACCTTAAGGAAGGAGGAAGAATTCCACATCTTGAAGTAGGGATCCATGAGTGTCTCTGTTTATGTTCAGAGGTTCCTGCTTTTAGAGCACTATGCTATAGGACTTGGAGAGGATCGCCAAGCTACACGCTTCCTATAGGGATTGAGCTACTAGGTTGGGCGAGCCCTTGTTCCACATCTCCCTCTCACCTTCCAATAGATGGTGGATAAGGCCCTCTCTATGGAGGCATTTCCAGGTTTTCAACCCTCGACTCAGAGTCCCAGCAAGTAGAAGAGCTTCAGTGATGATCGTCATGACAAGTGCAATTGTTTCCAGTGTCACCACCCTCCTGGTAGGTGCCCTATAGTGCAGCCTGCAGCTCGATTAGATGTGAGGCACTTGATGTGCCATGAGTGTGTCCAAGTTGGACACATCAGGCCACAGTGTCCAAAGCTCCAGAAGGTTGTCACACCAACTCAGCCATGAGCACCCCAGCAGCCACAGCTGCAACCTCATCTATAAAAACCCCTGAAGAACAACAACCAGCAAGGATGTCGCCCACCTATTGAGAAACGTGCAAGACGTGTCTTTGCCATGGACGTAGTGGAAGCCACCGATGATAACGGAGTCATTGAAGGTACTGTGCACTTATTTCAACAACCGATAAAATCATTATTTGATTTTGGAGCTTCAAACACCTTCATATCTTCTAAGCTTGTAACCATGTTAGAGTTAGAAACTATGTACATGGACTATATCCTAGAGGTTGAAACTCCTACAGGTAAAATGTCTTCTACTTTCCTAAAAATCCCTACTATAGACATGTGTGTTTCTGGCAAGATGTTCGGGACAGACTTCATCATCCTCAATATGACGGCCTTCGACGTTATCTTGGGAATGGATTGGCTCAAGAAGTTCAAGGTTTCCCTCTTCTGTGAAGATAAAATGGTTAGTCTACTACACCCTGGCGGCGAGCGTTTCTGCATCAAGGGAAGAAAGCAAGGTCATCGACAATTCATCATTTCTGCACTCAAGGTGGAGAATCTCATTGCGAAGGGCTCTAGGGCCTACTTGGCATTGGTTGTCCTTAATCCTACACCACCAGTTATAGATGACATTGATGTGGTTTGAGACTTTCCTGATGTCTTTCCTGACGAGCTGCCTGGACTTTCCCCCTCACGTGAAGTCAAGTTTTCTATCGACCTCATACCGAGGATGGCACCTATCTCCAAGCTACCCTATCGCATGACACCTACTGAGCTAGATGAGCTCAAGAAGCAGCTGCAAGATCTCCTAGACAAGGGGTTTGTATGCCCCAGTGTCTCTCCCTAGGGAGCACCTGTTCTATTTGTGAAGAAGAAAGGCGGGTTGTAACATCCCAGGATTTGAGGCCTCGGATAAAACACTCTTAAAAGGAATGATTGGACTACCCATATCACTAAGGTGCACCTCCTTTTCAGGGAGCCCATCTCTAAAGAACTCCATAGTTAAGCGTGCTCGGCTTGGAGTAGTACTAGGATGGGTGACCAGTCGGGAAGTTGATCCTGGCTTGCGCGTCAGTGTGGACAAAGTGCGCAGTTAAGGCTAGTGGTGGTCTGTGGGGCCAGTCGTCATTCCTGAAACTCTACTAGAGCCTTGGGCAGTGGGCCCGTGCATTACAAATGGTATCAGAGCCATAACCCCTCTAGTAGGTGGGCCCCACATGGGCATGTGGCATGCCAGTCTTGAGCCGTGCGGTCCAGGCAAGTTGGAAAGGGCTATCCGTAGAGACGAGATGGAGCCGCCCTTGCGCTGGTAGCCGTAGATGGGAGTTGGATGTCCATGGGCCATTGTGGGTCTGTACTGAAATGGGGTCAGATTATGAGGCCATATGGTTGAGCCTTGACGAGGACGTCAAGAGTCTAAGTGGGGGAGATTGTAACATCCCAGGATTTGAGGCCTCGGATAAAACACTCTTAAAAGGAATGATTGGACTACCCATATCACTAAGGTGCACCTCCTTTTCAGGGAGCCCATCTCTAAAGAACTCCATAGTTAAGCGTGCTCGGCTTGGAGTAGTACTAGGATGGGTGACCAGTCGGGAAGTTGATCCTGGCTTGCGCGTCAGTGTGGACAAAGTGCGCAGTTAAGGCTAGTGGTGGTTTGTGGGGCCAGTCGTCATTCCTGAAACTCTAATAGAGCCTTGGGCAGTGGGCCCGGGCGTTACACGGGTCCTTGCGGATGTGCATGGATTACTGTATGTTGAATCAAGTGATGATCAAGAATCATTATCCCCTACCACGCATCGATGACTTGTTCGACCAGATGAAGTCTGGTATTGTGTTCTCTAAGATGGACTTGCATAGTGGCTACCACCAGATGTGGGTGAAGGATGATGATGTACCAAAGACGGCTTTCCGCACTCATTATGGGCATTATGAGTTCCTAGTCATGCCATTCGACTTGACTAATGCCCCTACCACCTTCATTGACCTGATGAATCGGGTCTTCTGCCCCTACCTAGATAGGTTCATGGTGGTGTTCATTGATGACATGCTTTGTTGGGTTTCGTGGAGAAAACATGTGCGGCGGAAGCAACAAAATCTACGCAACCCGAAATAGGATCTCGCTGACAACAACATATTTGGAAGGAGTGTTTGTAGGATATACCTTATCACGGAGCAAGTCCGGCGATGTCCCACTGCACAACGGTGCAACGCTGCTGACCTACACGGATGGAACTTCTCTCTCGTTAGCTGTCGCAGGAAGATCCGGCGGCACTCCTGTGCGATGATGTGCGCCGCTCGTAACGTGCATGAATGGGCGTCGTATCCACTGAACGTAGGCGTCTCAGCGTCTGCATCTCTACTTCATCCATGCGGATGGACTGGAACTCCATGTCACGCTTCCTAAGCCGGCGGGAAGGAGTCGTGTCTGTGCGGTGGCGAGCTAGCGGCGCATTGCTCTCCTTTCACTCCTAAGGACGGTGACGGCTAGGTTTACGTACGTGAGCGTAAACTAAAAGCGTCTCTCGATATCTTATATAGATATCAGTCGTCAATCCTCCTTTAAATAGGATACGAAGGGAAATAGAGTTTCCCAAACCCATCGGTAAATAGAAATGTTGCGTTAATTAAAATGCTCGTGGATTAATTAGAATATTTTGGAATTCATTAATTAACCAAATAATCACATTAATTGATTAATTAATATCCGACTCCATGCAATCGCTTGGGATGGCTCTATGGGAATATATACCAACAGACTCCCACTTGCACTTAGAGCCAGTCACTCCAATATTATTCTAATCCATTACATAAACATTTTAGTAATAAATGTGATTCGGATCAATTCCAATCAAATCCACAATTATACTCCTATTCCAACACATCCTATGTGTGTGACCTGGTAGGCTCCAAATTACATTGGCAGTGATATCCATAATCATATTATGATTTCACAAGAAATGATTGGTATCTAGCAAGACTTCATTGCTACCCAAGTAATTGGAGAAGTTGGAGAACAACTTAACCTATCATTGATGACTGGTGTTACAGTGATTGTATAGTTCCTTTGTCGCTGATATCCAGATTGAACTCGAGTCATGGAATTGTTATCCTTTTCAATGTTCAATCCATGTTCCTTGAACTAGAGCAGACTGTCTGAGATATATGTAACCTCAATATCACATATTGACTCAGATCAGCATGGCCATGCATTTCTCAGTCTCACTTATCAAGTGGCCAAAATATCAAACTCCCGTAGGAAGGACAAATTCCATCTACATAACTCACAGTCATCCCCATGTGTCACAGTGCACCCAAGCACCATCTTTATGGCAATCCTTATTCAGGACAATGGTGGATGATGTCAAAGTACACCGAACGACATGTGATAAGTGCAGTGACTTCAGGTCTAAGAACCACAATCACCACCATCATTATGAGATGTGACTCTAACTACCAATCATGGTATCCATGTGTCACTCTCAAGGGGGGTCTATCTGATACACTGTTCTCTAACAAGTATGTATGTATTTGGTTTGATATCTCCATATCATGGATAATGAGATTCTTCCATCAACCAACATACATTCTAATCTTATGTGTTATTGATGTCTATGGATATTTCCACAATAACAACCGATTAGGGATAAAACAAGAATACATACTCTTAGCATACATATGATCTCATTGTTCAGGTCATCAACCCGAAGACATATGTCATTGAGTATATTATTCTATAGACATCTATAAGTTTTATGGTCATCTCACAATATAAAATACAAACATATAGATTGGAAACTTGCCTTTATTGATATGATCAATGTAGTATTACAAATTGTTTACATAGTATCCCATTACAATCATCGAATGATAGTCTCTATGGGCATACATACCAACATATTCCCACTTGCACTTATACCCAATCACTCATGAATCTCAAGTCAAGTGATCGAACATGTCTGTCATGTTTCTACTATGAAAGTGCTTTTGTGAGCGGATCAGCCACATTGCTTTCTTTAGGTACTCTGCAAATCTTCACATCTCCTCGTTGTACGATCTATCGTATGAGATGGAACCGTCATAGAATATGTTTGGAACGTTGGTGTGATCTTAGTTCTTTAGCATGTGCAATTGCTCCATTGTTGTCGCAAAATAACTCAATTGCATCACCAGTGCTTGGAACCACTCCAAGTTCAGAAATGAACTTCTTGATCCACACATCTTCCTTTGCAGCATTAGATGCAGCAATATATTCAGCCTCTATTGTAGAATCTGCAACTGTCTCTTCCTTGGAACTCTTCCAGCTCACAGCTCCATTGTTCAGGCAAAACACAAATCTAGATTGGAGTCTGTAGTCATCTTTTTCAGTTTGGAAGCTAGCATCGGTGTAACCCTTTACCACAAGCTCTTCCTCACCGCCGTATACCAAGAATTGATCCTTAGTCCTTCTCAAGTACTTTAGGATGTCCTTTACAGCTGTCCAGTGACATTCACCTGGATCTAACTGATACCGGCTCGTCATGCTCAAAGCATACGACACATCAGGACGAGTACATAACATCACATACATGATAGATCCAATTGTTGATGCATATGGAATCTTACTCATGCGTGCCCATTCATCACATGAACTAGGACATTGGGCTTTAGAGATCGTAACCCCATGGGACATGGGCAAGTTACCTCTCTTAGAACCCTCCATGATAAACCTCTTTAGCACCTTGTCAATGTATGTGCCTTGGCTTAGGCCTAGAAGCCTTCTAGATCTATCTCTATAGATCTTGATCCCTAGTATATAGGATGCTTCGCCTAAATCCTTCATAGAGAAGGTCTTCCCTAGCCAACCTTTTATTGTCTGAAGAGTAGGGATGTCATTTCCCATCAATAGTATGTCATCCACATACAATATGAGAAATATGATTGTGCTCCCACTAACCCTTTTATAAACACAAGGTTCATCTTCATTTTGACTAAAGCCAAACTTTTTGACTACTTCATCAAAACATAGATTCCAGCTCCGAGATGCTTGCTTCAATCCATAGATTGACCTTTGTAGCTTACAAACTTTATTGGCTTCCTTTGGATCGATAAAACCCTCAGGTTGTGTCATGTACACATCCTCGAGTAAATTCCCATTAAGGAATGTTGTTTTAACATCCATCTGCCAAATCGCATAGTCATGATAAGCTACAATGGCAAGCATGATCCTAATGGATTTAACCATGGCAACTAGTGAGAAGGTCTCGTCATAATCAACACCTTGAATTTGACAGAATCCTTTCACAACCAATCTACCTTTATAAGTTTGAACATTTCCATCCATGTCAGACTTCTTCTTGAAGACCCACTTGCACCCTATGGGTCTTACCCCTTTGGGTGGATCCACCAAGGTCCATACCTTGTTGGTGTACATGGATTCCATCTCAGATCTCATGGCTTCGAGCCATTTCTCAGATTTTGGTCCCTTAGTAGCTTCTAGATAGGAAGTTGACTCATCTTCTATGCCCAATTCGTCACTATCTTGAGTCACGAGAAATCCAAATCTCTCAGGCTCAAGTCGTGTCCTACTAGACCTATGAGGTTCCTGTGTTACATTTGGAACTTGAAATTCCACAACAATTTGTGAGTCTTCATGTTCCTTATGTACCTCCTCAGGTTCTCTTCTTTCTTGTTGGTCTCGAACTTCTTTGAGCTCTACATTCCTCCCACTAATTCCTTTGGAAATAAATTCCTTTTCAATAAATACAACAGTCCTAGCAACAAACACTTTGTTGTCAGTTGGTGTGTAGAAGTAGTATCCCCAAGTTTCCTTGGGGTATCCAATAAAATAGCAATTTTCCAATTTGGGTCCAATCTTTTCAGGAAATTGTTTCCTAACATAAGCTTCACATCCCCAAATCTTTAACATAGACAAATTGGGACGATTCCCATTCCATATCTCATATGGTGTCTTTTGAACCAATTTGGAAGGTACACGGTTAAGTGTAAACGCTACAGTTTCAAGAGCATATCCCCAGAACGATATTGGAAGTTCCGCTAAACTCATCATTGATCGTACCATGTCTAATAATGTACGATTCCTTCTTTCTGACACACCATTATGTTGTGGTGTACTAGGTGGAGTCCATTGTGATACAATACCACGGTCTCTCAGAAGGTCCTCAAACTCTTGGCTTAAGTATTCACCACCTCGATCTGAACGAAGTGCTTTAATACTCTTACCAAGTTGCTTCTCTACTTCATTCATGAAAGCCTTGAACATTTCAAGAGTTTATGACTTGTGTTTCATAAGATATACATAGCCATACCTATTGAGGTCATCAATGAAGGTAATGAATTATTGATAGCCTCCTCTAGCATTTGATCTAAAAGGTCTACATACATCAGTATGTATGAGCCCTAGAAGATCACTGGCTCTCTCACTGTGTCCAGTGAAAGGAGTTTTGGTCATCTTCCCTAATAAACATGCCTCACATGTCTCTAATGATTCAAAATCAAAGTCTAGATAACCATCCTTATGGAGTCTAGATATGCGCTTCTCATTTATGTGCCCAAGACGACAATGCCATAAGAATGTTTTGTTTGAGTTGTCAAGTTTTAACCTTTTAGTATTTGCGTTATATATGCTAGTCTCAAGTTCTAACAAGTAGATACCATAAGACATAGGAGCATTTCCATAAAAGATCTCATTTTTGGATATAGAAATAATTCCATTCTTAATGTGAAATTCAAATCCACTCTTGTCCATACAAGATATAGAAATAATATTTCTATTAATGGAAGGTACATAATAGAAATTCTCTAATTCTATTACAAGGCCCATAGGCAAAGATAAACTAATAACTCCAACTGCGGTGGCAGCAACTCTTGCTCCATTAGCAACCCACAGCTCGACTTTGCCCTTTCGTAAAGGCTTACTTCTTATCAGATCATGTATATTAGAACATATGTGAGATCCACATCCGGTATCTAGTACCCATGATGCATAAGTATTTAAGTTTATCTCAATAACGTATATACCTGAAGTGGAGATCTCTATCCCCTTCTTCTTCTTCCTCAGTTCCTCCAGGTAGAGAGGACAGTTTCTTTTCCAATGTCCAGGCTGGTGACAATGGTGACAACTGTCTTCTTAGCCTTTCTTTGGAGATCCCACCTTTAGCTTTGAGCGCGGAGGACTTTGGCTTCAGCCCATCTTTAGAACCTTTCTTAGCCTTGCCTTTGCCTTTTGACTTTCCCTTTGTCTTACTGATCATCATCACAGACTTGGGCTTGTCTTTCTTCATCTGTGCTTCAGCTGTCCTCAACATGCCCAATATTCTGACAACGGCTTGTCAAAATTGTTCATGTTGTAGTTCATGACAAAATGACTATATGATTCAGGAAATGATTGTAGAATCACATCAGTGGCCAACTATTGACCTAGGGGAAATCCCATCTTGGATAGGATTTCCACGTACCCAATCAAGGTGAGTATATGGGTGCCAACTGAGTCTCCCTCTTTCATCTTGCTTTTGAACAAAGCCTTTGTGACATCATATCTCTCCTGTCTTGCTTGATGTTGATACATGTTCTTGAGATAGGTTACCATCTCCATGACATTCATGTTCTCATGCTGCTCTTGCAACTCATAGTTCATTGAGCACAACATCAGGCACTTGACATCCACGACATCATCAAGGTGCTTCTTGTAAGCATCCTTTTCAGCCTTGGGCGCATTTACGGCGGGCTCTGCTGGCTCTGGTGTTTCAAGGACATAAAGCTTACGCTCATGTGTGAGAACAATTCTCAGCGTCCTAAACCAATTTTGAAAGTTAGTTCTGGTAAGTTTGTCCTTCTCAAGGACCGATCGCAACGAGAACGTGTGAGTGTTGTTTGCCATTTCATTGCTACAAAAGAAAAATTTGCATTTAGTCCAAAACATTTTGACTTGTAAAGATTTGATAAACGAGATTAATTAGGCCTTTAATTAATTACACTCCCATTATTTTATTCAAATTGATAGCCCTCACTATCAACTCAGAAGATTGCAATGCACAACCTTCTAGTAAGACAAGACCCAAAATAATTGGATCAATGCCCAGCCAACGCCGGCGTCAAAGACCAAATACTAAGGTAGGAAACTTTTGCCAATTGCATCATATGCAACTCTTGGATAGATGATCATGCACAACTCCTTGCCATGATGCATCTGTGTGCCTCTAGGTACTTGATCCTATCAAGGTTCCATAGTTAAGTCCAACCCATAAGCCAACACGATGAGTGTGCACCCTGCGGAGGCAGACCCACACACCCACCATCACACTTCCACGAGATAGACAGTGTACCACGCGGAGGCGTTCCCATACATAGTCGATCAAGCTTTTCATGTGTGTTGATTTATGGAAGGCAACTAAAACTTAATGTTATTAATTGAGGGATTTTATTAATACATATACATATCCAAATACCACATACTTATAGTATGTATCATATACTACTATATCCACAACCACAAACGATAGACATACAATCATAAACACAAATACATCAGTTATGGCCATACTATTGTAATCCTTTGGAGCAACAAAGGATTACAGTCCACCTATGGTCTTATGCATCTCATGCAACACCTGTGAATCAACCTATAAGCATGTAATGATCAACATTACAATGAACAACTTCATGGATGCTTCGTGAGGTTGGAACTTCAAGTTGCTTCTTGGAATTGGATCTTCTTGTTGCTTATCCATGGACGCTCCTTGGAGTTGGATCTTCAGGGTGCTTCTTGGAATTAGATCTTCATGTTGCTTCTCCATGGACACTCCTTGGTTTTGGATCTTCAAGTGGCCTCCTTACATCAAGTTTACAAAACTAAAACTAATCCTATCTCTATTACATCATATGAGTACAAATATAAAAGGAAAGAATTCATTACACTTTGAAATAAGAGATGAGGCTCGGCATGCAAGCCGAATACTTCATACAAAGGATCCATTTGTAACCATTATACGTCCATAGAATTCACAAACAAACACATCCACAAGATCGACATCCACATGCATTCACAACATTCACAAAAGGGGATACTAGGCCACAACTATGGATGCATTCACCACATAAAATAGATTTTAAAGGCGACGTGTATGCTATCATAGGTATATCTAGATATATGTATATACATATTAAAATTGCAGTACTTTTAATGCGGGACATTTCCCATTAAATAATTTTTGACTCCCACACAGACTATGCGGGGTACACAGGGGCAGCACCCCTGTGCGGGGTCTCAGGGGTAGAGCCCCTAAAAGGTCTATGGAATTTTACTTCCGTGCACTTAGGAAAATCAATATTTTCCATAGTCGAACCCGTCTAAAATGTCAAAAACAGAAGCCTGCGGCGTATGTAGAATTAGGTTTAGATTTGCACATTAGCAAGTTTAATTCACACCGTATGCAACATAAAAATAGTATATAACAATTTGATCATATCGAAACGAATCCAAATACGTCGTAGATCGACGCTACTCTGATACCACTGTTGGGTTTTGTGGAGAAAACATGCGCGGCGGAAGCAACAAAATCCACGCAACCCGAAATAGGATCTCGTCGACAACAACGTATTTGGAAGGAGTGTTTGTGGGATATACCTTATCGCGGAGCAAGTCCGGTGATGTCCCACTGCACAACGGTGCAACGCTGCTGACCTACACGGATGGAACTTCTCTCCTATTCGCTGTCGCAGGAAGATCCGGCGGCACTTCTGTGTGATGATGTGCGCCGCTCGTAACATGTATGGATCGTCGTCGTGTCCACCGAACGCAAGCATCTCAGCGTCTGTGTCTCTACTTCATCCACACGGATGGACTGGAACTCCACGTCGCGCTTCCTAAGCCGGCGGGAAGGAGTTGTGTCTGTGCAGCAGCGTGCTAGTGGCGTATTGCTCTCCTTTCGCTCCTAAGGACGGTGACGGCTAGGTTTATGTACGTGAGCATAAACTAAAAGTGGCTCTCGATATCTTATATAGATATCGGCCGTCAATCCTCCTTTAAATAGGATACGAAGGGAAATAGGGTTTCCCAAACCCATCGGTAAACATAAATGTTGTGTTAATTAAAACGCTCATGGATTTATTAGAATATTTTGGAATTCATTAATTAACCAAATAATTGCATTAATTGATTAATTAATATCCGACTCCATGAAATCACTTGGGATGGCTCTATGGGCATATATACCGACATTCTTATCTACTCTGAGTCTATGGACCTGCACCATGAGCAGTTGCAGATCATTCTTCAGGCCTTGCGAGAACATCGACTATATGCAAAGTTCTCAAAGTGCGAGTTTTGGCTCAACGATCTGATGTTTCTTGGCCATGTTATCTTGGTGGGACGTATTGTTGTGGATCCTATCAAGATTGAAACTATGACAAAGTGGTAATCATCGAAGAACCCCTCGGAGATACGCAGTTTTCTGGGCTTGGCAGGCTACTGTCGGAGATTTGTACAAAATTTCTTCGAGTTGGCTCTTCCTATGACAAAGTTGACATGAAAGGATGCAAAGTTTATCTGGACTCTCGAGTATGAAAAGAGTTTCTTAGAGCTGAAGAAGTGTTTGACGTCTGCCCATGTGCTTGCTTTACCTATTGAGTGTAAACCCTATGTTATCTTCATTGATGATTCTAAACTAGGGTTGGGATGCTTCTAAACTAGGGTTGGGATGCATCCTTATGTAAGAAGGATAAGTGATTGCATATGCCTCACACAAATTGAAGCCTAATGAGGGTAATTGGCCTACTCATGATCTGGAGTTAGCTGACATAGTTCATGCATTGAAGATATGGCGACATTACTTGTATGGGGTATAGTTTGAAGTCTTATGCGACCACAACCGCCTACGCTACCTGATGACTCAGAAGGACTTGAATCTACACCAAAGATGATGGATGGAATACCTTAAGGAGTATGACTTTACCATCACTTATCATCCCAATAAAACCAATATTGTTGATGATGCCCTGAGTAGGAAAAAGGATGCAACTTGTGCTTCTATCAGTTGTTTTTTATGGAGAGGCTTAGAACAGGTTTCGAGTTGGAGACCTGAGCTACCTGATGTTGGTGATGACTCTTCTATGGAGAAGGTGAGAGTGCATATGTCTAGTTTGGCTGTCACTCCCACTTGGATTTCTGAGGTTATTTCTGCACGGTTAGATAGTCCTGAGCTAGTGGAGATGAAGTTGATGACAGAGAAACCACAGTCTGAGTTTTCTGTTGGAGTGGATGGTGCTATCCGCTTCCGCCATAGGTTTTGGATACCTGATGTTGCTGATCTTAGGCAGAGAGTTCTAAGTGAAGCCCATGGGTCCAAGTACACAATTCATCATGGTACAACAAAGATGTGTAAGGACTTACAGCGCAATTTTTGGTGAAAAAAATATGAAGAATGATATTGCTACTTATGTTGCAAAGTGCTTGACGTGCCAACATGTGAAGATTGAACATCAGTGTCCCGGTGGTCTCCTCCATCCACTTGAGATACCATAGTGGAAATGGGAGAAAATCACTATGGATTTTGTTACTGGGTTTCCAAAGTCAAAGTGTGGGTACGATGCGGTTTGGGTTGTTATTGATCACCTGACAAGTCGGCTCACTTTCTTCCATTCAAGAGCACCTACAAGGTTCTTGATATGGCAAAAATGTATGTGTATTGGGTAGTTTGCCTGCATGGAGTTCCCAAGGTGATAATTTCTGATCAAGACCCGAAGTTCACTTCTCATTTGTGGAAGGAGATACAAGAGGAGATGCGTTCTGACCTACATTTCAGCATAGCATACCATCCTCAGACGGATGGACATTCTGAGCGTACAATACATATTTTAGAGGACTTGTTGTGAGCTTGTGTGATGGATTGGGGAGGTGTTTGGGACAAATACCTTTCGTTGGATGAATTTACTTATAATAATAGTTACCAAGCCAGCATTGGTATGCCTCCATTTGAAGCACTTTATGGCCAACCTTGTCGTTCACCTTTGCACTGGCATGATGTGGGTGAACGAGCATTGATGAAGAGTGATGACATGCAGATAATGACTGATAAGATCTGTTTGATCAAGAAGAGGATGAAGGCCGCCCAAGATCGATAGAAAGTGTATGCTGATAAGAAGAGATATGATGTGAGATTCTTGGTTGGTGATTATGTGTTCCTTAAAATAAAGCCAATTCGTTCTATTGCAAGGTATAAAGTCAAGGGCAAGTTGAGTCCTCATTATGTGGGACCATTTGAAATCTTGGATAGAGTTGGGTAATGTGCATACTGCCTAGATCTACCTCCCAATTACGATAAGATTCACAATGTGTTCCATGTATCTGTCCTAAAGAAGTATGTGAAGGATCTTGCTCATGTGCTGATTATTGAGCCTATTGAGCTACGAGAAGATATGTCCTATGAAGAGTTTCCAGTGAAGGTCCTAGATTCCATAACAAAGCAATTGAAGAACAAAGAGATTGAACTTGTGAAGATTCTTTGGAAGTACCATGACCTTGAGGAAACTACTTGGGAGTTGAAGGAAGAGATGTTGTGGACCTACCCCTCCCTCTTTGATTGAGATTTCGAGAGGAAATCTTTTCAAGGGGTGGTGTGCTGTAACATCCCCAATTCCAGATACAAATCATTATTTCCTCTTTCTTTATCCCTTACCTTAATTGATACATCTTGGAGATCATTTTCATACTGAACTAGATAACTTTTGACCTTCAAACCCTAGATTAACTCTAGTAGGGATCCATAGAGTTGAAGTCATGTGAATTTGCTAGATTTATACCTCAATTAGCAAACTTATAAGAAATAATGATAATATAGAATACTTTACCCTAGATTTGTGAATTAGGATTGACTTGGGTATCATATAGGATAAGAATCGAGTCTAGGTGGAAGGTTTGACCATTTTTTTACCTTTAGACTTAGTTCATCACATTAACTGAATGATTAATGCACAAAGGTTAAATTATATCTAAAGTAACCTCAAAACCTAAATCTAAGCCCATAATCAAGTTCCTCATAGCTTAATTAGTCAACCCTCAAAATTTGGGGTTATTTAGACATCAAATACACCCTTAATTAGACCCTATTAGATTGTGTATGCATTTAACCCAGAGTTTTGTTGTATTAAATCAAAATTATTGTCGTGACTTGGACTTTAGTCCAAGCTTGTAGTTCCCTATCACGCAGGCATTCGAGTCGGGTAACCAGGTTACCGGGTAGCGGGACTCAGTCATCCCCTACCTCCATTCTTCTCGTGACCAACAGGTTGTACAGTGTAGCCATGCTTCAGTGGTCTCTCTCCCCCCGCTAGACTGACTGAATCACCGTGTTTTCTTCGCCAACGAACTCCATGCATCCTCACAAACGAATTGACCCCTTACTCGGCCTCTATAGAACTCTAAGGCGAAAATGCCTATTTCTACCCCTCGAGCAGCCGTCGCTGCCACTTTTCGAACTCACTGACACCCCCACTCCAGTGCCTCTACTTATTCTCTTTCACTCCAGAATCGATCCACATCACCCCCTCATCCATTCTCCTTAGTCAATTGCCCACATAGGCTACTGGAGCTATTTTCGGCACTGATCTTCTTCTCTGGTGAGGACAACGAGTAGTTGTTGTGTTCTTCACCTCAGTCCAATAGGCGTTGAGGTAACCATCTCTGATCCTCGCTCCTTCTTTCCATGTGCTTAGTATACCACATGATTGTCTTGTCTATTCGGTTGACAAAACGCCACTGCGTTTCCCTATTTCTTTGCCGCACGAGCATACTTGGAGGTCCCTGACCCCACCACACTCTCTCCGACAGAAACCCACCTACAAAAACCTTTTCTCTTCTACCTGGTGACCCTTGTTTGTTTGGACGCATCGTGCTCCTAGGGTATGGATCTGTGCTTGGAAACCGAGCCACGGATTTCGGTTTGTAGTCTACTATTTTCCACCCCCCTCGACGGAGTGTTCATCATAATATCGGAGACCCCAGCCCCTGCGCTAAGGCAATTGCCTTCAGCTAGGCTAGTCGGAGCCAGAGGATAGGGTCGTTGGCCATGAAGAAGCTAGCCACAAGAGTTGGCTACTGGTCTAAGCTCCAGCAGGAGCTATCATCATGAGAAGCAGGGAGATGAACACTTGAGGCTGAAGTTCGATATCGCCCTTGCACAGGTGACATTCTTATCACGCCCTTAAGGTCAAAAAGGGAATTTTGAATCATGTTTGACTTTGTTGACCGAACTTAGGTTTCTTTGATTTCTCTATGGTCCGTGTGACAACAAACCCTTGTTGATTCACATGTTTATTTAGGGGTAAAAATGGCATTTGACTATTCAAGTTTGAATTTAGCCAGAAATGATTTAAACTTGTAAAATTCATAAGTAGTTACTAGTTTATCCAAATAATGCATATATATATTTTTTTGAAATCAAAAAAATATGACTGATTTATTGCGACAGCTTGCATGACCATATTTGTGACCTATAGTAGGATTTATTTCTAAGCAAGAGATTTAATGCATTTTGTATTAATTAAGTACACACATATTGTGACTAGGTTGAGACAACCCAGACCCTGTGCTTAGGAGGTGTTATTTAGTATTTAGGTCTGATCATAAGGTAAGTACATCCTCTATTTTATTTTGGCATTAAACTAAAATCCATATATCTTTTAATGAGGCATCTCTTGAATGGATAATCCTTTTAAAAATCTAAATTCATGGACAATTGTAGTTCCTGATATGAATCTTTTTTTTCATGTGATTATTGAACTGATATATTCTTATGGGTCCTTGGGCCCCTCCTGCCATGTGTCTTTTATTCGAAATTGACTAAAATGATAAGTCTTGCCACTCTATTATAGCATTATGTGTGTTTGACTAGAATATCTATAATAGTGGTACTTATGTACAACCATACATATATAAGGGTGTGTGTTTCCATCTGGGGTGTGTGTGTCCACCCTTATTTATTTTAGGCCATGATCCTATGGTGTTATGGCCCTATTTTAGGTATATTTAGTGTACATTGTTATGCATGTGAATGTTTGTTGTTTTAATATGAATCTTTGGATTATTGTTATGGCGAGACACTCTTTTATTATCATGCTTGTAATCTGAAATTTAATATGCCTCATTTCTTTTGTTACTTTTCTCTTGAACATACCTAATTGCAAATAGCCCCCTTTTTCTTATGGGAACATCTCTTTTATACTCTTAACACATTATAATGCCTAAAGTAATTTTTATATATGTACATACTCAGCCTTTGTTGACCTTTTTTTGTTGTTTCCTATATTTCTGGGTGATGTTCCCTTCCACCCAGGTGAAGAGGAGCATGTGGTGACCTTAGAGGAGGAGCCTACACCTGAGGACCCAGGGTTCGAGGAACCTGATTAGTAGTAGTTCGTGGAGTTTTTGAGATGCCTAGGTTGCCCTCTACGACTGATCCATTAGATTTAGTTTCATTTATATTTCTTTTATGTCCATGTGGATAAGTTCTTAGAAATAATTGGATCATGTAATAAATTTACACTTTACATTCCGCTGCTTTTGCTTTATGCTCAATTTGTTATTTTGAGAATGATATAGCTTCCCTTCTATCTATCTATTGTGTTCCAATGTATGGGATTTTCTATAGTGGTCTCAAGATATTAGAATTAGGGAGTGGTCCCCCTAGTGGGTCCCACTCCTTACATCGTCTCCCTACAGTACCTAGGATGCACCCTATTAAATAGAAAGTTTGTCATGTTCAACCATAATGGGGACTCAAAATTGGAGAAGAGGTACAAAAACAATATGATGTTGGTTTTATATGCCCAGTATCATATCCAACGTGGTTAGCCAACGGCGTACCAGTTCTAAAGAAAGATGGATGTGTCTGCATGTGTGTTGATTATAGATACATGAATAAAGCAAGTCTCAAGGATGATATCCCACTTCTACATATTGATGTTTTAGTTGATAATATAGTAGGAGATGGTCTTCTTAGCTTCATGGATGGATTCTTAGGATATGATCAGATTAAGACAGCACCTTGTGACGTAGAAAAGACAAAATTTACCACAGAATAGGGAGTCTTCTGTTATCGGGTTATGCCATTTGGTTTGAAAAACAAAGGTGCTATATATCATTGTGGTATGGTAGCTTTATTTCATAACCTCGTGCATAAGGAAATTGAATTATATGTTGATTACATCATTACTAAGTCAAAGCAGGCATATGAACATGTTGATTGCTTAGAAAAGATTTTTGAAAGGCTTGGAAATTTTCTTCTTCATCTTAACCCAGCAAAATGTACATTTGGGGTCACCTCTGGCAATCTGATAGGTAATATAGCCAGTTAGCGAGGCATCAGAGTGGATACAGGTAAAGCTCAAGCCATATTGAGCTACCCCCTTACAAATCTAAAAAACAAATTTGTGGTTTGTTTGGTGGGCTTCAATACATTAGTCAATTTATTACAAGGCTGACACCATTATGTGAACCTATTTTAAAACTCCTAACTAAGAACTCAAACAAAGAATGCAATAAGTAGTATCAAGTTGTGTTTGACAAGATCAAGGCATACTTGTCCAATTCACCAGTGCTCAAACCACTTATATCAGGATACCCCTTGATGTTGCATTTATCTTTGATGGAAAGGTCTATGGGAGGAGTATTAACCTAGAAGTTCAAATTGGTGAACAGAAAATCTATTATATGTTAAAAAAGTTTTCAGATACTAAAATTAAATACATGATGGTGGGAAAACGTTATCTATCCTTGGTGTATGCTACTCACAAGATGCATCATTACCTTATGTCATATCCAGTTTAACTTGTAACTCACCATGATATTGTAAGTTATTTATGTAATCGTCCATCGTTGATAGGTCTTTTTGCCAAATGGCAGGTATTACTATCAAAAATTGACGTTACTTATGTACCAATGAAGGTCGTAAAGTCACAAGTGTGGGAAATATGGCTACAGAACAGGAAACGGAAATGAAAAATTTATCTACCATACTCTCCATAACCAATGGATCGTGTCAATTACCATAATATGGAAAGGATGGTTTCAAGGATATACCTGGTCCTGGAGAAAGTCCAGAGACAATCCTCACCGTTGTCGTTGCATAATTCTAACTCCTAGTTGCACTGGGACTTATCTGACTGCTCCTCCATGGACAGTAAACTCGAACATCGTCATCTATAACAGCTCCTCTTGTCACAGACTACTAGTTGACGATGTCCTCCTTAGTGGCAGACAACAACCTCCCGCCTCTAGAGAAGTCCACACAAACTGCCTAGAACTCATGTCTTCCTACTAGAATAGATAGGAAGGAGTTGTCCCATCCATTTTCATACTAGTCACCAACTTGCTCTCCTACAACAATGATCTCAATTGCTCTCTCCCTTGCTATCCCTCACTAGTCAGGTAAGACTTCCTTGGGATCTCTTGGTTACCCCAACTAGAGGAAATTTTTTATCAGAGCAACTGATTCTCAATTGTTTGTTTTGTGTTTCAGAAAGCCCCCAGTACCCCTCTATTTATAGGTGGGGTTTGGTTCAGGGTTCCCAATCTATACGGGAGTGGAAAGGATCAAAAGATCTTGAATTTATGCAACATGCGACCACAAAAATAATTGTTTGGCACACCATACGATCATCAAGTATGTAGATGATTGTCTCATACGGTGACATGGCTATTTTGCAGTTTCTCAATCGCACACAAAATTGGCAATATGTTTCCAATTAATATCAGATATTAATTTCCTTACACAATAAGTAATGTGCAACTGAAATAGACTTGGAAATATCTAGAACCTTCCTCAGAGAAACTAGACCTTCTCGTCCATGAAAGATGTCTATCTTGCTCACCCAGACACTCGTATGGTGATCTGAGTTGGTCCAGTTAGTTCAATCCATAGCCAATTTCAACTCAAATCAGTCTGACACCCCAAACGCCAATCGCAACCCTTGAGATGACCATTTGGCACTCCAGACGGTCGTCTCCTGCCATGAGATGGGTGTTTGGTAGTACAGTCAGGCTGCTTGTTGCGTGAATCAATGACCTAAACATTTTAGCAATTAATTCATCTATCACTTGAGATCAAACTCCTCTTCTAAGCCGAGACCTATGTGTGACCCTATAGGTCCCATATTACATTTGCAGTGAATGTCCATAACAACTTATGACATCACAAGCAATGAGTGGTGCCTAGTCGCACATCAATGCTACCCAAGTAAATGGAAAGTTGGAGAAAACTTCAACCTACAATATGAGTATGGTGTTCTAGTGTTTGTATAGTTCCTTTTTCACTGATGTTCAGATTGAACTCAAGGCATGGAGCAGTCATCCTCTTCATCATTCAATCTTGTTTCTTGAGACAAAAGTAGACTATCTGAGATATATATAAGTTCAATATCACATATTGACTCACATGTGCATGGGCATGCATTTCTCAGTCTCACTAATTAAGAGTCCTAGAACATCAAACTCCTATCAGAAGGACAAATCCCATTTCTATCATTCATAGTCTATCCCCATGTGTCAAAGTCACCCAATCATCTCATTTATAACAACCCATGTTTCAGGACTATGTTTGATGATGTTAAAGCATACCCAATGACATGTGATTAGTGCAATGATTTTAGGTCTAAGAACCACAAGCACCACCATCATTGTGAGAGTTTACTATGACTTCCATGATGATGGCTTCCATGTGTCAGTCTCACGGTGGTCTGTCTGATACACTATTCTCTAACATGTTTTTGTGTGATTGTCTTGATATTTCCATATCATGACTAATGAGATTTTGTCAACAACCAACTCACACTCTGATCTTATGTGTTATTGTTGTTTATCAACCTTCGACAATAACAATAGATCATAGACATAATGAGAATTTATGTATTCTTAACATCTGTATGATCTCATTTCTTCCAAGTCGCATACTTGAAGACATGCATCATTGAGTAATATTATTCTTTAGACATTTATAATGTTACATCATTATTTCATAACTAAATAAAACAAAATAAATTGGAAGCTTGCCTTTTCTTAATAATCAAATAATTTTCACAAGTTATGCCATTACAATCTTCACATGATTGGCTCTTTGGGCATACCTACCAACAGACTCCCACTTGCACTTAGATCCAATCACCCACCAATCATATTTTGAGTGACCTTACATGACCATCATGGTTCTTCTATGAAAGTATGCTTTGAGCATTGATGCGATCAAGGTTCCTTAGCTTGTGCAATAGCTCCATTATTGTCACAATGTAGCTCGATTGTGTTTCTGATGCTTGGAATGATCCCAAGTTTTGTAATGAACTTCTTGATCCATACAATCTCCCCTATTGCACTTGATGCAATAATATACTAGCCTCTATTGTAGAATTGGAAACTGTCTCTTGTTTGGAACTCTTCTAGCTTGCAGCTCCATTATTAAGATAGAACATGAATCCTGATTGTGATTTGTAATCATCTTGATTAGTTTGGAAGATTGCATCGGTGTAACCCTTTACCACCAACTCTTCCTCTCCATCATAGACCAAGAACCGATCCTTAGTCCTTATCAAGTACTCACAACATTGCATACATGATTGATCCAATTGCCAAGGCAAATGGAATCAAACTCATGGGCTCCCTTTCTACATAAGAACTGGGACATTGACTCTTAGAGATAGTCACTCCATGCAATGCAGGCAGGTTTCCTCTCTTTGAGTTGAGGTCAATCAGGAACAATAGGAAGAACCTTTGTGGATGATTTATTGGGTTTTGGTGGGCCTACTTTTGCAAGATTTTATCAACGAGAACCTATTCTTGCATATTATGGTGGTGATTCAGAAGGAACTTGTAGAAGTCAAGTTTCCATAGAAATGATAATGAATCATATAGTTGTGTAGGCCCTAGATATGCCCCTGATCCTTATGCAACTACAACTGATACTACATCAAGTGTTGAAAGTCGGTACTATCCACAAATGGCACAACTTGAGCCCCTACCACAACCTAACATATATGTACCCCCTTCTGATTCTGATGCAGAAAGGCCACTTTGAATACCAAAATTTCACAACTTGACACCTTAATCTCTTGTCTTCAGATATCCAACACTGCTTGAATTGTATACAAGATTTGGATATTTGTCAAAATTGTCCCATGAAGATTTTGTTGCATATGTGCATGATTATGAGCTCAACCAATTTTTGAATACACCTAATATTTTAGGTTTAAGGTATGTCCTATTAGATCTATGAGGTTTCTATGTTACTTAAGGAATTTGAGATTCCACAATACCTTGTGATTCTCTTGGTTCCTATTGTTCATCTAACGGTTCTATATATTCTTTTTGGTCTCGAACCACTTTGAGTTCCACTTGCCTCCCACTGATTCCTTTGGAAATAAATTCCGTTTCTAAGAATGAAATATCTCTGGCAACAAACACTTTGTTGTCAGATGGATTATACAATTAGTATCCCACAATTTCTTTGGGATATCCAACAAAGTAACATTTATCAGATCTTGGGCCAAGCTTTTTAGGAAACATTTTCTTGACATAAGCTTCACACCCCCAAATCCTCATAAAAGACATTTTGGGGCGCTTCCTAGTCCATATCTCATATGGTGTCTTTTAAACTGACTTAGATGGTACTCAATTTAGTGAAAATAAGGCGGTTTCTAGAGCATACCCCCAGAAGGTAGTTGGAAGCTCGATTAAACTCATCATTGATTGCACCATATCCAGTAATGTGTGATTCCTTCTTTCTGACACACCATTATGTTCAGGTGTTCTAGGTGGATTCCACTGGGATACATACCCATGGGCTCTGAGAAGGTTCTCAAACTCTTAGTTTAAGTATTCTCCACCTCAATTAGAATGAAGTGCCTTAATACTTTTACCAATTTGGTTTTGTACTTCATTCATAAACTCCTTGAACTTTTTAAAAGATTCATACTTATGTTTCATTAAATAAACATAGCCATACCTACTGAAGTCATTAGTGAAGGTAATGAAAAATTGATACCCACGTCTAGAGGTTGTTCTAAAAGGTTCACACACATCAGTATGTATGAGTCCTAATAGATCACTAGCCCTCTTATTGTTACCAATGAAAGGGGTCTTAGACATCTTGCCCAATAAATAGAATCCACATGTTTTTATTGATTCAAAATCAAAGTAGTCCGGATAAGCATTTTTATGGAGTCTAGAAATGGGATTCCCATTTATGTACCCTAGACGACAATGCCAAAGGTATGTTTTGTTTGAGTTGTTGAGTTTTAGTCTTTTAGTATTAAAGTTATGTACATCTATCTTTAGATCGAAAAAAGAAAGAACATAAGACATTGGGGCACTACCATAAAAGATACCATCTTTTGAAATAGAACATCAGCCATTTTTAGTATAGAATTCAAATGCATCCTTGTCCAAACAAGATACAGAAATGATGTTTCTATATATAGCATGTACATAATAGCAGTTCTTTAACTCTATTACAAGCTTTGTGGGTAGATATATACAGTAGGCTCTGACTGTGTTGGCCGCAACTCTTGCGCTATTAGCAACTTGTGGTTCCACCTCACCTTTTCCCAAAGGCCTACTTCGTTTCAGATCCTTCACATGAGAACATATATGAGATCTACATCTGGTTTCAAGTACCCATGACAATGAAGTAGATAGATTTATCTCAATAATGTATATACATAAAATGGAGATCACCATCCCCATCTTCTTCTTCCTGAATGCCTTCAAGTACAAAGGATGAGATCATGTTGTACTTTTCTTTCTCCTTATCTTAATTGTTGAAGATGTGCATTTAGGCTTTGACCTCAGATGTAACATCCCAAGATTTGAGTCCATAGATATAATTATCTTATAAGGAATGATTGGACTACCCATATCACCAAGGTGCACCTCCTTTTTTGGGATCCCATCACTAAAGAACTCCATAGTTAAGAGTGATTAGCTTGGAGTAGTACTAGGATGGGTGACTAGTCAGGAAGTTGATCCTGGCTTGCGTGTGAGTGAGGATAAAACATGCAGTTAAGGCTAGTGGTTGTCTGTGGGGCCAGTTGTCATTCTTGAAACTCTACTAGAGCCTTGGGCAGTGGGTCCGGGTGTTACAAATGGTATCAGAGCCATAAACCCTCCAGTAGGTGGGGCCCACATGGGCATGTGACATGCCAGTCTTGAGCCGTGTAGTCCAGGCATGTAGGAAAGGGTTGTCCATGGTTGACATAGCCACCCTTGCACTGGTATTCCGTGATCGGGAGCTGGGTGTCCATGGGCCATTCTGGGTCTGCACTGAAATAGGGCGATGTTATGAGGCCTTATAGTTGAGCCTTGACGAGGAAGTCAAGAGTCTAAGTGGGGGAGATTGTAACATCCCAAGATTTGAGACCACAGATATAATGATCTTATAAGGAATGATTGGACTACCCATATCACCAAGGTGCACCTCCTTTTCTGGGAGCCCATCATTAAAGAACTCCATAGTTAAGCGTGCTGAGCTTGGAGTAGTACTTGGATGGGTGACCAGTCGGGAAGTTGATCTTGGATTGCGTGTGAGTGAGGATAAAAGACGCATTTAAGGCTAGTGGTGGTCTGTGGGGCCAATCGTCATTCCTAAAACTCTACTAGAGCCTTGGGCAGCGGGCCCGGGTGTTACAAAATTGATGTAATAACCTCATTTTTCTAAACCATGTAATGAGATTTGTAAATCTCCTTTTAATTGATAAATGAAATCCATGGTTGAATTGTTTGTTTGAATTGAATGATTTTCGTGCATAATAGCCTTGTTTGTTTTCTTAATGGGCTTTATTGGCTATTGAGCCCAATTGAGAGAAAAAGAAAAAGGAATTCAAGTGAATAAAGGGATAAATAAGAAAATGGATAAATGATAAGAAAAAGGCTAAAGAATATTCCCAAGATGGGATTTCGATCCATTAAGGTTCCTTGAGGTTCCGAAATTTTCATCGATTGCTTGAATTAAAGGGTTGGATGAATATAATTCATGCATATTATAAAGTGACTATGACTATCATCCTAAATATGTATACCTGACTAACTCAGATCCTGGTCTTCCTCTGTGGCTTTGCTAATGATGAAAAGGGTAACCTAATTTATGGCCTACCTATTAAGTAGGACCATCATGTTATCAAGAGTTAGTGATTGGGCTACTTATGGGTAGTGACATGCGACTCTTTAGCATATCATGAGTTAGGGATTGGGCTACCCATGGGTAGTGCCATGCAACTCATCAACCCTATGTATTGATCTACATGTTAGGTAGGCTCATGGGGGTTAATTGGGATGTACCATATGAAAGGTAGTATCCAGGTCCACTGCAGGGACAGTGCAGAGGCTAGGGTATGTATGGATTGAGTAGTCATGTTTTAAACATAAAGTTGTTTGTTAAATCATAATTGATTTCAATATGTTGTTACAACTAAATGCATGATTGGTGTTTTCCCCCACATACCAGTATAATTCACTATACTTACTGACATTTTGTTTGTCGGCAATTTAGGTACAAGATCCAAAAGGACAAATAGTAAATTGGCATAATGTGAATAAATGAATTAAAGTACAAGGAGGGTTAGCTAGAATAGTTTCAGTGGTGAATAAAAGTTTAGTAATCCCAAGTTTTAAAAAGGTATGTAAAGTTTTATTTTATTACAACTCTTCAGTATAGTCTTGGTAGAATTTCATAATTATTATTGATTATTTGTCGAACCTTTGATCTGGAAATTGGGATAATGACTCTGACCTCTTGGTCTCCCTTAATTGGGGGTTACCAGGAGGTGGGGTCATTACATTTGGTATCAGAGCCTAGGTTCCTCATTTAATATTTAATAATTATTAAAATTTACAAATTTCGTAGAACCGAGGGAGTTATTAGAGGATTTTCCAAAAGACATAGGTGTCTAGAAAAGGATCACGTCTGGGGGCTGGCAATATTTTCCTCCGCACCGCTAGTCAGAATATGAGGACTCCCAGATTTGTGTGACTGCCTGGCCAATGTCTTAGGATCTGACTCGAAATAAGATACCTTTAGGAATCTCTCATCTTGTTCATCCCTTCTCATATCACATTCTATTAAGGATTTTAAGAGTTAGGGTTTTTCTCTCTCTTCCTCACCCTCTTGAGGTATGGGTAAGTATGTTAAGGATTAAGGAATCCTCCATCAAATTAATAAAAGATACATAATAAGATGTCATCGACATAAGTATAATTAGCTTAAAAGTATAGACTAAAAGGTCTATTTGTATGCCCATGTAGATGGCTCGAGTGAAGATCATGGCTATCTTGGATGCCCCCAATGGTGGTGGACCTTCACGCAAGGGAAAAGTATCTTCTGAGAAGAGGAAGAGGAACCATAGTGGTGAATCCTCGAAGAAGAGGAAGAGATCTGAAGAAACTACAAAAGAGGTCCCCAACCCTGAACCGATACCCTTCAACAACCTTGAACAAGAGGAGGAACATGTGTATGAGGAGGAACATGTGTACGAGGAGGAGGCCAAGATAGAAGAGGACCAATCTGGTGGTCCAGAACCAACCATGGTGGTTCACACCCCTGATGCTTTGTGGATGGAGCAACAAAAGAGGCTGATGGAGGCCATTAGTGCCTTGGCCCTATGAGACATAGCTAGAGGTGAGAATGGAGAGCCACTTCCTATTCATCCTCGACTTGGAGCCACCATCTTGGACTTCGTCAAGCTGAACATTGAGAAATTCTGGGGAGAGAATAAGTCTGAAGTGGTCGACAAGGCGGAGGCTTGGCTGCTTATAGTCGAGAATGGATTCTGCATGCTTGAGGTATAGCCAAGCAAGAAGGTTTTCTTTGTTGCTCACCTCTTGGAAGGAGTAGCCAAGATATGGTGGGAAACACACATCATAGGTAGAGATTTGGCTAAAGAACCAATGGTGTGGGCCAACTTCAAGACGACCTTCACCGCCAGATTCATCCCTATCTCCACTAAGAAAGAAAAGGAAAGGGAGTTCACCAATATGACTCAAGGAAACTCATATGTGGCATACTTTGGGCACAAGTTTTGAATCCTGGAGCATTTTGGGCATATGATGGATGAGGAAAGAAGGGTGCACAACTTCATAGAGCGTCTTCACCCTACCATCAAGCCCCATGTTATGGCAAGTAAACCTAAAACCTTTGTTGAAGCTTACAACACCGCCCTGGACATAAAGAGGAAGGTGATGCATGCTCAAAATCCACCCAAGGGATATCTGGGTTTCACTGAAGGAATCCAAGGCCAGAAGAACAATCACAAGAAAGGTCATGGGCATAACCATACCAAGGGAAGACATGGAGGAAAAGGGAAACCTCATCAAGAGAACAACCGACCTCAATGCCACACCTATGAGAAGTGGCATACAGGTGAGTGTCGCTACAAGAAGAAGATCTGCTATCAGTATCAACATGAGGGACATATCCAAGCTACTTGTCCTCTGCAAGATCCTAGAGGACCAGGACCAATAGCAGCCCCACCTGTAGTTGTAGCCCCACCTGCTGGAGAAAGAAGATAAGCTCGAGTGTTTGCTATTGACAATGAGGAGGCTCAAGCTAATGCTAATTGGTTGATCGAGGGTAATAACCCTTAGAGTTTTTTTTATGTTTTAAGATAAGCATGTAATGGTCTAATATTATGATGAAAACAATGTAGGCATGCTTGAAGTCATGGGACACAATGTAAAATCTTTATTTGACTATGGATCTACTAATACTTTCATTTTGAAAAATCTCACAACTATACTTTGTTTGGATATCAAGGATTTAGGGTATGTCTTAGATGTTACAACCCCGAGCGGTCGAATCTTTACATCTCTTTTGAAAACTTCAGTGATACCTGTGAAATATCGAGATCATGAGTTTCCTACAGACTTTATCCTTCTTGATATGAATGACTTTGATGTGATCATTGGTATGGATTGGCTTTATACTTATAGGGCCAAAATTGACTGTAGGGAGAAGAAAGTGGTCATTAATAAATAGGGTCACCCACCTTTCATCATTAGGGGTAGGAAAGATGCCACCACCAACATGTATGTGTCAGCCTTGAAGGTAGAGCGGATGATGAGTAAAGGGCATCAAGCTTTCCTAGCAGTAGTTACCGAGCCAGAACCCAAGGTGTAGCCCTTAGAAGAAATAGAGGTAGTCAAGAGCTATGCGGATGTTTTCCCAGATGATCTACCTGAGATTCCTCCCAAGAGAGAGGTAGATTTCTCCATAGAGCTAGCTCCTAGGACAAGCCCTATTTCACGAGCACCTTATAGGATGGCCCCTGTTGAGTTGCTCGAGTTGAAGAAACAATTATAGGAATTGCTAGATAAGGGTTTTATCCGTCCTAGCATATCTCCATGGGGAGCACCGGTCCTTTTTGTCAAGAAAAAGGATGGTTCACTTTGAATGTGCATAGACTACCGGATGATCAATCAGGCTACCATTAAGAACAAATATTGTTTACCCTGGATAGATGACTTGTTTGACCAGTTGAAGTCTGCTCAAATCTTTTCCAAGATTGACTTGAGATCAGGTTATCACCAGTTGAGATTCAAGAATGAGGACATTCTGAAAACCACTTTTAGAACCATGTATGGCCATTATGAGTTTGTGGTTATGCCTTTTGGGTTGTCCAATGCACCCAGTGTCTTCATGAACCTCATGAACAGTGTGTTTCAACCCTTCCTTGACTCATTTGTCATAGTGTTCATAGATGACATATTAGTTTATTCAGATGACTTAGATCAACACTGACACCACCTAAGTCCTTGATATCTTAAGAAAGTAGAAGTTTTACAGGAAATTGTCCAAATATGAGTTTTGGATAGACCGAGTCATGTTCCTCGGACACATCATCTCAGAAGGAATGATCGTCGTAGATCCAACTAAAGTGTTGGCAGTTCGAGACTGGCCTGCACTAAAGAAATCGAGATTTGAAGCTTCTTGGGGTTAGCAGGATACTATCGGCGCTTCATCACAAATTTCTCAAAGACCACCTTGCCTATGACCATGTTGACTTAGAAGGATGTGAAGTTTGTGTGGTCCGATGTATGTGAGGCTCATTTCCAGGAGCTGAAGGAGAAGTTGACCACTAGCCCAGTTTTGACTCTACCATCAGGCAATGAGGGTTTCATGATTTTCATCGACGCATCAAGGATGGGACTTGGATGTGTGTTGGAACAGAATCAGCATGTGGTTGCATATGCCTCCTGACAACTCAAGCCCAACGAGGTGAATTACCCGACGCATGACTTAGAACTGGCTGCTATCATCCGTGCGTTGAAGATTTGGCGACATTACTTGTATGGTGCTACTTTTGAGATCATCACTGACCATAAGAGCCTGAAGTACCTCCTGACACAGAGAGACTTAAACCTATAACAACGATGATCGATGGAGTACATGAAGGATTATGACTTCACCATCGCCTATCATCTAGAAAAGTTGAATGTTGTAGTTGATGCTTTGAGTCAAAAACAACTCAAGTGTGCAGCTGTTTTGTCCAGTCAGTGGAAGAGTTTAGAAGAGTTGGTGGAGTGGACCCCACAACCGTTAGAGGATCGAGTTCAATTGGCCAACATCCAAATCCAATATGAGTTGTTGGGTGAAATTGTTGCAGCCCAGTTGGTCAGTGGGGAACTTGACCAGATGAAAGACTTGATGAAGAAGACACAGACCCGCCTTTCTTTGGGAATAGACGGAGGGATTAGATTCAAGAATCGCATATGGGTTCCTGAAGATTCACCGTTGAAGGGATGTATCCTACAAGAGGGTCATGGTTCCAAGTACACGGTACACCCGGGGACTACCAAGATGTTTAAAGACATGCAGAGGTTTTTCTGGTGGCCAGGAATGAAGAGAGACATTGCAGCATATGTGGCTGGCTGTCTCACGTGTCAAATGGTGAAGGCTGAACACCAATGACCGGTGGAATTTTATAGTCCATAGAGATTCCATAGTAGAAATGGGAGCATATCACCATGGACTTTGTGGTGAGTCTACCCCAGACTAAGAGAGGTCATGATGCTATATGGGTTGTGGTAGATTGCCTTACCAAGTCTGCACACTTCCTTGCTCTAAAGACCAATGCCAAGGTGTTAGATCTAGCTGAGATATATATCAGAGAGATAGTACGTTTGCATGGCATACCCAGTTCCATCATCTCTGACAGAGACCCAAAGTTTACTTCCAAATTGTGGAAGCAAGTTCAAGAGGAACTTGGTACAAGGTTGAAGTTCAGTATCGCTTATCACCCCCAGATAGATCGGCAGTCAGAAAGGACAATTCAAACCTTAGAAGATCTGTTGAGGTCTTGTGTGCTCGATTGGCGTGGATCATGGGAGAAATACTTACCTTTAGCTGAGTTTGCTTATAATAACAGTTACCAAGCCAGTATCAGGATTCCTCCATATGAAGATCTTTATGGGAGGCTGTGTCGGTCACCGCTACACTAGGATGATGTTGGTGAGAGGACCCTATTGAGGTCAGATGAGCTCCAAGTGTATGCTAATAAAGTCGCTTTGATCAGGCAAAGGCTGAAAAGAACCCAGGATCGACAGAAGTTGTATGCTGATGTGAAGCAGGCTGATGTGCATTTCACTGTGGGAGAGCATGTTTTTTTGAAAGTTCGACCAGTCCGAGCTATAGCCAAGAACAAAGGAAAGTTGAGTCCCTGATACGTGGGTCCATTTGAAGTGTTAGAACGGATTGGTGAAGTTGCATATTGTGTGGCATTACCCCCTCAATATAGTATGATGCATGATGTGTTTCACGTGTCTAATCTGAAGCGATATGTGCAAGATATGAGCCATGTCCTGAGCATTGAACCCATTGAGCTTCAAGGGAAGCTAACTTATCCTGAGTTACCTTTGCGGATTCTAGATACCAAGGTGAAAGAGCTCAGAAATAAGAATATAGATATGGTAAAGGTTCTTTGGAAGCGCCATGGAGAGGATGAAGCCACATGGGAGCTGAACACGGACATGGAAAAGACATATCCTGATTTGTTTGTTTGATTGAAGAATTTTGAGGGCAAAATTCCTATAAGGAGGGGATGATGTTATAACCTCATTTTTCTCAACCATGTAATGAGATTTGTAAATCTCCTTTTAATTGATAAATGAAATCAATGGTTGAATTATTTGTTTCAATTGAATGATTTCATGCATAATAGCCTTGTTTGTTTTCTTAATGGGCTTTATTGGCTATTGAGCCCAATTGAGAGAAAAAGAAAAATAAAAGAAAAAGGAATTCAAGTGAAAAAGGGATTAAATAAGAAAATGGATAAATGATAAGAAAAAGGCTAAGGAATATTCGCAAGATGAGATTTCGAGCCATTAAGGTTCCTTGAGGTTCAAGGAACTCAGGATAATAATATAATAGCAAGGGAAAGAGAAAATATGTGGAAAATATATAGAATTAAATGATGGTTTGTAACTAAAGAAAAGGACCTGATTTCTTTAGATAATAAGCCCAAATTTGGCATGATGAAAGATTAAATCATTAATGAGACTCCCATAAATTTTGAGATAAAAAGGAGTTACGGATTAGGAGTTATGATTTTCTCAAATTATCCTCAAATATATGAATTATCTTGAATATAGGAATTCTTTTCCTTTTTTGGTTGAACGCAGGGGATGAGGGCTGTTGGATCTTGATCCGACAAGCACCGCTCATCGTCCAATTCCAAAGGAACTTGGACTCTGACCGAGTTACAGAGGGATTTTTCCCCTTGATTTCCTCTAGATCTAGTACATGTGCAGTCTTGGAAATAACTCCATTGAGTCCGGGAGAGGATCCTGAACCCTCTCGACCCTGGGTTTTTTCTCTCTCAAAGCATCTAAGAGAAACACCTAATTCACCCAAAGGTGAGGGTGGCGGCCGAGGGAGAAACCCTAAAGGGACCCCTCCTAGCCCTATAAAAACAACCCACTCGACTCTCCAACTCACACCGATCCCGAACGGCTACCTCACGAGCCCCGACACCTTTCCCATCTCTGGATTGATCTCGCTCTGATGACAGATCTGCCACGGCGCCTCCATAGACTCATACGAGGAAAAGGAGGAGGACGACGAGCAGTGACCATTAGATAACGATCCACGGTAGTCTGTGTGCTGATCCAACGATCCAAGGCCGAGTTGGTTAACTTAAGATGCACGCAACGTGAAGCATCAGATTAGAAGGGCAGACCACTGGATCATTGATCGAGCGGCCGATATATTTTGGTAAACTCCTCTCTCAGAGCGAATTCTAGATAAAAGGGTTTTTCTTGCAAAATTCATAGAAATTTCCAGGGATCTCAAATTTATAAACTTTATATATGAAAGTTGATCAAAAAAATACGAGGAACAAGATAAAAATGGTTTGGTAACATGTTTCTGTCTCGTTTTGCAAAAGTACATTAATTTGATAGAAAATGTATTAAAAGGTAATTAGAAACCCTAATTGAGTATAAAGGATGAATCTTTGAGGTTTAATAGGTTAATTTGTGAAGTATTAGCCTGTTGAATATTAAAGTCAAACTTCAATCTATTTTACATGAAAAGTTGACTAATTTAGGATTTTAATCTATGTATAAAAGATAATACTTTTAGACACCCTAATTTAGGGTGAAAAGGAGAAAAACCATGTTTATTTCGGATTATGGAAATATGTTACTAAATAATGATCCTAAGTCTGTTAGGAGTATTAAGATGAGAAATTTAAGGTTTTTATGTAGTTTTGTTGAATTAGGATTCATAATACTAAAAGTGGAGGAAAAATCCTAATTTCAAAGGAAACCCTAAAGTTGGAATAGAAATCCTAAAAAGCAAGATGAGTTTAGATAAATCTTGATAAAAGGAAGTTTGTATATTTATTTCAGGATTTTTGTCCATATTTGTTTGCTTAGTTGGGTTTTCTCTACTTGGTTGTTTCTGTCTCAAAAATCTACAATCACAGGTATGTTCTTACGCTTATGAATATCTCAAACTTGTTTTCTGAGGATTTCTGAAATTTTCATCGGTTGCTTGAATTAAAGTGTTGGATGAATATAATTCATGCATATTATAAAGTGGCTATGATTATCATCCTAAATATGTATACCTGACTAACTCAGATCCTGGTCCTCCTCTGTGGCTTTGCTAATGATGAAAAGGGTAACCTAATGTATGGCCTACCTGTTAAGTAGGACCATCATGTTATCAAGAGTTAGTGATTGGGCTACTTATGGGTAGTGCCATGCGACTCTTTAGCATATCATGAGTTAGGGATTGGGCTACCCATGGGTAGTGCCATGCAACTCATCAACCCTATGTATTGATCTACTGTTAGGTAGGCTCATGGGGGTTAATTGAGATCTACCATATGAAAGGTAGTATCCAGGTCCACTGTAGGGACAGCGCAGAGGCTAGGGTATGTATGGATTGAGTAGTCATGTTTTAAACATAAAGTTGTTTGTTAAATCATAATTGATTTCAATATGTTGTTACAACTAAATGCATGATTGGTGGTTCCCCCACATACCAATATAATTCTCTATATTGACCGACATTTTGTTTGTCGGCGATTTAGGTACAAGATCCAAAAGGACAAACAGTAAATGGGCATAATGTGAATAAATGAATTAAAGTACAAGGAGGATTATCTAGAATAGTTTTAGTGGAGAATAAAAGTTTAGTAATCCCAAGTTTTAAAACGGTATGCAAAGTTTTATTTTATTACAGCTTTTCAGTATAGTCTTGGTAGAATTTCATAATTATTATTGATTATATGTCGAACCATTGATCCGGAAATTGGGATAACGGCTCTGACCTCTTGGTCTCCCTTAATTGGGGGTTACCGGGAGGTGGGGTCGTTACATAAGACCTCTTCTCGGTCTTACTTTGATCCTTGGAATCAGCTCCACTGATCACCATCACAGACTTGTCGTTCTTCAATTTTGCTTTAACATGAATCAACATGGCAAGCAAGTCTGACATTTGTCCAATCAGATTATTCACATGATGACATGCAATAAAGCGGCTATATGATTCTGGCATAGTCTTTAGAATCATATCAGTGGCTAACTCTTGGCTCAAGGTGAATTCCAGTTCGTTAAGATGATACCCATGTCCAATTATATTGAGCACATGTTCTTCTACTAAGGTTCTATATATCAACTTAGACTCAAGAAGCACCTTCAGGATATTGGCCCTTTCTTGATTTGTAAGACCAAGTGTCACTTTCTTAAGATCTATTACCATATCAAGAACACTCATGTCTTCACATTGGTCATGCAACTCATAGTTCATGCAGATAAGCATAAGGTACTTTATCTCCAAGGCATCATTAGCATGCTCCAGTAAGCATCCACTTCTGCTCTAGGTGCATCAGGAGTAGGTATTTCTGGCACTATTTGTCAAGGACGTAGAGCTTGCAATCTTCATTGAAAACCCTTCACAAAAACCAAAACAATTCATGGGAATTTCTCCCATCAAGTTTTTCCTTCTTCACGACCAATTGCAATTCGTATTTGTTCGTCATTTGATTCTACACGAGAAAATTTGCATTTGTCAAAAACCTTTTGATTTGACTTGATTTGAAAATTTTGAAGATATTAATTAGTTCTTTAATTATTATTGCTCCCACTATTTTATTCAAATTGATAGCCCTCAATATCAATTTGGAATATTGCAGCATATAATATTCTAGTGGGCCAAGATCCATATTTCATCACGTCATGAGTCGGCTTTTTCCGATCGCCCACAACCTGACTATTTAGGTAGGCCATCATGCCAATTGCATCATATGCAACTCTTAGATAGATGATATGTGCAACTCTTTGCCATAATCATCTACATGCCTCTGGGCTTGGGCTCTCTAAGTCACAAGTTAAGCCTGACCCAACAGCCAACATGATAGATATGTACCATGCTTTGTGCAAATCTACATATGTACCATCACACTTCCACGAGATAGACGGTGCATCATGCTTTGTGCAAATCTACACTTGGTCGATCAAGCTTTTCATGTGTGTTGCTAATGGAAGGCATCTAAGACTTAATATTTTAATTGGGGGAGTTTGTATAAATACATATACTTTATCCAATCACCACATATATAGTATGTATCATATACATGCTATATCCCACAACAAAAACATGCAATAAACAAAAGTGATGGTTATGGCCAGCCTAATGTAATTCCTTGGAGCCATAAGGAATTACATCACATGTAGAAACATGTTGTTGATGAAGATTTGTGCATGCTAATCTGGGTTGACTGGTTCAACCCTTGAACTGATTGTCTAGCCTTGTCTCACTGCTCGTCTAGTTTTATCGGTCCATCTTCCACTGGCTCCTACAACAGATCGGTCGGGTCCACCAGTTGATCTATTCAGCTCGTCCACCTGGACCTCCTTTGTCCTCCATCTTGTTGGCTCATCTTTGGGATGACATTTCTTTTTCATAATAGAAAAGTAAACTATCCTACTTTTACATGATTATAGAGAAACTTTGAGTTACATTCAAGGGGAGCAAGGGTTGGAAAGAATAATACTTTTACATTGGGAAGATAAGATAGAGGCTCGGTTTGCATATAGAGATAAAAGGATCAACAAACCACACAACCATGCACAAACAATTAGGGTTATTGTCCTTAACCATGCTACACATCCATCATCGAAACTGCTTTTAGGGTGATGCGTGTAAATTGCATATATATATATATATATATATATATATATATATATATATATATGTATATGTATATGTATATATATATATGTATATGTATATATATATGAGATGTATGATGCCTCCGGTACACTCGAGTGTACACTAGCCTGACTCTCTCTCTCCCCCCCCTCTCTCTCTCTCTCTCTCTCTATATATATATATATATATATATATATATATAGTTTGGGATTATCATGGTATTGGATTTTATAAGATATTATTCACATCACATGCAATAATAGAATGATTAAACCAAAATCTGATCATATTGAATATCCCACCATATAGTAAATTCATGTTGGCTCGATACCACTGTGAGGATATATGGCTACAGAGTAGGCAGCGGAAACAAAAAATTTATCTATCATATTCCCTATAACCAGAGGATCGCGTCAATTACTATAAGATGGAAAGGATGGTTTTGAGGATATACCTGGTCCTGGAGAAAGTCCAATGACAATCCTCATCGTTTTTTTTTGTGCAACTCTTAATCCTAGTTGCATTGGGGCTCGTAGACTACTCCTCCACAGACAACATACTCGAATTTTGTCTTATGTAGCAGCTCCTCTCGTTACGAACTACTGGTTGACGATGTCCTCCTTAGCTACAGACATCGACCTCTTGCCTCTAGAGAAGTCCACATGGACCTCCTTGAACTCCTATTGTACTACTAGAACAGACATGAAGGAGTTGTCCCTTCTATTGGTGTACTAGTCACCAACTTGCTCTCCCACAACAATCATCTTAATTGCTCTCTCCCTTGCTATCCCTCCCTAGTCAGGTAAGACTTGCTTGAGCTCTCTTGGTTACCACAACCAAAGAGGATAATGTTTTTTAGAGCAACAGATTCTTAATTGTATGTATTGTGTTCTGGGAAGCCCCTAGTACCCCTCCAATTATAGGTGAGGTTTGGGTCAGCATTCCCAGTCTATGCGGGAGTGGAAAGGATTGGAAGATCTTGAATTTTCACAACTTGCAACCACCAAAATGATCATCTGGCACACTAGATGGTCATCTCACATGCGAGACGGTTGTCTCGTACTACAAGACAGCCATTTCACAGTTTCCCAATTGCGCATGAAATTGGCAATTTGTTTCAATATCACATATTAATTTCCTTGCACAACAAGTAATGTGCAACCAAAATGAACTTGGAAATATCTAGAACCTTCCCTCAATCGAACTGGACCATATCGCCGATGCAAGATGACTATCTCTCTCACCCAGATAGTGGTCTGGTGAGCCAAGTTGGGTCGGCCGGTTCAATCCATAGCTAGTTTCAACTCAAATCAATCTGACACCCCAAATGCCCATCTCAACCTTTGAGACGACTGTTTGGCACACCAAATAGTCGAGACAGGCGTCTGGCAGAGCAATCAGGATACTTCTTGCATGAATCAATTACCTAGACATTTTACTCATTAATCCATCTATCATTTAAGATCAAGATCATCTTTAAGGTCGAGACATGTGTTTGTGACCCTATAGGTCCCATATTACGTTGGTAATTAATGTCCATAACAACTTATGACATCACAAGCAATGAGTGGTGCCTAGTCGCACATCAATTCTACCCAACTTAAATGAAAGTTGGAGAAAACTTCAACCTACAATATGTGTATGGTGTTCTAGTGTTTGTATAGTTTCTTTGTCACTAATGTTCAGATTGAACTCGAGGCAAGGAGCAGTCATCCTCTTCATCATTCAATCTTGTTTCTTGAACCAAAAGTAGACTATCTAAGATATATGTAAGTTCAATATCACATATTAACTCACATATGCATGGGCATGCATTTCTTAGTCTCGCTCTTCAAGAGTCCTAGAACATCAAACTCCTGTCAGAAGGACAAATCCCATTTCTATCATTCACAGTCTATCCCCTTGTCTCAAAGTCACCCAATCATCACCTTTATAACAACCCATATTTTAGGACTGTGTTTGATGATGTCAAAGCATACCCAATGACATGCGATTAGTGCAGTGATTCCATGTCTAAGAACCACAAACACCACCATCATTGTGAGAGATGACTATGACTTCCATGATGATGGCTTCCATGTGTCAGTCTCATGGTGGATCTGTCTGATACACTATTCTCTAACATGTATTTATGTGTTTGGTTTTTTTTCTAACATGTATTTGTGTGATTGGTTTGATATTTCCATATCATGACTAATGAAATTTTGTCATCAACCAACTCACACTCTGATCTTATGTTTTATTGTTGTCTATCAACCTTCCACAACAACAATTGATTATGGACATAATGAGAATATATATATGAACTCTTAACATTTGTATGATCTCATTTTTTCCAATTCATGTACTTGAAGACATATGTCATTGAGTAATATTATTCTCTAGACATTTATAATGTTACATCTTTATCTCATAACTGAATTGAATAGAATAAATTGAAAGCTTGCCTTTTATTAATAATCAAATCATTTTTATAAGTTATGTTGTTACAATCATCACATTATTGACTCTCTGGGCATACTTACCAACAACAAGCTCTTGTTGGTCAGTTAGGTGAGTACCTGAGTGTGCATATAGACAAATAGGATTTTGTTTTTCTAGATGAACATATTAACATGGTTGAAGCTTCTACATCAGATGATCATAATAATACAAACATTTGGAATGTTTTCTTTGACAGGGCAACCAATCAACATGGAAGGGTAATTTGAGTCATTGTCATTGATGTTATTTCTTGAATATTGGATTTTGATGCTACATATATGTGATGGAATATGAAGCTTGTATTCTATGTATACAAATTGCAAAGCATTTGGGAGCTTCTTACCTTCAAGTCATTGGTGATTCTCTACTCATAGTTTCTCAAATAAATTATGAAAGGAAGACTAAGAAAGAACATATCATTCCTTATCATGATTATCTCACTATCCTAATTAAGGATTTTAAAGAAATTACATTCAATAATTTAAAATGAGAAATAAACACGTATGTTGATGAACTTGCTACACTTTCCTCATGGGTGAAAATTCAAGGCCTGAAAGGTTTCTCTATGGAAGTAAAGACATTAGTCAAACCAGCCTATTGCATGCATATAAAGAAAGCATATCTGAGTGATGGGCATCCCTAGTTTTATGTATGAAAATATTCTTAGAAGGGAAACCCTTCCTTGAAGGATCTTCCAAAAGTGATCAGCAGACTATTAGGTGTATGACTTCTTAATACACACTAAGAGATGGACAAGTTTATCGATGCTCTTATAATCAAACTCTACTTCCATGTTTGACCCGTAAAGAAGCAGAGGACGTCATCACAAGGGTTCATGTAGGTATTTATGGTGCCCATGTTGGAGTGATGTTGGCCAAGAAAATTCAGTTGTTAGGCTATTTTTAGAACACATTTGAAGCCGATTGTTCCCAATATGTTTGTGAATCTCAACTATGCCAACTTCATACAGACCATATTTATTCCCCACCTAATCACATTTACAACATGACCATTCCTTATCCATTTTCTATTTGGGGAATATATATGATCAGTAAAATCCATCCTAAAGCCTCTAATGGTCATTGCTTCATTTAGGTAGAAATTGATTATTTAACTAAATGGGTCGGGGCCATATCTATATTAGTAGCTCAGCCTCCTAGGTTATCAAATCCTCAAGAATAACATTATCACTCCTTATAGGATTCCTAGTGAAATAATATTGAACCATAGAACCAACTTTGTCTCTGCAACTGTACAAGAATACTTGGATTCATTTGGAATCAAGCATCATCTCACATATCCATATCTCCCACAGATGAATTGTGCAGTGGAAGCTACAAATAAAAATCTTTTAAAAATCTTGAAATAGACAATCCATTCATCTAGAGATTGGCGTGAACAACTGCCACTAGCATTATGGGCTTATCGAACATCATTCTGGACATCAACAGAAGCCATCCCTTATTCTTTAGTTTATGGGATGGCAGTTATTCTACCTATTGAGACTGAATCCCTTCATTAAGAATCATTCAAGAAGTCAACATTTCATATACAGACTGGGTACAAGATCATATCTATTCCTTGAATTCCATTTAAGAACACTAATTATGAGCACTGCATCACACCCAATGCTACTGACCAAAATTAATAATTCCTTTGCTAAGAAAGTGCATTCACAACAATTTCAATAAGGTGATCTTGTTCTTCGCATTCTCATCAACCCAGATACTCGCAGTAAGTTTAATCCAAAGTGGGAAGGTCCCTACGTTGTTCTGATGTATATTCTGATGGAACTCTATGTCTGCAAGATAGGAATTGAGATTTACACTTATCATACATCAGCGCAAGTCAAGTGAAGCTATACTATTGTTGACGAGTTCCAATGGAGGTAAAGACCTATAAAGGCATTTAAAACACATCATACTCTTAATTCAAAAAACAAAAATATGTGTCAAACCCATTTCCACCCAAAAAATCTTTAAAAAAACTCCAAAAATGGACACACACACATGCCATATAAACCCTCTTCCAATGATAAGAGGAAAATTCAAATCCCTCATAAAGGCATATGTCAAAATTTCAGAACAAAAGAAATCTTATTTATGGTATCAAAATTGTAACGTATTAACCATTCACCAACTTCCCATCTCAAAATGAAAAAATTAATTTCCAGCTAGAATATAGATTAAGGAAGGGACAATAAGATGACTCATGATTCAGTCAAACATCTAGCATTGATAGGCAATGTTGGCATTAACACATTTCTTCATTTTCACTATGAAAGATTTACTTCAGTTGAATGCCTTCATCATGATATGTAAACACTAGAAAATGTCCACATCCATAGCATTCATCACCATGGCATTTTCCTGGTCACTCTACCATGAGGACATGTAAGAAAGGTGGTTATCATTTTGACCAGTCAATATATCTTGTGGTGATGTCTAGACCTCCCTCAACGAACGTAGGTGTCATCCTCCATGGATGCACCTTGTGAAGGAATAGCTTGCTTAAGGAAAACACAATCAACAATTCAATCAATAAATTTCTTCCCCCAACCTAAGGTTCTAAGTATAGATATCCCACAATCCCAAAATTAGATTGAACCAAAATATAAATGTGCTTGTGATAAATTGCTTGATTTCATCAAATGATTAGACCCAATGTCAAAGATCGGTGAGCGTAAAAGCTTCCACCTAAGGTTTTGAGCACCATGTCCCAAGGTTTATTATAATCAAACCAAATGGATATGTGCTTATGACAAAGTTCCCAAGATTATAAAATGATCAGACATGCTTTCAAAGAATAGTAAGGCACAAACACCTTCATCCTAAGGTCTTGAACACCAATATCCCATGGTTCTTTTGCAATTGGATCGAATTGATATGTGCTTGTGACAAACTGTTTATATAAATATATATAAGAAGAATTTAGTCTTTGTTATTTGAAGCATCACGTTATCCAAAGCCAACGGGGCATCAAGTTTTTCTTATTTACTTAACTAAGTAATCCCCATAGGAAACTCTTTTGAGGAATAACTACCTATTAGTAACTGGGAAAGGTTATGACATTGCTTAAATACGCTTGACATGTTGACTAGATCAGCATTGAAGTTAGGAAAGGGAGTCCTTACTGTGTAGAGTTACCATATGCCTTCATTTGATAGACATTCCTTTTCCACCATAATTTCATCACAAATACATATATTTTCATTCTTCTAACTGAACATGGTGAACATATTTGGAAAAGGAATTAAAATGATAGTAATCTTCAAATAATTGGGACTCTAAGCCCTAACGTTCTAGAGATAAGAATGATTCTTGTATTGTCTTTAAATGTCTCAAGGTCTGAAGTCTACGTTACTGCAACTAGACCAAATTTTAAAAAAAAATACAAAACTTGAAACATGATTTGTAAATAGGAATATAATTAAATAAATAGAGTAACATGCAATATGAAATCTGCAATCTCACAAAATCAGCCACTTCTAGCAGAATCAAACTATGAAAAAAAAGATCATGAAAAAGTTTTATCTAATCTCTAGCTCCTCCTCCATTAGTTTCTTCATCTGTGAGATCCCCATCAGGCTTGCAACTCACTAGTACGTGCTCAAATGCTTCACGTTGATGTAGATACTATGGTGTGAAATTCCAACCAATAGGGAATTCTTCCATGGCCATCTTCTTGCAAATATTCCACATATCTGCTAACTTAGCTGACAGATGACAATCACCTTCTTCAACATCATGTGTATAGTAATGTGGCATTTAATCTAGATGATACACAACTTGGTGTCTCCCCAATTGGTGTAAATAGTAATGTGAAAATATGTTTGATAGATCCCAATGCCCGATAGAACAATGATATTATCAAAACATGGCATAGTGATATCGTACGAGGATGTGCCAATCCCTCATGACATCCATATCCATCAAACCACCTCATCTTCAAGATTCACCAACCATATAACTCTTTCACCTTTGTTCTAGAAGGGCATATTCAACATATCTCGACTAGTAAGGTAATTTTTGCCAATGCTATGTTAGTATGTATGCCCTGAGAGCCAATCATATGATGATTGGATTGGGATACATTAAGATTGATTTGATAAATATAAAAGGCAAGCTTCCAATTTATTCTGGTTCAATCAGTTATGAGATAATGATAGAGAAGAATGAATGTCTAGAGAATGGCAGTACTCAATGACATATGTCTTCGAGTTAAGGACCTGAAGAATGAAATCATATGGATGCTAAGAGTTTGTACATTCTTTTTTTGTCCCTAGTCATATGTCATTGTGGAAGGTTTATAGACAATAATGACACAACAAGAATATAGTGTGTGTTGGTTGATGACAGAGTCTCATTAGTCATGATATGTGATATCAAACCAAGCACATAGATACATGTTAGAGAATAGTGTATCAGACATACCCACCGTGAGAGTGACACATGGAACCATGACATGGTAGTCACAATCAGCTCTCACAATGATGGTGGTGATTGTGATTCTTAGACCTAAAATCACTACACTCATCACATGTCGTTGGGTACACTTTGACATCATCAAACGCGGACCTAAAATATGGATTGTTATAAAGGTGATGGTTGGGTGAATTTGACACATGGGTTTTTGACTGTGAGTGATAGATATGGGATTTGTCCCTCCTAAGGGAGTATGATGTCCATGGCCACTTGATAAGTGAGACTGAGAAAGGCATGTGTATGCACGTGTGAGTCAATATGTGATATTGATGGCACACATATATCAGACAGTCTGCTTTAGATCAAGGAACATGAATGAATGTTGAAAGGATGACAGCTCCATGCCTTGAGTTCATTCAGGATATCAGAGACAAAGGAATTATACAAACACGGGAACACCAATCATAGATTGTAGGATTGAAAGTTGTTATCCAACTTTCCTTTTCACTTGGGTAGTACTGATGTGCGACTAGGCACCGCTCTTTGCTTGTAATATCATAAGCTAGTTATGTACATTCACTGCCAACGTGAAATGGGATCTATAGGGTCACATACAAAGGATTTACTTGGAAGAGGATTTTATCCATGAATGATGTTTGGATTTATTACTAAAGGTGTGTGGGTACTCGATCAAACATTCAATCAATTGACTTGACTCAAAATCATCAAGTTCAAGTGTTGAACCAACTAATTTGAGTGTCGAATTGATTAAGAACTGCATTGACTGTGTTCTGCACAATCTGGACCACCAACTGACAGGTTCACTGGGTGAAGTGATTGGCTCTAGTTCAGTGAGATGACTAGTTCACTTGATGAACTGATCAGTTCGACTGGACCAAATGAGAAAGGTTGGGTTGTCTCTATTTGTGGGAAAAGTTTTTTCATTTCACTTGTACAATTCGATTGGGACAAGAATGAATCTTTAGATTAGTAGGAAACAAAAAAGGAAAGTAAATTGAAGGCGAGTCAGGAATGTGAAATGATCGGTTCAACTAGTGAACTGGTCAGCTCACACTCCCAACTGACTGGTTCATTTGTGAAATGATATGCTTGCCTACCGCAGTGCAAATTATTCATGGAAATTCCGGACCCTTCAAATCCCACTTGAGGCCCTAATTGCTCGGGGATGAGAACCCTGACCTTGACCCCTCCTATATATAGAGGGGTACTGGGGGATTCTCAGATAGAACAACTCAAAACATCAATTGCTTTGTAAAGTTGTTGTCCTCTCTAGTTGTGGTAACCAGAAGAGCCCAAGCAAGTTCTACCCTACTAGGGAGGCACAATGAGGGAAAGACAATTGTAGGACAACAACCGATTGTGAGAGAGTTTGTCAATGACTATACACTGATAGAAGGGGACGACTTCTTCTAGTATCCTATAGGAAAGGACGACAAGAGTTCTCGGTGGTCCGTGTGGACTATCTATAGAGGCAGGAGACTTCTGCCACTCAGGAGGATGACTGTCAACTACAGTCCAGGTCAAGATCAAGAGTTGCACAGACGCCGTCAAAAACTAGGTGATTGAAGACCACACCAGCTACAAGGTATTGTCGCTGAGCAAGCCTCAGGACCAGGTACACCTTGCTAAAACCATCCTTCCCATTTCATAGTCGTTAATGCGATCTGTGGTTATGGTTTTTTGGTGAGAGAAAATTTTTGTTTCCACTGCATTCTCCTCACCTAAAACCCAATAATGGTTTAGAGCCACGTCAACGTACTATGTTTTAGGATTAATCGATATGATTGATTTTTTTTGTTTTACCATCTTTTATTTATTGCATACGATGTGAATATATGAAGGACTGATGTGAATGATCCCAAACTAACATATACATATATGATGTGGTATATATATGCAATCAATATGCGCCTCTCAAAATGGTTTTGATATGGATGTGTAGCATGGTTATGGCTTATAAAGCCCTATGTGTGTGCTTGGTTGGTTGTGGTTGTTTGCTCTCGGTCTACGCATCAGGCCTACTTCTTCTTTTCCTGATGTAACTCGAGATTCTCTTCTACCTTTGCTCCCCCAAAATGTAACTCGGGGTTTCCCAATTAGATATGTAAAAGTAGGATAGTTTATTTCCTATTATGTCAAAGACTGGCGGGTGCCCAGATGAGTGATTGGAGGTGTAAGACGATCGGCTGGAGGTGTGAACTGATCGGTTGGTAGACCAAAATGACCGGATGATGGTGCAACTGGAATCCTGACAAGGAGTAGATGGCCTAACGAACTGACTGTCTGGAGGAGCTAGATGATCGGTTGGAGACAATCAACCAACCCGTCAGGAGGTGAGCTGATCAAACTCAGAACAGCCTAAGCATAAGATCTTTATCAACAAGAGGTTGCATGTGATGTAGACCTAGATGAATGTAATTCCTTGTGGCTCAAGGAATAACAATAGGATGGCCATAATCATCGATTTATCATTAGTGCATTTTTTTTATTGTGGGATATAGCATGTATATGATACATATTATATATGTGGTGATTGGATACATATATGCATATATAAGCATATTAAAACCCCTCAATATAATATTAAGTCTTAGACGCTTTCCATAAGTGGCACACATGAAAAGCTAGATCGACAAGCATATGCATCGCAAGAGTGGTGTGTTGTCTATCTCGTGGAAGTGTGATGGTAGTTGTGTGGGTCTGCCAAGCGGGGTGCACTTCTATCGTGTTGATTTTTGGGTCGGGCTTAACTAAGTGATCTTAATGGGATTAAGCACTTAGAGGCATGGAGATGTTCATGGAAAAGGGTTGCGCATGTCATCTATCTAAGAGTTGGATATGATGCATTGGTAAGTGTTACCTACCTTAATAATTGATTAGGACGTTGGCATTGGTCGTGTAATAATTCAATTGTTTTGGATCTTGGCTCACTAGAAGGTTGTATTATGCAATCTTCTGAATTGATGGTGAGGTCTATCAAATTGAACAAAATATGGGAGTGATAATTAATTAAAGGCCTAATTATATCATCAAAATTTTCAAATCAAATCAATTAAGTCAAAAAGAGTTTTGGACTAATATTTCATATTTCCTTTTTGTAGAACAAATGGTTGTCAACAATAATCACTTTTCGTTGTGATCAGTCCTTGAGAAGGACAAGCTAAATGGGACTAATTTCCATGACTGGTTTAGGACATTGAGAATTGTTCTCACTCAAGAGCAAAAGCTTTGTGTCCTAGATACACCAACGCCAGAGGAACCCTCTCCCACCACACCAAAGGTAGAAAGGGATGCTTATAAGAAGCATACTAAAGATTCCATTGATGCAAAGTGCTTGATGTTGTACTCAATGAACTATGAGTTGTAGAGAAAATATGAGAACATGGACGTCATTGAGATGGTTCAACATCTCAAGAACATGTATCAAGACCAAGTACGACAAGAGAGATATGATGTCTCTAGGGCACTATTCAAGTGCATAATGACAGAAGGTGATCCAGTTGGTCCTCACACACTCAAGATGATTGGATATGTGGAGAACCTGACAAGATTGGGATTCCCTCTAAGCCAAGAGTTGGCTACTGATGTGATACTACAAACGTTGCCAGAATCTTACAGTCAATTTGAGATGAACTACAACATGAACAACTTTGACAAGCCATTGACAGAGTTGTTGGGCATGTTGAGGACAGTCGAGGCACGGATGAAGAAAGACAAACCCAAATATGTGAAGTTTATCAATAGAAAGAAGGGTAAGTCTAAAGGTAAGGGCAAAGCAAAGAAGGGTTCTGATGCTAGCCAGCAGCCCAAGTCTCTTCAGCTCTCAAGGCCAAAGGAGGGGTGAACACGGCAGGCAAATGTCACCATTGTCAAGAGCCAGGACATTGGAGGAGAAATTTCCCTCTCTATTTGGATGAACAAAAGAAGAAGAAGGAGGGAATGGAATTCTCCACCTCAAGTATCATGAAATAAACTTGAAACACTTCTTTAATCTGATGTATATGATACCAAGACATAGATTTGACATATATGATATGCAGGATCTAAAAAGAAGTGATGGCCTTTGTGAAGGGACCAAGAAGGAGCACTCATCATTGGAGAAAGTGTTTCTGCCATAGATAGGAGTACGTTTTAGTTTATTTCAGCCAAAAGGGACTGTAATAGAGTTATGAACTACTATTTCATTTTTCCAATAAATAGAAACACTTTATTTTTGCATCTTGTAATGACAAGGATGTCTATCAATAAAGTTGATGTTTCAATTTCAAATATATGATCTTTTGTAGCAATGCCTTATTTATCTTGTGGTACTTGGTATGCATAAGATAAAATGATAACTAAAAGTTATTGATGACTCAAACAATTAATTAGCATTATCATGAGAAATTCATCTCTAGTTTCTATGTTGATGGATAAAGCTAGAATCTTTAGGTTATGAACCATTATGAATGTCTTGGGCATGATGACAAGTCAATCTTCACTAGATGTAGTGGGAGAATGACTATTCTATTAGGTATAATACATATTGATGTATATACATGCCTATTGGAATAAATGGTAATGCTTTAGATGGTATTTAGTGGAATACCAATATGAATATTTTGAAGTGTTCAAGAATATCATAAATGAAGTACAAACTCGGTAAAAGTATTAATTCTTTGAATGAGATCAATGAATGGGATACTTAAACCAAATGTTTGAGGACCTTGTGAGTAATTATGATAGTGTATCATAGAGAACTCATGATGTCTAAATCTAAGGAGGAATCATACTCTAAAGAGTTCGAGCACGATCATCAAATAACCAACCTTCTAGAATTCTCCTAAAAGAACATGCTTACACTAAATAAAGGAGATTAAGAATCACAAGTGTTGTGGATTCTCAAATTCCTTATGTAACAGATACACCTCATATATCTAGGTGATGAATTGGTAATGTGATGAGACAATAATCTAGATGATGTTGAGGGAGCAGATTTTGAGTCATGGCTTGAGGCCATAAGATCCAAAATGACTTCCATGTGAACCAATTTAGGTATGACCATATGGTAGCACTTGGTTGGGATAAAACCCATAAGTGTAATTGGGTCTTAAGAGTTAAGACTGACATGGATGACATTTAGAGAAAGGGTCATGCTTGATGTTGGAACTTTAAAGACTATGAAATTTAGCATATGGATATTAAAACTGCATTCCTAGTAGGAATAAGATAAGACTTTGTACGTAACACAAACTGAAGGGTTTTATGAATCCAATAATGCAAATGTATTCTATAAGTTACAAGGGATTAATCAATATGATTGATTAAATACATGCAACTTAGAACTAAAAGTCTTTACTTTTATTATACAGTCAAAAGGTTTGATTGATATATCAAAATAAAGAAGGGATATGTGATTACAAAGATTTAGTGGGAGCGTATTTACATTCCACATGATGATGAGGAATGAAATGTTCTAAAATAGAAACTAATGTGGAAATACCTTCTTTAAGGGAAGATAGATAATTGTCCTATGTGATAGGAATAGAGATCTATAGAGATAGTTCTTGAATACCTCTTGACCTAGTAAAGCATACATTGGCAATCTGTACTGAAGGGTTCAGTATGCACAGATTCAGTGGGGGAAAACATGTCCATGTTAGATGGAGTTAGTATCTCATATGCCAAGTTTCCCAAATTCTTACGAAGAATAGGAATACATAGATAGATATGGATCTATCATGTATGTAATCATCCCATTATCTTGTATGTATTAGACATGACAAGAAAATATGCATTCATTATCTTATATGTATTGGACATGACAATATGATATGCTCATCCTGTTAACTCGTGTGATGAGTGGATGTTTGTCTACTTCTAGTGAGGGTCACTAGAATACCATGAAGAACTTGTTTGGTACTTATGAAGTACTACTTCTATGGAAGAGTTGGGTGTAAAGAGTTATGCTGATGCAAGCTTCTGAAATGAAAAAAAATGATCGCAAAATATAAAATATAAAAGTGAATATGAGTTGGTAAATGGAAACGTTCTTATTTACAAGTTGGTTAATTCTAAAAGGGAATGTTGAGTATATGTGTGTTATGAACAGCAAAGGATACTATATGGATCTAGAAGTTCATAGAGATGAACTTATAGATATTCCAACCATTGATGACAAGTAGAAATATTGAGTCAAAAAATGGAACTAAGTGTTAGGAAAGGAATATCAGATCGCATATTAAGGAAACTCCATCTCATATGATATGTCATACAGCAAAGAGATGTGAAACATGCAATATACCGACTAAAGAAAAGTGTTCCTAACTCACTGCATTAGCAGTGGAGCAGTAGAAACATATGGGACATGTTTGGAGATCACTAAGAATATGATTCAAAGGTGATTGGTTCGCAACGCAAGTGGGATTCTGTTGGTATGTATGCCCTAAGAGCCAATCATATGATGATTGGATTGGGATACATTAAGATTGATTTGATAAATATCAAAGGCAAGCTTCCAATTTATTCCGGTACAATCAGTTATGAGATAATGATAGAGCAGAATGAATGTCTAGAGAATGACAATACTCAATGACGTATGTCTTCGGGTTAAGGACCTGAAAAATGAGATCATATAGATGCTAAGAGTTTGTGCATTCTTACTTTGTCCCTAATCAGATTCATTGTGGAAGGTTGATAGACAACAATGACACAACAAGACTAGAGTGTGTATTGGTTGATGACAGAGTCTCATTAGTCATGATATGTGATATCAAACTAAACACATAGATACATGTTAGAGAATAGTGTATCGGACAAACCCACCGTGAGAGTGACACATGGAACCATGACATGGTAGTCACAGTCAGCCCTCATAGTGATGGTGGTGATTGTAATTCCTAGACCTAAAATCACTACACTCATCACATGTCATTGGGTACACTTTGACATCATCAAACGCGGTCCTAAAATATGGATTGTTATAAAGGTGATGATTGGGTGACTTTGACACATGGGGTTTTGACTATGAGTGATAGATATGTGATGTGTCCCTCCTAAGGGAGTATGATGTCCATGGCCACTTGATAAGAAAGACTGAGAAAGGCATGCACATGCATGTGTGAGTCAATATGTGATATTGATGGCAAACATATCTCAAACAATCTACTTTGGATCAAGGAACATGAATGAACGTTGAAAGGATGACAGCTCCATACCTTGAGTTCACTCAGGATATCAGAGATAAAGGAATTATACATTCACTGGAACACCAATCACAGACTGTAGGATTGAAAGTTGTTCTCCAACTTTCCTTTTCACTTGGGTAGCACTGATGTGCGACTAGGCACCGCTCTTTGCTTGTGATTCATAAGTTAGTTATGGACATTCACTGCCAATGTGAAATGGGACCTATAGGGTCACACATAAAGGATTTACTTGGAAGAGGAGTTTATCATATTTGGATTGATTACTAAAGGTGTTTAGGTACTCAATCAAACATTCAATTAATTGACTTGACTCAGAATCATCAAGTTCAAGTGTTGAACCAACTGATTTGAGTGTCGGATTGATTAAGAACTGGATTGACTATGTTCTGCACAATCTGGACCACCAATTGATCAGTTCACTCAGTGAACCGATCGGCTCAAGGTCAATGAGATGACCGGTTCACTTGGTGAACTGATCAGTTTGACTGGACCAAATGAGCAAGGTTGGTTTGTCCCAACTTGTGAGAAACATTTTTCATTTCACTTGTACAATTCGATTAGGACAAGAATTAATCTTTGGATTAGTAGGAAATGAAAGAGGAAAGTCAATTGGAGGTGAGTCAGGAATGTGAAACGACCGGTTCAACTGGTGAACTGATCAGCTCATACTCCCAACCGAACGGTTCATTTGTGAAATGACTGGTTCGCCTATCGCAGTGCAAATTATTCATGGAAATTCCAGACCCTTCTACTCCTACTTTAGTCATACATTGCTTGGGGTTGAGAACCCTGACCCTGACCCCTCCTATATATAGAGGGGTATTGGGGGCTTCTCAGATAGCACAACTCAGAACATTAGTTTCTCTACAAAGTTGTGGTCCTCTCTGGTTATGGTAACCAAGAGAGCCCAAGCAAGTGCTACCCGACTAGGGAGGCATAGTGAGGGAAAGACAATTGTAGGACAACAACTGATTGTGGAAGAGTGTGTCGATGACTAGTACACTAAATGAAGGGGATGACTCCTTCTAGTATCTTATGGGACAGGACGACTAGAGTTCATGGTGAGTCTATGTGGACTATCTATAGAGGTGGGAGACTTCTACCGCTCAGGAGGATGATTGTCAACCACAGTTCGAGTCAAGACCAGGAGCTGCATAGACGTCGTCGAAGACTAGGTGGTTGAAGACCGCACCTGCTATGAGTTATTGTCACTGAGCAAGCCTCAAGACCAGGTACACCTCGCTAAAACTATCCTTCCTATTTCATAGTCATTGATGCGATCTGTGGTTATGGTTTTTTGGTGAGAGAAAATTTTTATTTCTATTGCCTTCTCCCTCACCTAAAACCCAACATGCTAGTCATTGGATTGCAATAAACGACAAAGGCACCAGAACTGAATCGCATCCCAAAGTACAGTTGAAACACTTGGGATGGACCCACCATTCACCCATAATCTTTTCCAACATCCATACACTAATAAATATCACTTAGGATCCAATGGATGACAGTTTATCACTTCTCTATGGAAACCACATTAGCACTAACATTTCCATTTTGACTCCCAAAGAATAGCTTACTAAACAAAACTATTAAGAAGGCATGAAAATGGCCTTTTCCCCACTTTGGCTTCTTGTAAGTTGTTGCTTTTCTGAAACTACCCCCACAAAGTACTAATTTTTATACATTATTTATAACATACTGAATTCTGAATGTAATCTCCATGTAACCCTTTTCCCTAAGTTTTCTTCTCATTTGTCTTTTATGTCATTGTTGATGAATTATTGGATTTTATAGGGATTTGGTGAATATTTGTTCATAAATTATACCAATGGAAAGTTTTATGCACATATACCTCAGTGAAAGTTTATTTAAGAATCTAAAATGTAAAATCGCCACTTAAGTGGAACAATGGTAAATAAATTCGTGCTAAAAGTGTAAGGCCCCAAACCTTGCTTAATGTGTTGAACAAGCATAATTACCATAATTAAGTTCTATAAACCTTAATCTAACCTTGTGAGTTTTTTTTTAAATCATGATATAAGATTAAGTCTCAAGTTTGGTCCAATTTGGATGTTATTTGTGCAAGTTATGCAATTTATTGCACATTTTGGACTTTTTTTAAATTCACCCAATTGGGAGGTCTTCTTTGTGAAATGTTCACATGCCTTATGATCCTTAGAGGTTTCCTTATCATTCTTGAGCTTTTTGGACCATGGGGAGCCTAGTTGTACCTTGGTTTGGAGGTGTTTCTCTTCAAGGACATTTTAGGGATTTCCCCCTTTATGATGAGCTTATCTTTAGGAGTTATCAACCAATAGGGTGGTTTCTTTGTTTGGAGGTCGATGGTGGGCATGGAGAACCTACAATTTATGGCTAATAAGTTTCTAGGAGATGTGAACAACTGTTTGCATGGCCATAGAAGCTCTAGGCTATGGACACATGGAAAGCTCCATGGACACCTCATGCTTGACTCCTTCCTTATCCATAAAGGCTTGCATGTCCATGGGCACCCTTAGTCATGGACACATGAAAATTAACTTGACACCTCATGCTTTTCTTCTTCCTTATCTATAAAGGCTTGCAAGACCATGGGCATCCTTAGACATGGACACATGGAAAGTAGCTTGGACACCTCATGTCTTGCTTCTTCCTTAACCATAAAGTTTTATATACTCCTTCATTACCTCCCAACTGAAATATTTGATCCATATCTCCTCCCTCCTAATTATAACTTCCTCCTCTATTTTTTTGGTCATGGAGGAGTTGTTAAAGGTATAAGAAGGTGTCATATTGGTGAAGAAGGTCTTCTAGGGCTTCATCTAATCTCATCTAGGGTTTCTAAAGTCACCTTTTGGCATTTTTGACCAAGGCAAGTAGGTTCCTTCCCCTTATCCTCTATTTTCTGTGATGTTCTTCTTCCTTCCACCTTCCTCCAGGTCAGAATCCTAATCTTCCATTGTGTAACTCCATCTAAATCTCAAAAACTCTTCTTTCCATGCTCCTCTTGCTTAGGGTTTGTATCCTTGAGAAGAAGGTGATTCTTGCTCGAGTTTGGAGCTTGTGCTTGGAGCTACCAACCCATCTTGCTCAAGTTTCCTACTAATTAGGATCTGATCTTCTTCGTAGAGGCAAGTTATATAACTTTCTCCACATTTTTTGCTAATTTTAAGCTTGTTAGTTGATATTCTTATGCTTAAATGATGATCTCCACCTTTAGATGGTGTTCTTGTTTTTGGTTTTGTTTCTTTGTGGTTCTATACTTTGTTACTAGCTCTAGATGAACCTAAAATTATTGGTACAACCCTCCTAGGGTAAAGGATGACCTAGGATATGTCGTTGGGGTGGGGAGTCATGGGTTGGCCCCTCTCCCTCTCTCTCTTCCTCGCTTGCAACTAAATTGTTGATATGTCATTTTCTAGTTTGTCAGAATTGGAAAATCCATATCTTTTAGACCGCTTGTCCAAAACTAATAAAAAAAATATGTTTTGGAATTGGAAAATTAATATATATCTAATAAAAATTCTTTTGAGCTCTGATTTAAGGTTTTTCGGAAGGTGATTTTTGGAATATGATTTTAAACATAAAATACATAAAAATTACAACTTAATCACCATAACTGCAAAATTGACATAAAGATATGTTTTCTTGATTAGGAGAACCTAATTAGTCTAATAGTGATATTTTCATAGACTAAATTTGAGTTTTTTTGTTAAAGGTCCAATCTTAGGATTTCTATGCAATAATCTGCAATTTGTACACTAATAAATGTTAATAAATTGAAATAAGCCAAAGCTTAACTTGGAATATCTAGAAGTGATGGAAATTGGTATTTGAACATTGTAAAGAGGCATGTTCATTATTATACCCTAAGTTGGGATATTTTCAAACCAAACCCTATATTCCCCAATGATGCACTATATGAACCATTTTTTCTCTGTTCATGACTCCTTTGTTAAATTGCCTCAAAAATTAGTATTGGTATTCTATTTCTTGGGTCTTGTACCCTACTGCCATGTTTCAAATATATGATGCTTCTACTTGCCATAATTTCTCATAGCATGTTTATTTTATTAGACTATTTAGCTAATGTAGTGGTACTTATGAACAACCACCCATAGATAAGGCACGTGTTATTTCACCCTGAGGAATGTGTTATTCTCTCCCATATATAATTTGTGTAGGTGAATGGGAATGTGTTATTTCTCCCCTCGCCTATAGGTTGGGGTCCGGTAGGTGCCTCGACCTTATTTAGTTAATGTATTCAATATTAATCATGCATGTAAATCCTTTATTTTTTTAATCTTATGGCAAGCATCTATTTCGATTATGCATCATACTCTTGGTCTCTTCATCTACTGATGAACTTATAGACTTTACTTTCGTGTTATTTTCTTTCTTTTGTTCTTGATCATATTGTTGACACATACCTGGTTTTCTTTCCCTCTTGCTAGGTGATTTCCCATCCACCCAGATTTTGGACAAGGTGTTGAACAAGATCATGGAAAACAGGACCAGGAGTAGATTCAAGAGCTTGCTTGAAGGATGTATATATTTCTAAAGCTATATCCTTTGTTTTCTCATCTTTTTCTTTTTTAAAACTTATGTAGTGAACAATGATGAGTAGCTTTAGTTTCTTTTCCTTTCCGCTGCTATTGACATTTTACATGTATCTGGTGCATTGTTATTTACTTGGAATATTATACATGCATCCCTCAATATCTATCATCTTTGTGAAAAGATGGATATTTTATATTTCCTTCAAATTTTAGTAAGGAGGTGATCTCGCCTTATTACAGTGTTGCTCTACATAAATGAATTTTTCTGTAACTTTCTTCTTCACATCAAGCAATCAACTAAGTTGTTTACACCAATGTTATCTCTACGAAATCTGAGGTCATTTATCATTCAGTTTCAACCAGGTGATTAACACTATGTCCTACAGCGTCAGCATCAAAATCACATTGCCAAATTGAAATGTCTATGGAGTTTTATCCCAGAATTGAAATGCAGCCGCCATCCATTCTCGAGATATAGGAAGATATACCAGATCCATAAGGGATTTCTCAATGTTGTAACTATTCATGTTCATCCTTTCAGTAATCGCCATATCAACTACCCATTCACATGCAATTTTAAAGTTATCACAACCCTTCTTCAACTCTGGAACTTGACAGAGGATTTTTATTGTCATCAACATTTTCACGTGGTTGGCAGAGATGGTTGACATGCACTGGCACATATTGCTTTGACATAGATTGGTGCAAATATGTTTAACACAAATTGGCACAGATCTATTTGACACATATTGGCATAGATTGGTTTGACACAGGTCAATCCATAGTGACTTCACATGATAGGATACCTTCTAGACACAGATCTTATCCACAAATTGATAGATGGCCACGTGATTTGGAGAGCCAAACCCTTCCGCACTTTTGAGTGCCAAACCCGTATGCACTTTGCAATGTCAAACCCTTTTGCGCTCATGTTTTTCACTGTCACCGCAGTGGTGAAAAACATAACCTTGTAATCCCTTATTTAAATTCTTTCTTTAGGGTTTCTATTTTATATGGACTCCTTATCTAATCAAACTATGAATCTTCAATGCTATCAAAAGATTTTTACTTTAAAAAAAGAAACATGAGTGGCAAACTTTTATCTTGCTCAGCAAGGCTAAAATGAACCTGGCACCATCCCCTTTGGTGCTCAAAAAAATCATTGAAAACATATGTGCCATAGCCTTTGGTGCTCTAAACAAAAGAAAACTGGCGTCGTCCCCTTTTAACGCTAAAAAAAGTAAATAAAAAAGTTGCCACCCATTTGGCACTAAAAAACACAAATAGACAAACCTAACGCCATCCCCTTTGGTGCTAACAACGTAAAAAATGTAATGAAAAAAAATAAACATTATTCCTTGTGGCGCTAAATAAACAAATAAATCTTGCAAAAAATTAAAAAACAGTGCCATCCCCTTTGGCTATCAAAAAAACAATAACAAAACAAATAAGACAGTCATTGTTCTAGCTTGTGGGCACGAATTTCAACTTATCATACTATGACACACATTACTTTGGGTTCTTATTTGAAATCTTGAGAGATGGATTTATGCGAGGATTCGACAAAGTACCACATAATATTAATACATCATCTTTTAAGCCCAACTAGTAGTAGCTTGGCAATGTCCATTATGTCATAAAGTGCTACCACAGGCTTATGTCCATTATGTCATAAAGTGCTACCACAGTAGGCTTTCACTATACCTTTCAACCAAAATCAATCAAAATATATTTGGTTTCAAGCCCTACCAAGGTAGGAAATATATATTTTGACAACATCTTTTATGATTTTACAACCACAAGTTTTTCCTTTTTTATATATTTATTGATTTTTGTATTGTGTGGCACTTGGTTATGAGTTTTCTCAATCAATGAGTATACTCAAAGACCACTCTATCCAAAACAAATATATCCATGTCGATAATTCTCTCTAACAAAAAATTATTGTCAGTCAATCTCAAGATATCAACCCTCAACATGGGTGGATTCACCAACCATGTCTTTGACTTCATCTTGAGAGGGGATAACTATTGACACCTCATTTTTGGGACTCCATTAAATACTTGTTATTTGGATTATTTACAGAATTTGAGTCGTGTCAGACTACAATGTGTGAAAACCCCATTTTTTTATAAAAGAAACAAACATGAGTCTACCAAGTAATTTCAGTCAGTCTGGAGTGCAAAACTAAATTACACAAAGTGCAGATAAGATGTGGACCCACATTAGACTCTGTAAAACCTTAAATTTTGATCCCAAATGGTCATGAACCCTAATGAACAAAACTCACACATTATATAGGTTAAGGTGAGACCTACAAAAATCCCAGTTTGACTTTACTAATTATGGGCAAAAATATATTTTTCACCCAGATTGGGCAAAACCCAAATCTTATCCTTTCTGGAATCTTCTGAGAAAGAATCTCAAGTTGATGTCAAAGCATTTTGCACCCAAATGTGTCAAACTAGATCACACAAATTTTGAGTCCCCTTTTATAGACCACAATGAGGACAAAAGGGTTTTGCATCCAAATGTGTCAAACCAGACCGCTCACATTTTGGGTCCCCTTTCATAGGAAACACATGGGCATTGAAGGGTTGCATGCCCAGATGTGTCCAACCAGGCCACACACATCTTGGGTTCCCTTTCGAAAAATCATGTTGGGCGCCAAAAGTTTTCACACAAAAATGTGTCAAACAGATTCACTCACATTTCATTTGTTCTCAAAAAAAGGACACCTAAACACGAAAGGGTTTCACACCCAGATGTGTAGACCCAGACGGCACAGATCTTGGGTTCCCATTTAGCAGATCAGGATGAACACCAAAAGGTTTCACATATAAATGTGTCAAATTGATTCACACAGATTTGTTTGTTGAAAAATGAGCACATGGGCACCATACCCTTTTACGACAGTAAGCGGTTACCTAATCTGCACCCACTAGAAACATGTTGGGTTGGGAAGCATGGGAGATGGCTAGACGTCACCACATGAAGGATGATGAAGTGAGTGGGTTGTCAATTTGGAGAAAGAGAGGAAACTACCTTGGCAACTCTTAGAAAAGGAGAGAGAAAACCCCCAAAAGAAACCCCCATATCCCATGTGATAGAGAGGAGAAGGGGAGAGACTAGAGAGATCAAGAGAGATACCATCATAGCCAGGTGTGAAACCTATTTTTGCTCAGAAGTGTGAAACCTCTTGGTGCTCAATAGTATGAAACATGTTCATGTTGAGAAATGCCAAAGTCATTGGCACCTAGAAGTGCGAAAGGCGTCGGCTCTGGGAAGCACATATTGGACAAATGTCTTCTCCACTTCTGTCACTGGATATTTCGAGAGTGCCAATCCAATATGCACTCAGAAGTGCAAAACTCTTTCACACACAAGGTACAGAGCAAGTTGAGAGCAACATGCAATCATTTTCTTCCTTGTTTTCTTGAAAAGTTGTGCAATATTATTTCTATAGGTGGACCGGGGTACTGGTTTCTTACCCTTTCCTGATCCGTAAAAGAGTGTTTTGAATTTATATTCTCGTAGTAACTCCTTCCTTATCCACGCACGAGCCATTTTTTGGTTTTTTGGGTTTTTTTGACCAAAACTCGATGGCAACTCCAAACCTTTTCATGTTTTCAATTTCCAATGGAAATTGGTGTTCTTTGATATATAATGTGTAACTTGTGTGCCTAGTATAACAAATACATTCCCACTACTATATGATTCCATTAGTTTAGATAAAAATTTAGAAGTTATAAGAACATATAAAAAAACTTAACAACCAAACATGATCCTTTAGATGAAGTTCATTAAGGAGTATAAGGATATTGATCGACAACTCATATGGTGAATTAGAAAAATAGAACAAATCCAAGTTGTTTAATACACCATGTTATAAGAAGGACAAAAGAAATTAAGGTTGAGGATTACTGCATATCATATAGTTACTTCCATTTGACATTAATCATGAAATAATGCATTTGTTTAAAAATAATGTTCTGATATATATAATTAGTTTAATGCCATAAAAATTCAAAGTGCTTCTTCCTTTCTATATCCATCACATGCAACTTTTGGTGTTGAAAAAAACCCTATCATGACTTCACCCTTTTCCTTGATTTTATCCTTGCCTTCTTTGAACTTTCATCTAATGAGTTCGTATATAGCTTGTAGGAGGTTTTCTCCACAATATAGACTTTACAGGTGAACATTTCCAAAGAACCGTTGTTAATGGAACAATGTTGACTTGTTGGCATAATAAATTCTAGGAGCCATGGTGGTTTATTTGAATTTATGGTGTCAATCCTCTTCTAATTCCCCAATTAGGGTTCACTAGGGAATAAAAAATCAATTCTAAACTGTGAGTGGTGTGTGATACATCTTCTTACATGCATCCATTAAAGGTGTGTTTATGGTTTACACACCATTTCTACAATTGAGATGACACATATTAAATAATTTTGTCTCACTAGATCAACCAAATGTTATTATTTGAATAAGTTATAGCATGTGGTTTAGGGAAAATAGTTTCATCATATGCATACATATAGTTTGCAAATATTATATTTTGATATATTGTGTTGCATTTTTAGGAGACTAATGAACTTGCCAGATTCTATCTAGAAAGACCAATATCATTTTCGCATTTCATATTCTTATAACTTCAATGGGCTTCCATCAAGAGATATAGACTAAAACCCATTAAAGTTCTATGATTCAAATTAACAATATGTAGTTTAAGAAAAAAGTTAAAACAATTGGGTTCAGAAAGTGTCAAGTTATAAATTGTGGAATTACTTATCATTTACTTATTCAACATGGACATTAGTTGTTCATAAAAGAATCAAACTTTATTTTGTTGACTCAAGGTCTAAATTGACTGAACCCTTGTTTTGATGGTGACTAACCATTCCATTCATTTGTTTCTAATGCTTCTACTTGAGTAATTTTTATTAGGTATAGACACACTCCAAATGTTCTAGCTTGCACACCCTAACTTGGAGAAAAGACAAGTCAAAATCAATGCAAGTGCACTTTTGTGGAATATGATGTAAATCCATTAGAATCATGTTGTAAATCACTTATAATGATTGTATGAGTTGCAATTAAGCTTAGAAAAAATTAGGAGCACTTATATCGAATATTTAAGCACTTTAATGACATTTTCTAAAATTCATTACAAGTGTTAATCGATCGAGTTACAAACTTAATCGATCCTTTGATGGATTTTTAAAAATGCCCAGGTTCGGTCAAGTTATAAACTTGATCGATCACACTTTACAGAATAGTGCAGAAAAGTGTTTCTAGCCGTTGGAGTGTAGCAAAACTCAAAAAAAAATTGTTGCAACAACCCAAATGGCTAGTATTTGTCCTTAAGTGTTTCTACTGGCTAGTAGGCATCCCCAACTATAAATGGGACCCCTTAGGATTCATCCCATGGTTATCCAAGCACTATGAAGGTCCCTATTGTATAGTTGAGTGCATCCTATAGCCTCCTCTCTCTCTAATCTTAATCACTTGCATCATCCATTAGAGTGAGTAGGAGATTTGTAAGAGAGCTAGTCCTACATGTATATCATGTGAGACTCTCACATCCTCCACCTCCCAATCTCTCATTCAACCATGAAGCTGAAGGTTCACTCTCTTGGATAAGAGAAGAAGAAGAAGTCAAGGTTGAAGACTTGGAGAAAGAGTGGGTAAGTCCTTGGTGAAGGCTGAAGACTCCTTGCTCAAGTGGGTAAATCCTTGGTGAAATATTCTCCTTGGCGTAGGTGAATTTAAAGGTGGAAGATCCAAGAAGAGTGGGAAATTCCTTGAAGGCCTAAGACTTGGTGCAAGAGTGCGTAAGTCCATGATGAAGGCAGAAGACTCCTTGCATAAGTGGGTAAGCCTTTGTTAAGGTTGAAGACTCTTTGTATTAGATAGGTAAGTCCTTTTGTAGGTTGTTCGCTCCCTTCCCCTCAAAGGGAAAGTTAGGTATCCTTGTCCCGGAAAAGTAAGGTCATATGTTGTAACTCTTATAAGTGAATATAAGGAGGGAGACATGTTTTAGAAATCTTAGAGGTTGACCTCTCTAGGTAGTGGACTGACAATCTCCTAGTTTGGATATTGGAACCACTCTACATAGCTTGTATTCTTGTGCTTGTTTCAATCTCTCTCATCCTTGATATGTATGTTTAGTTGCACTCAGATTCCCAACTACCAACCTTATCTTATGATTAATCTTTAAGGTCCAATGAATTTTGTTTAAGTGTATTTAGCTCTATTCACCGCATCCCCCTCTAGAGCAAATCCCCCATCCTAGATCCAAAATATTTGACTTTTGATACATAATTTAGTTTTGTCCATTCCATAATACTTGAACATAATTAAAAAAATGAAGAACATTTAGATTTTAGGATAAAAGCCACAAAACAAATCCTTTGTATTGAACGGGGGTAAAATTAATTATACATATTAGTTTCACTCACATTTAGTAAATCCCAACAATGATGAGTATTATATATCATATTGAACTTCATCCATTAACTCAATAGAATTTATCTCACATTCTTGAAAATTATATAAGTTGTTATATGATATAATTTGATGTTTGAAATTCATTTTATCATTCATGATAACCACTTAGTTGAATATGTAGTCTACCCAAACCTCCAACTAAGGTAGTTGGACATGAAGAAGGGGCTAAAACCCCAGCTCAATGATATTTTTGCAATCTTAGAAAATTTTTAACTCCCTATTAGCATTCTCTAGATGAGAAATATGAAGGAATCAGTTTAAAACTATCGATATTGAAGAATTTGCATTTTTTGGTTGGCATAACTTTAGGGGAATGAGGGAGACAAGATGAATAAATAAGAAAAAGAAAGAAATTGAAGTTCATTTTCTATCATAATTGATTTTTCCTAAAAACTTAGCTTTAGAAGTGAGATAGCAAGTAAGTTACATCCTAAAGGGGGTGGGGACTAATAGAGATAAAAACACTTGTACAAAATTTATTAGAACTTCAAGGTATATTGAAATTTGTGGGAAATTACAAGCACAACAAGTATGAGAGAGATTGAACATGCACAAAAGAACAAAATCAATCATATTAGTTCCAATCTCTAAACTTAGAGATGTACTCTACTACCTAGAAAGGTCAACCTCTATGATTTTGAATTATGAGAACCTTATATTTCACTTATAAGAGATATGTCATATGATCAAACGTTTCTAGAACAAGGGCTAAAATAGTTTCTCATTTATGATAGGGGAGACAACAACAATACAAGGACTTAGCTATCCATATACCAAGAGTCTTCATCCTTCTCGCAAGGTCTTGCCCACTCTTGACGAGTATCTTCTACCTTTATCTTCACCTACCTAGACAAGAAAGAACCTTCAATCGGGCTTTATGAAAGAAAATCATAAAAAGAAGAATGGAGAGCTTCACAAATTACTAGAATGATGTAAAGAACTAGATCTTGAACCCTAGTCTAGCACTTTGACCTTTTTGTCTTATCCAAACAAAGTTGAGACCTAAAAGATGTTAAGTAAAATGCTCTTGAGTTAATACATGTTTTCACTTTAGTCTTAGGCCCAATAATAGACACATAAAATATGTCACATGTGATAAATGGATATTTCATAATAATTCATGCAAAATAACCACACATAACTCTTAGGAGAGTAATATGAAGTTTTGGAACATAATTGAAGGAATAATAGTAATAATAAGGATGTATGATATTACTAATGTAATAAAGGGCTATACATATCAAATATGACATATCTCATAAAAAGAAATCACAAAAGTAAAAACCAACCTAAAATTCGTAATCTACATCCTAAAAATAGTTTATATGTCAATTTTCATCTAATTTGGACAACCTTGAATATATAAGGTGAGTTTAGGAGAGATAAAATGTGAAAAAGCCATATTAGTGGAATAATAAGATAAATAACTCCAAAAGATGGAAATAGAAGTACATTTGTATTCAACACATCAAAGATAACTTGTGGATGAAGTTTCACTAAATTTGGATAATTCTAATGCCATTAATGCATGAGGAAAAAGAAACTAAGATTTAATTAAATAATGCATCAGATGTCTTCAAAAGGAAAATCTAACTGCATAATCGGAATTTACATGCCTTAATTGGCCTCTGTGTAAAATTTCACTTAATTTGGATAATGTTTGAACCCTTAAATGAAGAAAGAGGAAAAGGAAATCAAATGCAATGTCACTTAATTAATTAAATTTATATTGTCACGTTGTCACGTGCCTTAGTTCCTAATTCAATTAATTTCTTGATATGGACTGTTTGATTTTTGATCTGATAGCTCTGGAGTCATTTTCTACCTTGAGTAGGAGTCTGACTAGTAGTGAACAGCAAATGTGACTTTCTCGACAATCGTTCTCTCTACTCACTCATCGTTCTCTCGAAATTTCTTCATCGTTGGTTTCCTCTTTTGTTCTCGATCATTTTGACCCCTTTCTCAAGCCCTAACACCATATATATAGCAAAAGTCCAATTCCTTCCTCTTCACCATTTTTTGTAGATGCGTACCCTTTGTCTCTCACCTTCAAGCAAGTACCCAGAATCTATCCTCAACCCTTCTCCAACTGTCCTCCTCTTCCAATTGGGTTCTTCGTTGCCCCGAATGCCTGGACCTACTGTGGTTTGGTTCTCCAGCTACTAGCACCTCCCCATCATCTTTGTCATTGTCTCGGATGCAATTGACTATGCAGTAAGCATCCTCACCTCCCATACTGCTATTCTGCATCATTTGTTTACTCTGAGGGTTTCCCAGTCGCTGGGTCCTATAGTTGTTCCCTTAGGCATCGCCGACGTTCACCTCCTTTGGTCTCCTGGTGGCCTTTCATCCATGAAAGTTGTACCTATGGTCTTGTCTCGCCTCTGTGATCCTTCCTTGATGTACTAGTCTCTCTTCTTCTATCTGTCATGATGGATTCTAAACTCGGGTCCTTTCCTCTATTTCCGGTTGGTGGTGACACCTTGGACACTCTTGGGCATCTTCTTATGATGTTGAGTGTGTCCCTATTTCTTATGGATCGTCGTGAGGCCGTTCAGTGTGTCTTCTTCAAAAAAAAATTTAGTTTCTTAGTTTTTTGGTCATCTGACCATCCATCTGTAGTGATGGGTTTCTTCTTGTGATCTGACCACCAAAGGATCTCTGCAATAGGTCTCTGAATTCGTTTGGGGATCAGGGATCCTAGCATTGGCTTGGTTTTCATCCTTCTACCATGGATCATAGTCTGGGTTCTCAGAACCATGCCCAGGTCACGGTGTCCTTCGTTGTTCTGAAAAAGAACAATTGCTTGCTATGATTTCAGCTTTTGCCCCTGTGTTTTCTGTTTTGTTTTGCTTTTCGATCAGGGACAAAATTGTCATTTCATGGGAGATTTGTTTTGTTTCAGTGCTGGGGCAACTTGCTAGTTATTCGTGGGGCACACCAAGTTTGCAAGCCCTAATTGGGCCAACTCGGACCACGTGGCCCACTCCCTCTCTCTCTTTGTTTCTCGCGAGACATACGCTGATGTGGCTTTTTCAGTTTTCCTGATTGGTAAAATTTCTATAACTGATAACTATTTTTCTGTTGGGCCAAAAATTACAAATAAATAATCAATAAATTCATAAAAATGTAAGCTTTCTAATGGTGTTGGTTTTTTGCCTAAATCCAATGTGTAATAATAAGTAATTTTAATGGATTAATCTAAATAAGTAATAACTTGTAAAATTCATAGTTAAATATCTATAAGTCAAAAAAATATGTTTTGAACTCTGAATAATATAAACTAAAATATGAAATGGTTTTCATAACCTAATTCACACATTAAGAAAAAGGTGACTTTTAAGGTTTGTAAAGTCAATGTAATTCTAAACCTAATTTCACATACATGATAATAGGTACTTTGGAAACCTATATTTGGATCTAGGATTGACTTTGTACTGTTAGACTCTATAGAGAGGTATGTTTGCATATCCTATTATTTCTTTTGAGAAATTTTCCTATGTTTCTTATTTCTCTTGATCCTATGGACATTAGCCTACACAATATCTTCTTCTTTTGAAAAATATGCTTCATGTGAAGTACATTATATTGTTATTGATCTTGTGATCATATTATCCTATTTGGACATTCTTTTGGACTCTTTCTTATGCTTTTCTCATGGTGGAACATTATTTTGTGATATGTGCTTCTTTTCCCACCTTGGTATTGGATGTTTATATGGTACATTATTTGATGGCATGGATCCTCTAATCCCACTTTACACTTGATGGATTTTCTCATCCTCCTTATTTGTTTATACTTGCTTATTCTTTTGTAACACATCATGTGGTGATTACTAGCATAATGTTACATGTTATTTTATGTGGATGTGAACATTCCCACATATGAATGCAGATGTTAAAAATTCCTACATACGGAAATATATTTGAGTAGATGTGTATTTCCTACTCAGGGTGGATGTATACAGTTCCTACCCACTCCATATTTAGAGTGGTTGTATACAGTTCCTGCTCACCTCATATGTGTGGTAGATGTGTTATTCCTACCTACATGTTTATATTGTCTATTATTTTCACAGGTGAAACATATGGATGATTTATTGTTATATTTTGCTCTTATTTGTCTCTTTTATTGAGATTCTTTCCTTTTATGGCCGATTGGGTAATCCTTTACTTTTCTATGGGAAGCCTTTTATTTTGATGTCATTTATTCCATATATTGCTCAAATTCCTAATTGAAGTATGCACACACCAGCTTTTGCTGATGTTTACCTTTTGTTCTCCTTTTGTGGGGTATGCTTCCATCCCCAGGTTTAGTGCAAAGAGAGGATAATCAAGGTGAATTTGGACAACAACTTTGTAGTTGAGCTTTGGGAGACTTTGAAGAGGTGGTTAGATGACCCTCGGTTGAATCCTTATTTGATTAGATAGTTTTATCTTTTGACTCACCCATGTGTAGTGAAGAGTTTTATAAAGTTATCAAGTTTTGTAATAGTTAGAACTTTTATATCTTGCTGCTACTTTTGGTTTAATGATACATACATGTTGAATGAATTGTTTATCATCCCATTGGTGAAAAATTATATGTGGTGTTTGGTGGAAGGGATGTTGCCTTTTTATTTCTAATAGGGAGTGGTTCCCCTCTGGGATCCCACTCCTTACAAATGATTCTCTCTCTCTTATAGAAAACCTAATTCACTCAAATAGAAATGGAGAAGTAATCAAGCTAGAGGGAGATTAGGATCTCTATAGGAACAATCACTCAACTATAGAATAGGAACATAGAAGGAAAACTTAGAATGAAGTCCAAGGATCCATATTTATAGTTGAGGTTGTGTGCTATCTAGTAGAGACGCCTAAATTGAATTCTAGCAGGCTTTTGGGGGTTCCAACGAGTCTATTTTTGAAATTTCTATCCCTTAAAATTGTTAAATACACTCTTTAATTTCTTTACAGTATAGTCTTGTTGGCCAAGTTACCTTTTGGAAACTCAGTCGACATTGCTAATTGTCAAGTCAATCACACATGTCGGTTGAGTTTCTAGCTGATAAGAAACTTGTCCAAAAGATGTTATTATCAAACTAGTGTTGGATGTTGGCTGAGTTACCCCAGCGGCAAACTCAACTAGTAAAGGGTTCTGCCAAAGCCCAAAAATTGGTTGTTGGTTGAGTTGCCCCAGAGGCAATCTCGGCTGATAGACCTCCCTATTTTGTGTATGACAAAAACCTCAAATGTCTATATACATTCAATTTAAATGGCTCGAATTATGCATTAGTCTTTATTACAAGTCATACATTCAACACGAATGATTTACAACACAATTTTAATAAAGAAACTATCTCTTCTTAAAATCTTGAATTAATGTTGAATTTCATTTGTGCATAATAGGGTTTGCTAATTTTATCATGTTGGTGTACATATATATTTGAAATTGATATCAAGTAGGCATCTTAGATACACATGAATGGAATGGTTAAGTCATCATCAAAATATGGACAATGCACAACTCTTGGGTCAATAGTAGTCCCCACCCCCACATCCATTGATTGTTGAAATCACCTATTATTTCATTGCATCATTGGATCCGACCAGATAAGAAAAACACGTAAGGAGGCTGCCCAACATAAACCATGTCTTAATGTACTCCTTTAGTGTTTGAGACCATGATTGTGTCTTCTACCTTCTTTGATTATATTAATCTTACCATGGGGAGTGAGTAGTTTGTTCATTGGGGTGTGGGGACTAGGCATGCTACCCATTTCATTATCTCATCGTATTATTTACAACTTATATTAACCATTGAAATATATCTAGTCGTTCATTGCATGTTATATAAATAGATCAGGGTTGGAGATGCATAGGTAACCAAAATAGATCTTCTAGAGAAGGTAAAATAGTAAAAACTAAAACATTAGAAGAACATGGTAAATAGATATGGAGATCATCGATTTTAAACATAGAAGTATGAGTTTTAAGCATGTAGTAAGCAATATATGAGAAGGGAGTTATAAAACTAGCCTCTAGGAAGGTGTATAGGTTCAAGAAGCAAGGTTCTCAAGCTAGAGAGGATGGTTTCTCCAACAAAGCTTCTATCTCGAGCAAGAAGCACCTTCTCCACTTTAAAGGTGAAAAACCCTAGTAAAAGAACATGGAGACGAGGTGTTTAAGGGTTCTAGGTGGGGTTTCACCATGGAAGTCCATGGTTACGACCTGGAAGAAGGTGGGAGGAAGACGAGCAGTATGAAAATAGTGAAGGAAAGGAGGAAACTTACTAGTTTTGGTCGAAATCACCAAAAAGGAGCTTTAGAAACCCTAAATAGAGCAAATTCAGAACCCTAGGAGTTTTCTTCACCAAGTTAAGGACTCTATTTTACCTTGGGATAGAAGATATGTGGCCAAATAGAGTAGGAAACATTCTCTAAGTTGGAGGAAAGAGAAGTAGAGCAAGATTTTTTGAATTGGGAGGTGGGAAGGGGTAGATATGGATTTATAAAGAAGGGGGCAAGCATGAGGTGTCTATGGGACGTTCCATGTGTCCTCGGTCTAGGGATTCATGGCCATGCAAGAGGACAGCTCATAAAGGCTTCTTGAATATCAAATGTCAGTTCTAAAAGTCCATAGAGACTTCTAGGCCATCCCCCACCAACCTCCAATCAAAGAAATAACCCTATTGGTTGATAGCTTTTAAAGATAAACTCATTTAAAAATAGGGTAATCCCTAAAATGCCCTAGGAGAGAAACACCTTCAAACCAAGGTGCAACTAGGTGCCTCATGGTTTAAAATATTAATAAGGATAAGGGAATATCTAAGGATTATGATTCATGTGATATTTGCAAAGAAAACCTCCCAACTGGGTAAATTGCATAGAAGTCCATAATGTACCTAAAATTACATAACTTGCACAAACAACATCCAAATTGAACAAAATTTGAAACTTAGGCTCATTTTATGATTTCAAAACACATAAAAAAAGTTATATTAAGGTTTAGAACGCCTAACTAAGGTCATTAAATAGACTTTCACTGGGGAATTTGTGCATAAACCTTTTTATTGGTACAAATAGTGAATAAATGTTCACCAAACCACTATATATTCCACTAATTAAACATCAAGGACATAAAGAACAGAAATGAAAGGGAAACTTGGGAAAAGGGTTACATGGAAATTACATCTAAGATTCAGTATGTTACAACACTCCACCCCTTAAAAAGGATTTTGTCCTCAAAATAACAAGCAAGGAGAGGAGGGTGAGTATGCAACATCTTATCTCTAACTCCCAGGTTATTTCCTCCAAATCATAAAAAATCCACCAAAACATTCACTAACTCAATCTCCTTATTTTTTAAACTTGGGAGTTCAGATTCGGGAGTTCAGGTTCTTCATAGAAAACTCCTTATAGGTCAGGTTGTCATGGATCACTAAGGGTTCCACTTTTACGATGTCTTTTTAACATTTTTGGCTTATTAGCATTATATTTATTATGATATTACATCATCCTCATTATTCTTTTAATTGTGTCTCATTATATTCAAAAGAGTTATATTTCATTATTATGCTCAAAACCATATATATTTCTTATTTACCTCATTATGATTTTTAGCACAATTAGAGTTTACTCAATTATCTCAATATCCAATATTATATCTGATCATTATCTTTAATAATTTGGTTTTTGACTCCATTATCACCATATTGAATTATATCAGATTGTTTTGTATGAAATAAGATACTTTATCCAATTTGTTACAATTAATTCAATTAATGTCATATTAATCACTTATATCTATATTAAGCATTATCACATTACCCATTTGTTTACATCAATGTCATCATTAATCATTTTCTCATATTTATTAAGTTCTTATGATTGATTATGCATTTTTATGTGAATCCAATTACTTCTTATCCATATTGAAGTCATTATATGTATTCCAGTGATCAAGGTGGGACATATTACATATTAATGATTTGATTCACATACTAAGTAATGATTAGGTGATTAATTAGGTGTGTATTTGAGAACAAGGTGATATACATTCCATATTGATGACTTGATATATATATTAATCTAGGGTTAGGTGATTATATATCATTTATTTGTATCGAGGTATGTTATCTTCTTATGACACCTAATGTCACTAATGTATCATGAATGTCATTATGGATGAATATTTAAGGTTAGATGATTACAACTTAGGGCTTAGGTCATTATGATCATTATTCTTCATCTATACATTCTTAGTATGCATTAAATACAAGATTAGGTTACAATCATCTTGTTCATCATTTCATTAGGGCTTATTGGTCCAAGAAATGTTTAGCCTCAAGTATACCCACTATTACTATTATATGTGAGTTACTCACATTATGTGCATTAGATATTCACTAGGGTTCAAACATGTGAAGTATTCATTAGATGACCATTATATGTTCAATACTATATAAACAAGCATGTCAGGTTATAGCTATGACTTGTTTGGTCAAAACTAAGGATCCAAGCAAACTATCCTCCTAATCATGGAGTTAGGGTTTCTAGAGTCAGTGTTGCTAGATTTCGGTATGTTACATGACTCCATCCCCTTAAAAAGGATTTCGTCATTGAAATTTGACTACCCAAACATCATCAAACCAACTACTCTCCACCCCTTAAAAGGTTTGACCTACCAAGCCAAACTAATCTAGATGTAAAAAGGTGAGTATAAGTAAACCATGTACAAGATTTATCATGCTTCACTGCGCACTCTGATTTCTTACTAAACACCAACTTCAAAGTCTAGGTTCTAGGGATAAACTGTCCAAACATGTGGTCCTATGGGACATAAGGGAACTGTATTGGGTATCCATCCTTAAACAAGTCATTACACCTGAAAGACAAGGTCAACATATTAGGTTCTTAGGATTATCCAACTTAGGTGCCTAAGGCTACTACTATCTATAGGAATGCCATTTTGGATAGTCAGTTCCAGCTCAGCCCAGGAAGGTATCATATGGATCCGGGAGTCCTCATAAACCAAGCTAGTGGTGTGGAGGAAAATCTTATCAGCCCCCGAACCCTGATCCTTTCTAGACACCTTTGCTTTCAACTTATGCCCTAATATATACCTAGTAGGCTCATCACATTATGGTTAACTAAACAAGTTTCTGGTGCAAAACTCTTATAAACCTAAATCAATCTTTCATCATCTCAAGTGTAGCATAGATCAATTATGGGGCAAACATGCCACTTAAAGAGGAACTATATGAGGCATGGGTTCTAATTAGGGAGACAAAATTGACATAGTCATATCCTGACTACTATGGGCTCTAATACCATGTTGTAAGGAGTGGGACTCGAGAGGGGATCCACTCCCTGCTAAAAATTTGAAGAATAAAACATACATTCCAAACACACTCAAAGGTATGTTGGAATAGGTGTAAATTTTCAAATTTCAATAAAGATTGTATTCAAAACAACCAAAGTGTAGCAGCAGAATTAAACAAATTACTATATTCAATTTTCACAAAAGATTACAAAAGTACATAATAACATCCCATAAGGGTTTACATATATGATACAACATAAGGATCGAAGTAGAGGGAAGTTTAAACTACTGAAATCTATCTCCAAGCAACACCTCCAAGAGCTAGGCCCATGTTGGAAGCTATGTTCTCCTTGGTCATGTTCAACACCTCGATCTAAATCTAGGTGGCTGGGAAAACACTCAGCAAAAGGGAAAGGAAAACAAACTATGTGTCAAAAAATATGAATAGGGTATCAAGGAAAAGAAAATGTGTAAATAAAGGCTAGTGTTCATCATAAGATGAAAATTTCAAGAGTTTGAGGCTATTTTTAGATAGATGCTTGCCATAAAAAAATATAATAAAAGGGTTGCATGCATGATAATTATGACTACCTTAACTAAGTAGGGTTGAGGCACCTACCGGACCTCAACCTATAGGTGAGGGGATAATTAATACATTCCCAGTCACCTACACATATTTTTATGGGGGAGAATAAGGCATTCCCCATGGTGAACTAATGCATGCCCTATCTATGGTTGGTTGTACATAAGTACCACTACTATAGATAAATCATCCATAAAATCAAGATGCTAGAAAAGAAATCATGGCTAGTAAAAGTATCATATATTTGAAACATGATAGTGGGGTACAAGACCCAAGAAAAAGAATATCATTAAGGTTTTTGAGGCAATTTAACAAAAGAATCATGAATAGAGGAAATAGGGTTCATATAGTGCCTCATTAGGGAATATAGGGTTTGGTTTGCAAATATCCCAACATAGGGTGTAAGAATGCACATACCTCTCTTACTGATATCAATTACTAACTTTTGCCACTTTAATTGAGTCCAAGTTCCACTTTTCCTATTTTCAATGTATTAACTTGTATTAGAGTACATAATGCACATTAATGTATAGAAACCCTAATTTTAGAAATTTTTAGTAAAACTCAGATTTAGGTTTTGAAAACATCTTATTAGGTTCTCCTTATCAAGAAAACATATTTTTATGTTACTTTTGGAGTTATGATGATTAAGATGTACTTTTTATAGATTTTATGCATGAAATTCATTTTCCAAAGATCACCCTTCGTCAAACCTTGAAATCAGACCCCCAAAGCATTTCTTTTCGATAGAGATTAATTTTTTTATTCCAAAACATGTTTACTTGTCAAATTTTGATAAGCGGATTAAAAGATATGAATTTTTCAATTTGAACAAATCAGGAAATGACAAGTCAGAAATCTTCAAGAGAGAGGAAGAGTGAGAGAGAGAGAGGAAGAAAACACCATTTGACCCAAGATTAGGGTTGGAGATGCATAGGTAACCAAAATAGATCTTCTAGAGAAGGTAAAACTACAAGAACCCAAAACCTTAGAAGAACATTGTAAATAGAGATGGAGATCATCGATTTTAAACATGGAAGCATGAATTTTAAGCATGTAGTAAGTAATATATGAGAAGGGGTTATAAAACTCACCTCTAGGTAGGTGGATAGGTTCAATTAGCAAGGTTCCCAAGCTATAAAGGCTAGTTTCTACAACAAAGCTCCTATCTCGAGAAAGAAGCACCTTCTCCACTTTAAAGGTGAAAAACCCTAGCAAAAGAACATGGAGATGAGGTGTTTAAGGGCTCTAGGTGGGGTTTCACCACGGAAGGCCATGGTTCCAACCTAGAAGAAGGTGGGAGGAAGACGAATAGCATGAAAATAGGGAAGGAAATGAGGAAACTTACTAGTTTTGGCCGAAATCACCAAGAAGGGGCTTTAGAAACCCTAAATAGAGAAAATTTGGAACCCAAGGAGTTTTCTTCACCAAGGTAAGCACTCTCTTTTACCTTGGGACAGAAGCTTCATGGACAAATAGAGTAGGAACTATGCTCTAAGATGGAGGAAAGAGAAGTAGAGTAAGATTTTTTTTGAATTGGGAGGTGGGAAGGGGTAGATATGGCCTTATAAAGAAGGGGGCAAGCATGAGGTGTCTATGGGACTTTCCATGTGTCCTCAACCTAGGGCTTCATGGCCATGCAAGAGGATAGATCATAGAGGCTTATTGAATATCAAATGTAGATGCTAAAATCCCATGGAGACTTCTAGACCATCCCCACCGACCTCCAATCAAAGAAATAACCCTATTGGTTGATAGCTTTTAAAGATAAGCTCATTTATAAAGAGGGTAATCCCTAAAATGCCCTTGGAGAGAAACACCTTCAAACCAAGGTGAAACTAGGTGCCCTATGGTTAAAAATCTCAATAATGGTAAGGTAATATCTAAGGATTATAATTCATGTGATAATTTGCAAAGAAAACCTCCCAATTGGGTAAATTGCATAAAAGTCCATAATGTACCTAAAATTGTATAACTTGCACACACAACATCCAAATTGAACCAAATTTGAAACTTAGGCTTATTTTATGATTTCAAAACACATAAAAAAGTTAGATTAAGGTTTAGAAAACCTAACTAAGGTCCTTAAATAGACTTTCACTGAGTAATTTGTGCATAAACCCTTTTATTGGTACAAATAGTGAATAAATGTTCATCAAACCACTATAAATTCCACTAAGTAAACATCAAGGACATAAAGGACATAATTGAAAGGAAAACTTGGGAAAAAGGGTTGCATGGAAATTACAACTAAGATTCAGTATGTTACACAATCAATCCTTAATTTTGTAGAATTTGTTTAGGGTTTGTACGTTGTAACTTGATTGATGTACTAAAAGATACCCAATTGGAATATCTAATCAAGTGAAACCATAATCATGTAGTTACCTTGTACCATAGATTCATCTTTAGCATCAGTATCTAGCTGGATGGTGAAATGAGTAACTCCTACGGGAAACTCGGAGCGCATATTATTGAATATGCAGGGTATCAGTGGAGAAAACTCTCAGTATCCTTAAATTGTTTATCTAGTGGTATAATGAATTGTTAAGGAACGGCCATGTGTGGGTCTATTCTCTAGTGTTATGTCATGTACCAAGGCAAGCTAGTTGTTTTACAGGACCATAACTTTCACTATGAGTTTCTGTCTTTACAGGACTATAGATTTGGCTATAAGTTGTTGTTTAGCAGTTTGACTGTTATGTCACTACATTGTAGACTCGATTTGGATGAGTAGTGTTGATGGAAATCATGGATTCTATCTCTTCCATAGAACTTGTATGGTACTAATTTTGACTTAGTAGTGATCAGTTGGATTTGAGTGGTATGCCTCAAATACTCAGGGCATAATAATAAAAGTGATAATACAGTCGTGTAGTATATTTTCTTCGGGTCAAATACAAACCACATTGAATGACCAAGGGACTTATTTCTTGTAATGTTTAGATTATAACAGTTATACATGTTCTTCATATTTCTCCTAAAAGCATAAGATGTTCTACTACTCAGTTGTAAGTGCTTAAACTATTTAATCAGTATTTATTACTTTACTTAACTGCTTTATTATCTTACTATTCTTATAATAGATGTCGGTGAAGAGTTATATCTCTCGCTGGGATGTTTGGTCTCACCTTGTGGGTTCCACAACTTTTTAGGTGGTCATAGATGAGGAGGTCGAGGTAGTAGTGTAGGTGATGAGCAGCAAGGAGAGCAGTAACTGTTAGAGGTTGGATATGCTACCAAAGTTTTGTAGTAGAGTACAATGTGTCATCCTTGTACTCTCAGATCTTTGGGAAGATTTTGTTGTTTTATATATCGACATGTAGATTTTGGCTTTGTGCCATAAGTGTATAGAAATGGCATGTGCAAATAAACAAGTTGTAATAGGTAACAGTTGTGGCTTGGTAGCCTTTGAACATGATATGTAACATCTTTTGGCATATATGTAATACAGATGGCCTGAGTTGAAAGCTTGCTTATAAAATACTCCTACTTGAGATATTGAATTGCAAATGGTTTTAATTTACCCTGGTTTGTAGTAATATTGCTATTAGTGGTAATTCCGCTCTTTGTTTAAGTAATCTCGTTTTGTGTGGCAAAGGGTGTCACATCCGGTGGTATCAGAGCTATAGGTTCATTGAGTCTACAGGAACATAAGACTAGGGTTTGAGTTTGTTCTAGTATCCTCCAAAATATCGTATGGTCACTTCTACTCATGCATAGGAAGAAGAGAAGAAAAGATGTATGCAGAACATGAAGAACATGTTGTTGAAGGTGGTGTTGCTGCACCAGGAGGTGGTGCATGGAGGCAAGAAAGGGTACAAGTTGTTCTTGAAGTGCCTCAAGTTGACCCAGCCAATGTAGCCAACCCAGCATTCCAGACTATATTTGGACAATTCATGTATACAATGTCACACATGGCAGATAGGACGCCTGCAACCCAACCTAGGGAAACTATTCTAGGTGTTGAAACTCATGGGTCTGGGAAGACTTTTGAGAGACTTTGACATGTATGAGTGTTGGAGTATGTGGGAACATCTGATCTAGCTGATGCAACTATATGTTTGGTCGAGTTGGAAAAGGCTTTCAAAATCCTCAATATCCCCAAAGAGGATAAGGTGAAACATGTTGTATATCTATTAAAGGGGAGTGTTAGTCATTGGTGAGCCATAGATGACTAGAAAAGGTCGGGTGTTGTGATTAGTTGGGAAGAATTCTGAATGGAGTTCATAAGTTTGTACTTTCCAGAGACTTATTTGGATGACAAGATTGTATAGTTTTAGAATATCCAACAAGGATATATGTCAATCAGTGCTTATGAAGCTAAGTTTATGAGGCTTCTGAGGTTTTGTTCGCATATGGTTGCAACGAACAAGGAGAAGATCAGAAGCTTTGAGAAGGGTCTGAGTTCTAAGATGACAACCCCAGTGTCATCTTTAGTGAATAGGGAGAGGATTGCCACTTTTGTGGAATCAATTAGGAGAGTGGAGAGTTCAGTGATTGATGGAGCTGGGACTTACACCAAAAGATTTTCAGTCTTCCAATGGGAGTCCCAGAATTCTATCACCAAAAACCCTAGAGAGGATTGATGTCTTCCCTAGGTTTACCTAGAACTGGTGCTTAGATAACAACTCCAACCCCATAAGAGTATGGAAGCCTTATCATAGTACAGATTTAGGATCGAACCCAAAAGACAACGGTCTTGTTGTAAGCAACAAGATGGAAAACGTACAGCACTTCACTTAGTTATTTTACTAATTGGCACTTATATCAAAAGGTTGGATTTTGATTGGTTTTTAGACTAAAGCATGAAAAGTAAATAAAGCAAGTAAAACTAAGATTTAACAAATGATGATGAATCACTGGGTTTAAGCAGGTATTTACCACCGCTACCCATGCATTGTATATGTACTAAGCAAGCAAGACTTATAAGCTAGATGCATGGATGTTCCACAAGACCGATGCCTTATAAGACAAGAGCGATGCATTGCATCCAAGGATGTTCCACAAGACCGATGCCTCGTAAGACAAGAGCGATGCATTGCATCCTTCGATGTTCCACAAGACCGATGCCTTATAAGACAAGAGCAATGCATCGCATCCTTCAAGGGTTAAGTAGCTCTCATTCGGTACATTTCTACGTGTCAATGAAGATATGTAGTCTTCCAAAGAGAGAATCTTACTCAACCTCATGAAACGTGCATCTAAAACTAACAAGAGAGCGATAATTATCAAATCGAATAGTATCTTTGTAGGCCTAGTCTCCTATTCGGATAACCTAGCTACGAGAAGTGCGGGAATGTTGCAACGCCAGCCATTCCCGATCAAATGGTCACATGCTTTACATCATTCCCCTCGCAAAGTGTGTTCCTCGACTTACCAAGGTTACTTCCATACAGATGGAAGTGCAACGGATGATAGCGAGTTTACTCCACTCTTTGAGATACACTCCTAGACACCGAAACGGATGCGTGGTGAATACACACACCAGAAACCAACACTAAATCGGTATTCGAGTCTCGAGAGTGGTCATAGAAAAACCACAACAAAAGACAATAGATGCATACAAGAACGTGGCCATCATTCAAGCATGTATGAAACGATTTAGTATTAAAACGAAAGGATAACATCTTTTTAGTACAAAGTACAAAACATGGGCAGCGGGGCTAGTCCCCGCGCCCCAGTGGATGGAACTACTCGCTCCTCATAGAGGGAGCAACAAAGGAGGAGGCAAGAAGAGATAGAAAGAACATCATCTCCACTGAGGAGAGAAGGTTGAACCCTTGGTGGAGAGAGCAACGATCTCCACCTTTCGTGGCTTGCTTGACGACGGATCTTCTCCTATCACCTTCTTTGTTGATGAGAGAGAAGGTAGCTTTGTAATGGAACGTGAGTCTCAGACCAGAAGCCTCGGGCGGTGGATGGAGTTGTTCTGGTACTAGAGAGGCAGCCTCTGGATGTCTGGACCCTCCTCAGGGATGGCCCTTGAGGTCTTATTTATAGGCCTTGAGTGAGGTCAAACGGTCTGGAGACCGTTTGGGTTCAAACGGTCTTGAGACCGTTTAGCGTCAAACGGTTTTGAGATCGTTTGGCGTCAAACGGTCTTGGGACCGTTTGAACTCCATGCGGTCTTGGGACCGTTTGAACTCCATGCGGTCTTGGGACCGTTTGAACTCCATGCGGTCTTGGGACCGTTTGGCTTCATGCGGTCTCGGGACCATTTGAACTCCATGCTGTCTTGGGACCGTTTGGCTTCATGCGGTCTCGGGACCGTTTGAACTCCATGCGGTCTTGGGACCGTTTGGCTTCATGCGGTCTCGGGACCGTTTGAACTCCATGCGGTCTTGGGACCCTTTGGCTTCATGCGGTCTCGGGACCGTTTGAACTCCATGCGGTCTTGGGACCGTTTGGCTTCATGCGGTCTCGAGACCGTTTGAACTCCATGCGGTCTTGGGACCGTTTGGCTTCATGCGGTCTCGGGACCGTTTGAACTCAATGCGGTCTTGGGACCGTTTGGCTTCATGCGGTCTCGGGACCGTTTGAACTCTATGCGGTCTTGGGACCATTTGGCTTCATGCGGTCTCGGGACCGTTTGAACTCCATGCGGTCTTGGGACCGTTTGGCTTCATGCGGTCTCGGGACCGTTTGAACTCCATGCGGTCTTGGGACCGTTTGGCTTCACTCGGCCTTGAGGTTGGTTTATTCTTTTATGATTTTTTTGTGCTTTTTCTGCAAGTGTAAAAGGAAAAAGTTAGTTTGATGATGTATTTACAAAAAGGGGTAAAATTAGGTTTATGTACCGTATAAACGTAAAAAGAGTATGGAAAACTAAAGAAAAAGACTAAGATAAACTACTAAAATAGGAGGTTATCACCCCCCTAACTTAGAGTCTAGCTTGTCCTCAAGTTAGATAGAGCTGAGACATGAAATGGCGAGGCGATCTTAATTAGGGTCTCCATACTCTTGCTTCAATTCTTGACCTGAGTTCCCCAGGGGTCATATCGAGGCTTATTGCATGCCTTGATTCTTTTGGATTTCGAGAGTTGCTTGGATCTCAGGGTTTTTCCGTATCTCAAAATTTGCCTTGGGACCACATTTATTTTGTGCATGCCGTTGACTCTAATCAACTGTATACCTCTCTGGAAACCTATTGGAAGCTAGAGAGGATATGAGGGTTGGCTAAAGGCTTTGAAGTGTAGCTCCCCTTCGAGTGGGGGAGGGGCTGTCTATGCTTTTTAGGATCTCACTACCGGGCACGACACATCTGCCTTTATGAGGGCAGCTGAATGTACCGGCCGGGCAAGTCCTTTATGAGCCTTTTCATATACTTGGAACTTTTAGGGTTTCACTACCGGACGCGACACATCTGCCTTTGTGAGGGCAGCGGAATGTGCCGGCCGGGTGAGCCCTTTATCAGTTCTTCATATAGGTCCTTATGCGTGGCACAACTCTCATGATTTTATTCGTCTCTCTAGCTTTTATTCAAAAACTCACAGGCTTGGGTTTTGGAATGAGGATTTATTTTGGGCGGCCAAGCCTCTTTTATTTTGAAGAGAGGAAAGCTGTTCTTAAAGTTTTTCAGCATGCACTTATTTGGTTTGTGGTCCACTTGCAGAACTTTTTGATTCGGAAGTTGCCTAATTTCCCTCTCATCCTCGAGATCTCGGCTTATTTCTACCCTGATTTTGACCTGTGGAGAGTCAGATAAAGAATTGAAGCAAAAATACGGGATCCATAGTAGGTGGAAATTGATAAATCGCCATTTGGTATCTGAGTGCTATTTACTTGCAGAGACTAACATGATTCTAGGGTTAGTTGAGGTGACTATTTTTGAAAAAGAATTGTGAAAAGAATTAAGACTTAAAGAATTGTAAAAAAAAATTTAAGAATGAAGAAATGTATGGAAAAAGGAAGTATAGAAGTTGATACCTAGCCCTTGTCTAATGTATCCCCCCCCTAACTTATCACACACTCTGTCCCCAGAGTGGCAAGGTGATAGGTTGAGAAATCATTAGAACAAGGGCTGCAGGTTAAGGTAGATTTTCGTTTGCCCCTGGAGAACGGAGTAGTGTAGATGCGAACTGCCCACGTAAGGCGTGGTAGTCCACGTCAGTCATTTCCTCCACTGGTCTTTGGAGAACGATTATGGTGTACATCCAGTAGAGGACGTGGAAGCCGCAGTCGTTGGATTGTCGTATTTGCTGGGGGCATTTGTGGCAGAAGGCGGGGCGATTGAAGTGTTCCTTGATGTATGCCTTAGTGTGCTGACTCAGAAGCTCTATTAATTTCGCAGCGCACTCTTTTGCCGTTTCTTCTGTTGGCGTCTTGGGTGTTACGACGTAGTGTCGTTGTCGGGCGTTGAACTGGCTGTCGGAACTGTTGTATATTGTAGTTGTTCCGTCTTGGAGGTTAGTTGCCAGAAGAATCCAGTGCTCTTGATGCAGGATTGGTAACATGATGAACTTCGGCGTTGTATGTTGGAGATATGCGATCAACGCTTCCGTTGTGCCAAAGTTTTTGAGTTTGAGTAGATCATCCTTCATGTATGGGGACGCCATGTATGTATCTGGATTATGTTGGCCAATCTGAGACTAGTAAGCTGTCATGAGACTGACAGAAAGTTGCCCTTTATCTTGCAAAGTCTCTCGCAGTGAATCGGCCATCACGATAATGTCTTGAGACATGAATACTATGCCATCTTTTTCTGCGGAGAGATTCGCCATGATGATGCGCATTTCAAGGTCGGTGAGACCTTTGCAAGAATCGCGATCAAAATCAGGAAAAGTTGGTTTAGTGGTGTAAGCAGGATCGTTCTTGCTGGTATCTTCTTCTGGCGACTTGTGTTGTTCAGACTCTTTCAGAATTTGGCAGAAGGGTCGCCGTTGTCGACGTTGTACAGCTGGATAGAGATACCTTGGAACATCATCTGGTGACATAGTCGGATCGTTGAAATATCTTCTGTCACAGATGAGCTCCATGGCGTAGCGTCCTCGTAACGAATGGAAGTCTTCAGCTGCCAAATCGGTGAAAGGAATTTCTTGGTTCAGCGCTTGGATATGTCGGATGGTGTAGAAAGCGCTGTCCCCAGATCCCGTGGTGGCTTGAACTGGAGGGTTAATGATTCTGAACCAGGGTTGGCTCCAGTCTTGACGAAGAGAAGGGCGTACAGCCCAGATTACTTTGAGCAGCCGGAAGGGTATACATCGGGCTTCACCTGCTACGTCTCCGACGAAGTTTATTATGCCGGCTGGTAGCTCGGCGTTATTGTAGTTGTAAACTTTAGCGTCCCTTGCTTCGGTATCTACTATCATAAAAAGTCAGTGGTCCGAGACTTGGAATGGCATTGTGATATAGCGTGCCCGACGCGCTAAACCGGCACGCAGCCGCTCAATCGACCGCGCGCGCAAGCTTTTGTGTAAAAGGCCAAAAGACAATGCGGGTGAAGCGTTGAAGGCTGGTTGTATCCGCTGTTTACTTCTATAGATTTCTATACAGTTGGCGAGGAGGACACGGAAGATTGGCATTGGCATCGTAGACCGGGGTGGGAGGATGCAACGAAAATTTTCACGTGTCAACGTACGCCTGGTTTTTGTATTATTGTAAACTATGTCATCCCCCGCTTTTGCATCGTCTACTATAGTGTTCAGGATGAAGATGTCCTGAGCATCTAAAGTAGAGATGGCTGTCGTATCAAGATCGTGCATTTTTTGTGGGAGAGGAGGTGGCGGGGGGAGGTCTTGTGGTGGAGGGGAGGCGTGCTGTTCGGGGGCCTCTTCATGGCCTTTGAGGTTGTCATCTAGATCGGAGGCGGGGTCAAGATCTGCGTCAGTATCTAGACTCACTCGGTCTGCCTCGTCTAGGTAAGGGGTAGAAGGTGTTGAGGAGGGGGGAGAAGTTTTTGGCGAGGTAGCGCTGGCTCCTAGTATGCATTGTTGGAGCTCAGCGAAGGTCGCATCCTTGGCAGCTTCCCCCATTGACCCCATAGCGGAGTAATCAAAGAATTGGTCCCCGTAAGAGATGTTTACGTTGTCATGCTGTGGGGACTTGGGGTGGTAGTCACTTTCCTGGTGATCTTTATCAGACCCTTTATGGGAGGGTCCTGCTGCGTTCCCGGGGTCTTCACCGTCATCGTGCTTGTCTCCTGAAGATGTGTCTTTATTGGAGTCAGCAGATGAATCGGATTCATCTTCTTTTTCATCATCATCGTCGTTGTCGGCCGCGGCTTCGTCGGTTGTCTTCTTGTTAGTCGACTTTTTGCACCACCGGTGAGTGGCTTGTAGCTCATCGAAAGCCACTTGCAGATGCTCGTGTTTCTCGAGCAGTGCGTCGTGGGCTTCTTTGAGATCTGTGTATCTGCCCTCGGCGGAGAGGAGGCGTGCTGTCAGATCTGTGACTTGGGCACGTAGTTGTTGTGTTTCATTGATATTAGCTTCCTCTTGATGATGATGGAGCTGCGTAATTGTGTCGTCGATGGTGGCCAGGTGCTTGCTTAGCTCTTCTTGATTCTGCTCAAGCTTGCGGAGATTCTCTTGCAGAGGGTGAGTCTGGTTAGAGATCTCATCGACTTTTCTTGTCGTAGCTTCTTGCTGGCGCTTTGCCCCAAGGATCAGGTCTGGCAAGTTGTTAGTGTGGCTGTTGATAAGCTCAACTTGCCTAGCCACTTCATCCTGTCGTTACTGGATGCCTTGTAGGACGACAGGAAGAGCTCGATGTTGGTTGTTGATCCTGGTTACCTGTTTAGATAAATCCTGTACACAAGAAAAAAATAGAATGTAATAGGTTAGAAGGATTGGTGAGGAGGTTTCAGACAGCGTCAAATTGACGGCCGAATTCCTCACCGATGTTAGTAAGGGGGGCCCCAGAGGCGGAAGGGTGATGTGGCTAGGGCCTATGTGGGATGGTGGTAGTGTCTTGCGGAAGAGACAATGATGATGGCCCGAACTACGTAGTGACTGTTGATGAAGTCACCAGCGGTGTCGGGGTGGTGGCGGATGTGAAGAGTGGTGGTATTTGTGGCGAAAAAGGTGGCACTGATGATGAAGGGGTGGGAACTGTGGATGTGAATGGAAAGGTGGTGAAGTCGGGCATGGAGGTGGAGAAAGGGAAGCCCGATGTTAGGGTGGGTGAAAAGGTGGATGTGAATGCTGGCGTGGATGTGGGGAGGAAAGTAGTGGTGGGGGCAGCGGAGAGCTGCTCATTTAGACTCTGGATGAAAGAGTCAAATGAGGAAGTTGTTAAGATTTCATCGTTGAACCGCTCGTCCTCCGGGTTTGGGCGGGACGTTGGTGTCCCCAACAGCTGTTGGGCCTGCAGCAACCTCCTAGAAGGTCGTTTGACAGGGATTTTTGTAGGTCGAGCTGTCGGGGCTGTGATGCTCGTTTCAGTTGGGCCCGCAATTCGTTTCTTTGCAGCGGGTGTGACTGAAGCTAGTAGATGAGTAAGCTCCTCGTAAGAAAAGAGGAGCTGTGTCATATCATAGTGTGCTAGCTCCGATAACGGAAGGAGGGTTCTTGATGACTTAACCATCGGGCAGAATACATAGTGTAACTTTCCATCCTTTTCTTTGATTATAAACGAATTTTTCAAAGATTGTTCATTTGTAAGGATGTCGCCCTTTATTTGCGTGCATTGGGGTAATAGCCTGTCCATCTTAAAAAATTTAATTATGGATGTGACATGGCCCCCCAAACAGATCTCTTTCCCTATGAAGGCGGCGGATAATTTCTGGACCATCAACCGTCTGATGTTGACTGGCCTTCCGTTGAGGATAGACCAGAGGACAAAGAGGTCTGATATTGTAACGTTTCCTCCTTCCGTTCTTGGAAAAAGTGTGCCAGCTAGGATTTTGTGCAGAGTACGCACAAATCCGGAGTGTATGTTGGACGCTTTGCATGTTTTGGCGTCGTATGTGGGAATCCCAGTTAAGCTTTTCCAGAATGTGTGGCGGTTGAATTCTGGATGATCAGTTCCCACTGATTTGGCCTTTTTTAGCTGCTCCAGGTCGTCAATGAATATTGAATTTAGCATATTCTCTGTTAAGACGACGTTGCTACCGAAGATTTGGGTGACAATCCTTCTATCACCCCCATCCCGTGACCTATCTGCAATGTCGACGGGCTCCTTTGTTAGGTAGGAGAAGAATTCCGTTGTGGGCTCAATGTAGGATATTTCAGGTATTAAGCACAACCTGGTAAGGTTGGCTTGTTGTAGCGCTTTGAAGATGCGCTCGTGAATTCCCATTTTAGCTAGTATGCTGGAGCAAACATACTTGGTTGGTTTAAGGGTTTTATCGGTGGTGATGGAGGTTTGGATGGATAGGTGCTCTGGTGGTGGTATTGGGGCGGTGATGGGAATGAAGGTGGTAGGGATGGTAGCTGCAGGGGTGGTAGTGGTAGCAGCAAAGGTGGATGGTTTGGCGAAGGGTTGGTCCATGGCAGATAGAGGGTGGACTTGTTTTCTTGCCCTCTTGGGGGGCTGCCCAGATGCAGTCTTGGCAGCTTTGCGTTTTCCCTCTGTCTCTTGGGAAGAGGAGTCTTCATCGGGATTCGGTATATAGTCTGATCCTTCATCATCGTCAGAAGAGATGTGCTCGATGTCCTCTTCAGGGGCCTCACCCAAGCATTTGGTGAGGCGAGTTATCTCACACAGGACGTCGATGATCTTGGTCTTGGGAGGGACGGCGCTGGTGGTGTTGTAAGTGTCCCTGATCTGTATGAGCCTGTCTCGCTCTTCCATCATCTGCTCCCTTGTCAGAGCAGGGGCAGTTCCTGAGCCGGAAGTTTTGTTTGCTGGTGACGCCATTTCTGAAAAAGAATAAGAGTTTCATAATTAGAGAAGATTTGAAACAATGTAAATTTGATTTGTAGTTATATCTTTTATATTTTGTGAAAGCAAAAGGGAAACGAAAACCAAACGGTTTCAAGACCGTTTGGTCCCAAACGGTTTGAGGACCATTTGGTCCCAAACGGTTTGAGGACCGTTTGGTTCCAAACAGTTTTGGGATCGTTTGGTTCCAAACGGTTTCAAGACAGTTTGGTCCCAAACGGTTTCAAGACCGTTTGGTCCCAAACGGTTTCAAGACCATTTGGTCCCAAACAGTTTCAAGACCGTTTGGTCCCAAACGGTTTCAAGACCATTTGGAAAGCGAAGAGTCACAGGTCGCCGGCGCGGGATAAGGTGGAACGGTGCGAAGGTGAAGAACGCGCTGGCGCCTTCGAAAACGATGAGAAGAACGGCGACGGCGATGAAAACGGTGGGAGAGTCGGTGAAATCTTTTGACAGCGACGGCGATGGCGGAGCAAGAGACGTCGTGCGATGGTAAAGGGAACGGCACTGGCGCCATGATGGTGGCGACAGAACGGCGCGGAGACGAAGGCGACGGGTCGGTTGATGAAACCATTCGATAACGACGGCGATGGCAGCGTAAGCAGTGACTAGCGATGGAATGAGCAGCGTGGAGTCGTCGGACTACCTTGCGGAAGGTGGACGGAAGGGTGACTTTGCGCGGATGCAACAGGAGCAAGAAGGGAAGTTCTTCGCACGAAAACTCTGGAGAATTCGAATATTCGAAGAGAGAAAGACGGAGGGGTAGGGTTGATATTTATAGTGATTGGTTGGTGACCTTTTGTATTCCAAACGGTTTGAAGACCGCTTGATCCCAAGCGATCTCAAGACCGTTTGGTCCCAAACGGTTTCAAGACCGTTTTGGTCCCAAACGGTTTGAGGACCGTTTGGCTCCAAACGGTTTGAAGATCGTTTGGCTCCAAACGGTTTGAAGACCGTTTGGAGGGGCACAAAGGGTTGTATATTTTTATGTTTGTTTTTGAGTATGTATATTATTTTTTTTTGTATTTTGGTTTATGAATTTTTATGTTGTTTGTTTTATGTATTGTTTTTGTAGTTTTGATTATGTAGATTTTTTTTTGTATTTTTAGATTAATGATGAAAGAACTTAAAGAAAGCAAAACAAATTCAAAAGAAAAAAAAAAGACTAGAAATTAGAGAAGGTGATACTGAGGTCTTGGGTTGCCTCCCAAGAAGCGCCTTGGTTTTATGTCGCTGGCTCGACGAAGTTAAAACATTATTATGCTGCTGTCATAGTATTTGATTGCTCATGTCTATTTGGCCCATGTTTAGGGTTCGATTCAGACTGCCCAGCGAAAGTGCCTGTTGGGGGTTTCAATTGTGCAGCAATCTGGGCAAGCTGTGCTTCAACTGCCTTCTGTTGAGCTTGTTGGTTGGCCAGCATGGTTTGCTGAGACTGAAGCATTTGTTTTATCAAAGATAGCTCATCTTCCGGTTGTGCAGTGATGTTTTTCTGAGGGTTTTGTTGTTGAGACTGTTGAATATGCAATTGCGGGTGAAGTGGGGGATGAGTGTACTGATAGTAGGCTGATTGATTTCTAGGGTAGTTAGCCCTAGGGAAATTGTTCCTTGGGTTCCCTTGATTTTGGTTAAAATTGTTTGGAAATCCAAGAGGCAGCCTACTGTCAAGTCCCCCTTGTGTCTGATGTTGCGGATTCGCAGTTCCAGAGGGATTCCCATACTGGAATCCAGGATGGTTCCTTGGTTGACTGGGATTATAATAAACTTGTCCGGGAATAGTATGGATGGAGTTGACTTGCTCTGGAATCTGATCTTCAGCCTGATTAGTGATGGCCTCATAGGATTGTGGTGGTGGATGTAGATCCATCATCACATTATAGAGCATTCCACAGGAAAGAGTCGGATGATCCGAAGCATGACAAGCTTCACAGGATCCTGTGACGGCTTTGACTTGATGAACCAGCGGGGTTTTCTTCTTATCAATTTCCCCTAGAGTTGTTTTAAGGGTTTGCTGTTTATGAGCTATTGTCTTCAAAGCTTCGGCTATTGACTTTAGTTCCATAGATTCCTCAGCTTTAAAGACTTTAAGGACGCCTTTTCCGGCTGACCGCCCCCAGTTGGACTGGTTTTCAGCTCCTAAAGTAATGATTTTCCAGGCATCTTCATAATTTTTCCTCATGAAATTTCCTCCAGACGAGGAATCTAGGAAATGTTTAATGTCATCGCTTACCCCCCGATAAAAAGTTTCAATCAATTGATTCTGTGAAATTCCATGATGAGGGCATTTGCGTAGAAGTTCCTTGAATCTTTCCCATGCCTCAGCGAGGGTTTCTCCTGGTAGCTGGGAGAAATGGTTGATCTGCCCTCTGATTTCATAGGTCAGCGAGGGTGGAAAGAACTTCTCCAAGAATTTTTCCTCTAGAAGGGCCCAAGTGGTTATGATGGGTTCTCTGTCCAATGAGTTGTACCAACTCAAGGCCCTTCCAGATAAGGTGAAATGAAACAGGTGGAGCATTATTGCGTCGAAAGCAATACCAGCTTGCGGGACCAGGCGGCATAATGCCTTAAACCGTTTCAAATGGTCCATGCAATCATCTCTTGAACCTCCTAAGAAGGAAATTCCTTGCATAATCTGGATCAACTGGGTCCGAATCTCAAAGTTTGGGATGTTGATGATCGGAGGCCGGACCGGGTGGTTGTCTTCGTAATTCTTCAGGACAGCATAGTCCCTCAGTTGCTTGTTTCATAATTCGAGTTGAGCAGCCTCGGTCTCTGCTCTTATGCGGGCTTGCTCTTCTGCTCGTATCTCCGCTTGTATTTGGGCACAGGTGTCTGCAATGAGTTGTGCCCGTTGTGCGGCGATAGCAGCATTGACTCTCTCCATCACTAAAGCGGCTTGATGCTGTTCGTCAGCCATTTGACTAGCGCGTTGGCGATTGAGACGGATTCTGCGGTGGAAACTTCTCTCTACCTCGGAGTCAAACTCCGGATCAGGGGAGAATCCTCGATTATGCGGTGATTGCATATACGGGTTCTACCTGAGTAAAGAAAAGAGAACACCTTTAGATAATGGAGACAATATGAAAGCTTAAAGAAGATGATGAGTTATGATTCAAAAAGAAAGTGTAAAAATCCTAACCAACTAGAAAAATAAACTAAGTGAAATACTAACGTTCTGTTGTCCCCGGCAACGGCGCCATTTTTTTATGGAGCTGGGACTTACACCAAAAGATTTTTAGTCTTCCAATGGGAGTCCCAGAATTCTATCACCAAAAACCCTAGAGAGGATTGATGTCTTCCCTAGGTTTACCTAGAACTGGTGCTTAGATAACAACTCCAACCCCATAAGAGTATGGAAGCCTTATCATAGTACAGATTTAGGATCGAACCCAAAAGACAACGGTCTTGTTGTAAGCAACAAGATGGAAAACGTACAGCACTTCACTTAGTTATTTTACTAATTGGCACTTATATCAAAAGGTTGGATTTTGATTGGTTTTTAGACTAAAGCATGAAAAGTAAATAAAGCAAGTAAAACTAAGATTTAACAAATGATGATGAATCACTGGGGTTAAGCAGGTATTTACCACCGCTACCCATGCATTGTATATGTACTAAGCAAGCAAGACTTATAAGCTAGATGCATGGATGTTCCACAAGACCGATGCCTTATAAGACAAGAGTGATGCATTGCATCCAAGGATGTTCCACAAGACCGATGCCTCGTAAGACAAGAGCGATGCATTGCATCCTTTGATGTTCCACAAGACCGATGCCTTATAAGACAAGAGCAATGCATCGCATCCTTCAAGGGTTAAGTAGCTCTCATTCGGTACATTTCTACGTGTCAATGAAGATATGTAGTCTTCCAAAGAGAGAATCTTACTCAACCTCATGAAACGTGCATCTAAAACTAACAAGCGAGCGATAATTATCAAATTGAATAGTATCTTTGTAGGCCTAGTCTCCTATTCGGATAACCTAGCTACGAGAAGTGCGGGAATGTTGCAACGCCAGCCATTCCCGATCAAATGGTCACATGCTTTACATCATTCCCCTCGCAAAGTGTGTTCCTCGACTTACCAAGGTTACTTCCATACAGATGGAAGTGCAACGGATGATAGTGAGTTTACTCCACTCTTTGAGATACACTCCTAGACACTGAAACGGATGCGTGGTGAATACACACACCAGAAACCAACACTAAATCGGTATTCGAGTCTCGAGAGCGGTCATAGACAAACCACAACAAAAGACAATAGATGCATACAAGAACGTGGCCATCATTCAAGCATGTATGAAATGATTTAGTATTAAAACGAAAGGATAACATCTTTTTAGTACAAAGTACAAAACATGGGCAGCGGGGCTAGTCCCCGCGCCCCAGTGGATGGAACTACTCGCTCCTCATAGAGGGAGCAACAAAGGAGGAGGCAAGAAGAGATAGAAAGAACATCATCTCCACTGAGGAGAGAAGGTTGAACCCTTGGTGGAGAGAGCAACGATCTCCACCCTTCATGGCTTGCTTGACGACGGATCTTCTCCTCTCACCTTCTTTGTTGATGAGAGAGAAGGTAGCTTTGTAATGGAACGTGAGTCTCAGACCAGCAGCCTCGGGCGGTGGATGGAGTTGTTCTGGTACTAGAGAGGCAGCCTCTGGACGTCTGGACCCTCCTCAGGGATGGCCCTTGAGGTCTTATTTATAGGCCTTGAGTGAGGTCAAACGGTCTGGAGACCGTTTGGGTTCAAACGGTCTTGAGACCGTTTGGCGTCAAACGGTCTTGAGACCGTTTGGCATCAAACGGTTTTGAGATCGTTTGGCGTCAAACGGTCTTGGGACCGTTTGAACTCCATGCGGTCTTGGGACCGTTTGAACTCCATGCGGTCTTGGGACCGTTTGAACTCCATGCGGTCTTGGGACCGTTTGGCTTCATGCGGTCTCGGGACCATTTGAACTCCATGCGGTCTTGGGACCGTTTGGCTTCATGCGGTCTCAGGACCGTTTGAACTCCATGCGGTCTTGGGACCGTTTGGCTTCATGCGGTCTCGGGACCGTTTGAACTCCATGCGGTCTTGGGACCGTTTGGCTTCATGCGGTCTCGGGACCGTTTGAACTCCATGCGGTCTTGGGACCGTTTGGCTTCATGCGGTCTCGGGACCGTTTGAACTCCATGCGGTCTTGGGACCGTTTGGCTTCATGCGGTCTTGGGACCGTTTGAACTCCATGCGGTCTTGGGACCATTTGGCTTCATGCGGTCTCGGGACCGTTTGAACTCTATGCGGTCTTGGGACCGTTTGGCTTCATGCGGTCTCGGGACCGTTTGAACTCCATGCGGTCTTGGGACCGTTTGGCTTCATGCGGTCTCGGGACCGTTTGAACTCCATGCGGTCTTGGGACCGTTTGGCTTCACTCGGCCTTGAGGTTGGTTTATTCTTTTATGATTTTTTTGTGCTTTTTCTGCAAGTGTAAAAGGAAAAAGTTAGTTTGATGATGTATTTACAAAAAGGGGTAAAATTAGGTTTATGTACCGTATAAACGTAAAAAGAGTATGGAAAACTAAAGAAAAAGACTAAGATAAACTACTAAAATAGGAGGTTATCAGTGATAGAGAATCATGAGACAAAGGCCAGGAAGAAGTCTGCACAGTACCAAGGACAATCTTTTAGAGGCTTCAAGAAGCCAAGGTTCTCAGCACCTCAGTCTCAATAGAGGTCAGTGACTCATTCGCAGTGGACACAAAGCAAAGACAGAGGTCATAGTTTTCCTCCTATGGGAGATCGTAGTGCACATTAGTGTCTGTGACAGGGTCGTCTAGGCCGTGGTATGAGAACAAAACATGTTTCAAGTGCATACAGGTGGGGCATACTAAGTGGTACTGCCAGGTAAAGGATGAAAAGGTGACTCAGCAGCCAAGGCAGAGTTAGTAAGGGTCGCAACAGCAAAAATAGTATAGTGGCAGTGGCAGAGGACACAGATAGGCATCATAGGCCAATTCTTCAAGACATGTTGGTAGAGGAAGAGGGTGACAACATGAGATGAGAATATTGTTTGTGTAATGAAGATGAGTATCTCCATCAATTTTCTTTAGGCACAGACTGTCCCAGTCATCGATGTCATGGATGATGTAGGGTCCCTCCCATTTAGGATTAAACTTGCTTCTGGAATCAGTGTTTTGGATGACTTGCAATACTAGATCACTCTTTGAAAATCTATGAGGTTGAACCTTGTTGTTGAATGCTTGAACTGTTCTTGCTTGATAGCATTGTGCATGGTGCATGGCTTTTTCCTGTCATTCTTCAAGAGTGTTGAGGTTGTATACTCAACTTTCAAGGCATTTAATCTTTGAGGTATCTACTTCTCATAATATATAGAGCAAAGGGATTTGCATTTCAATAGGAAGGACTACTTTTATCCCATTCACTAGGGAGTATGGCAAATCATATATTGAAGCTCTAATGGAAGTGTGGTAGGCCCACAAAGCCATTGGAAGGTGTTCATGCCATTTGGCATGAGAGATGATAGTCCTCTTCAAAATCTTGATCAAATTTTTATTAGCAACTTCTACATCTCTGTTCATCTATGGTCGATAGGGCAACGTTTGATGATGTTTGATCCATAAAAGTCTAAGTACTCCTTGATGGTCTTGGTGATGAAGTTTTTTTGTTATCTAAAATGATGTCATGCGACTCTTGAGGTACTTGATGACTTTATGAGCTGGTTTGTTAGAGATAGACATTGCTTTGACCCATTTGGCAAAGTAATCAATTGTGACTAGGGTGGATCGATTTCCCTTTGATGCCTTAGGGTTGATCTTGTCATTATGTTGATAATCCATGTTGAGAATAGCCAAGGCATGGCCATGTTGTAAAGTTGATCTGCACACAGGTGGATATAGCCATCATGGATTTGAAAAGCTTGGCACTTGCGAACAAACTTGCAGCAGTCTATTTCCATGGTGTTCCAATAGCACTCTAGGATTTTATCATTTTGTCTAGCATGAATCCATTGATGTGCATGCCACATAACCCAACGTGGACTCTCTTCATTAGATCTTCCACTTTTGTAGGAAAATATGGTGGCCGAAACAAAATTTCTTGTCATATTCCCAATAAAATAGTGAATCACGTCAATAATGATGAAGGCAAATAAAAGTTGCAAGGTATATACCCGGTCTTGGAGCAACTCCAATGAATATCCTTGCAGCAATGTGCTTCTTTCTTAAGCTGCACCCAAATGGTTGTCAGTGGAAGTGTCCTGGTGTAGCACCACAAATAGAGGTTGATGCCATCATTATAGTGTGGTGGCAATAGCCTCAACATGCTAGCGTTGACTTTCTCCCCTTTTTTATCTCTCCTGTTTATGGGTATGATGCCTCTGGCTCTCACATTGCCACAACCTTAAGACTAGGAGACTTGTCCTGAGAGACTTGGGCACCCCCTTTATATAGGAGTGAATGGGTTAAGGTTTCCACAAACCTGGGGACACGAGGAGACAGATTTCATGAATATTCAGTTGACGGAAATCACGATTTAGTTGACTGGAGCATCTAGTCGGCCGATTGGAATGTTTTCCTATTAGAAAACATATTGGATTTCAATGTGATGACCAATGCACAACATGACATCTGCATCAATGTTTGATCCAATCTTACCGATTGTCCAATCAGTCGACTAGACTTCTCTATTGGTCAAATGGAATTCCCAATCAGTCGACTAGACAATCCAATCACCAACTGTCAGTCAATGTTGTTTAAGTTGATTAACTAAACATTTAGTAACCAAGTTAAACCTTATTCATGAGTAAACTCCTATTCCAGCTGCATCCTATGTTTGTGACCCTATGTATCCAAAATTACATTGGGTGTGAATGTCCATAATTGGATTATGACATCACAAACAATGAGAGGTATCTAGCAACACACCATTACTACCCAAGTAATTGGAAAGTTGGAGAACAACTTCAACCTACAATCTGTGATCAATGTTATAATGATCGTATAGTTCCTCTGTCTCTTATATACACATCAAATTTAAGGCATGGAATCATCATCCTCTTAATATTAAATCCATGTTCCTTGAACTATAGTATACTATATGAGATTTGTGTGAGCTCACATATCACATATTGATTCACAATATGGCTTTACATTTCTCAGTCTCTCTTATCAAGTGGCCAAGATATCAACTTTGACAAGAGGGGAAAATCGCATCTACATCACTCATCGTCGATCCCCATGTGTCACAATAGACCCCAACATCATCTTTATGGTAACATTTATTCAAGGTCATGTTGGACTGTGTTAAAGTACATTGAACAACATGTGATGTGTGTAGTGACTTTACGCCTAAGAACCACAATCACTACTATCACTATGAGAGTTGATTCTAACTACCACTCAATGGTTTCCATGTGCCACTCTTGAGGTGGGTCTATCTGATACACTGTTATCTAACAATTACCTATGTGTTTGTCTTGATGTCACATATTATGACGAATGAGATTCTATCATCATTCGAGTACACATTCTAGTCTTATGTATTATTGTTGTTTATATTGTTTATGTTGGATCGATGGGCTCTAGAGGGGGGTGAATAGAGCTACACACACTTCACAAAATCGATTAGACCACCAATTTAATTGTAGTGCAAAAACTAATGCAAGCAGCAATTTGATATCCTATTCTAGCATACAAAGCAAGGATAAGAGATAATGAATATCATGCACTTGGACAGGTGGTTTAGAGTGGTTCCACATCCTAAACTTTGGAGCGATGTCAGTCCACTACCTAGAGTTGGTTAGACTCTAGGATTTGCAACTTGGTCCTCTTATATATCACGATAAGATTACAAGATACACAAACCACACAACCAAGGGCTTAATTACTCAATCTAAGATCTTCTACCTATCCAAGGACTTACCCACAAAGCGAGATTCTTTGGCCTTCTTCAAAGGACTTACCTAATCTCACCTTTGTCTTCAGCCTTGCAGGATTGACCTATCTTACTTGAGCTTTCCTTGCACCTCTCCTTCACTTGGAGAGCTTGCCCACGTTTTCCCTTCACCAAGGGAGCTGGAGCAACGATCAATCTTCACTCTTGAAGATCAGCAACACATCTTCCCCTTCACTCGGAGAAGAACAGCAGCAACTCCTCTTTCACTCAGAGAAGTAGCTTCAGTCAATCTTCAATTTGATTTGGAGGTAGGAAGAAAGAAAGGAGAGCTTTACATAGCACAAATGATAGCTCTCATACACAGGGACCTATCTCACTCACGAATTTGTCTTGAAGGTAGAGAGAGAAAGGGGCTCAAGGGCTTGGAACACTCTCAACTAAGCTAGAACCAAGTTTGCAATGGAAGAGCAGCTTGGAATGAAGTCCAAGGGGTTCTATTTATAGTTGAGGGTGGCCCTTTATGTTTTGGGACACTTGGGTGCAAAATAGGTCGTTTTTCCTTCAAGAAAACGGCTATATTTTTGCCCAAAACAATTCACCAATGGTCATATTACTTTTTCTACAAATTCCGTACATTGCATTCGGTCGAGTATCAATGGGTGTAACTCGACCGATCAAGTAGCAGGCAATCCGATGTTCAAATGATCGGTCGAGTTTGTTCTGAGGAAACTCGACCGACCATTTCAACTAGAAATGGCCTACTACCCAATCGGTCGAGTTCTGTGAGTGCACAACTCGACCGATTGCAATCTTCAGAAAATCGAATCAGGATGATCGATCGAGTTTCAGGGTGGGAAACTCGACCGACCAAGTGCCTGAAATTGATTTTCTAATTTGCAATAAAAGTGATTAGCACTTGGTGAATTTTTTCCCAAACAATTTTCTCTTCTAAGTTACAAGCATATTCATCGTTACAAGTGATTACATTTATGTTCTAAGGTGATTTACATAGAAATCCTAAAAAGCACACTTGTAGTCAATTTGGCTTGCACTTGGCCCATTCTAGGGCTTTGTATATATGATCCTTTTCATGTACCTAATGCCTGCAAACAATCTTAAAATGCACATGTTAGATACAAATGAATGGAATGGTTAAGTCATTATCAAAATATAGGTAATGTACAACCTCTATGTCAACATTCTCCCCCTTTTTGACAATGACAAACCATTCCTCAAACATATTGAAAAGGATAAGAAAGTTATACCTTTGCCTTGTGAGTTAGGGGGATTCATGATAAGAACAATTTGAATTTGCTCCCCCTCAAATTATGCTTCCTCTCACCTGCATGTTAGGTTTTCTATACATAGAAAAACCAATATCCATGTAATATGTAATCCTTTGCATGTCATATGATCAATCAACAGATTAACAAGAAAAGGATCACTTAGTCAAGAAAGCAATAGTATAATCACAAGAAACAATATGATTGAGTCTCAAACCATGAGATATTTCTCCCCCTTTTGACATTATCAAAAAGGTAGGGGGTGTAGAACAGCAAAAAACTAGGTCTTCTCCAAGACTCAACCACACATATATGCAAAAGATAATAGACAACATTGTAAAGGCATATAACATACAACCACAGAGGAGAAACATACAATCTAAGTCAGAATCAAAATATAGCTCAACAAACACCAAGCATAAGATAACACAGATTAAATAGCCAAAGTGTATAGCAATGATATTCCAACTCAGACATATGTTCTCATAAGCGACTACAACCATAAAAGCGAGAAAAATAGTGAATAAGAAAATAGTACAGCTCAGACTAATGTGCCAGGATGTTGCTTATACAAAAGAGTCTAGAAAGATATATATATAATAGACATGCTAGACTATAATCTAAGACAACCTCCTAGACATCTAAGCTATCTATGTCAACTACTTCCTCGTCATCGCCTGGGTTGTAGTCCTCATCGCCATCCGAAGGCGGGGCAGCTGTGCCAGCAGCAGAACCAACACCATCATCGCCATCCTCGGCAGAAGAACCATCACAATCAGCATCATCAGCATCCTCGTCGGCATCCTCAGCCTGGTCGGGCATCTCCTCATCAGCAGGACTAAAAGAGCGACCGGGCCAGCGGGCATTCTGCTCAGCCCACGACATGCCAAGAGCTAGAAACTCCTTGGCCTACGGAAAGGATGGAGTAGAGTCCCCCAAGGATGCGAGCAAAGTGGCCAGGGGGCCAGCAGGTAGCAGTAGATATGCAGGCGTAGAGCTACCAGAGAGATACTGAGGTGGAGCAGCAACGGAAGGCTCGGCAGCAAACGGTGGTGGAGCAGGGAAGTAATGCTCATATGCATAGGAGGCATAAGCACTACCCAGATATGGCTGGTAGACAGGGTAGGGTGAGGAGCAGGATAGATTCATGTGAGACATGATAGCACATGAATCCTGATGGTGGTGCTCCTGAACCTGGCGATTGTACGCTTGTTCATGCATCATGTATCCCAGAAGGGTTTCATTTGATGCTCTGAAGGATGCACGGCTAGGGCGAGGGTGGGGCTGCGGGGGTGGAGCCTGGGTGGAGGTGGGAGGGGCACCAGAAGCAGAGGCAGAGGTAGAGGCTGAGGCAGAGCCAGAAGCACCAGGGGTAGGGGTAGGGGTAGGGGTAGGTACAGCCTTCAGAAGAGTGGTTTCACTAATGCACACTCCCTTTCTAGCAACCGGGTAATGGAAGTCAGAAAAGAGTAATTTTTCAGGGGCGAACTGGAAGAGACCACAGATCAAGGCTGGGTAGGGAGGGCGGGTGCCCTTGGTGTTCTTGCCTTTGTCAAAGCAGGTCATATGATGTAGAATGTAACGAGCCCACTTGACACCTATATTGTTCAACAAACAATACATCAAAATTGTTGTGTTTTCTACAATGTCCGTTTGATTACGCTTCGGATGGATGTTGCAGTTAATCACAAGGGCTAAGATGCGCCTCTGGAGGTAAAGGGAGGAGGAGGGTAGGGTGGACCGCTTCTTATAGGCCACGTCAGGTTTTTTAAAAAATCGATGAATATCCGATAAAGTCAATTCATGATGTTTGTAAAAACCTTCCGGGTCTAAAAGATCAAAATACTCGTCATAGCCCTGGCGCCAAGTAGTGGTTTCTTCGTCTCCGGCAAGATAGAGATTGAAATTCTCCTTGGAGATTTGAAACCGACGACTGGCGATCATCGATGTTAGGACTACTTCGGCATTTGGCGGGGGAATAATCGAATCATAGTTCCAACGCAGATTAGCATAGAACTTGTGAACTGCTTTTGTACTAGATAACTGATTATTGAAGCAGTCACTTTCGATTGTAAGGGCGAAAAGGTTGTGTTTGGCAAGAAGTTGTGCGATAGAGTTGATATAGTTTTGAAAACGGATTGCACCAACTAAGGGGCGAAAAGGAAAAGGAGATCGAGGAAGAAGATCCTTATACCTATTTACCGCCTCAAGAGATACAAATGTAGTGTTATCAAAAGGAATCAACCGTTGGGTCGAGGAAGAGGCTGGAGCATTGCTAGGGGTGGGACGTTTTCTCCTGTAGAAGGCCATGGAAGCAAAAGCAAGAGGAGAAATCGCACACACAAGCAAAAGGAACCTCAAAAGCCAACGAGAACACACAACTGACGCTCGGGGAGGTCAGGAGCAAGCTACTAAGGCACCCTAGGGTTAGGAACGGAGAAGGTTTAGGGCTAGGGTGGAGAGCACGGGCCAGGAGATGAGGAATCGGTCGGCTATTTTCAAGTTGCAAGGGAAAATAGTCGGTCGATTCTAACTTTTAAGTTGGCGCAGCCCGTCGATCGGTCGAGTTATGAGAGTGGACAACTCGACCGAATGGTCCACTAAAGAACAGCACTCGACTCCTGATCGGTCGAGTTTTCTGGGGTGAAACTCGACCGAAGGTCAACCTGACCTAGCAGTATAAATCTTAGATTCTAGCCACATACATGCCTATTAAATTTTATTTTCCCTTCTCTTATGCATAAATAACATACCTAGGCACATTTTGCTCATCATTGGGCACTATTTAGCGATAAAAGTGAAATTTGATAAAAACCCATAAACAAGCAAAAACTAAGCATATTGATTGGCAAAATAAGCACAAGCAAGCATGTAAAGGCAACATAAGGTGAAGAATGACATGAACAAGCATATAGGATAGAGACGACTAGCTAGATCACATAGCAATATCATTTAAATCAATAATGAGCAGTTTAGATCAAATAAAATTAAATTGATCTCTAGCTAGAGGCTTTGTAAAAATGTCCGCCAACTGATTTTCCGTATCCACATGTGTGATATAGATGTCTTTCTTTGCAATGTGATCACGAAGAAAATGATGGTGAACCTCTATATGCTTGGCTCTACTATGCAATATAGGATTATAAGATAGATTAATTGCACTAGTATTGTCACAAAAGATAGGAGAAGCATAAAAAAATATGTTAAAGTCTTGGAGCATTTGCTTCATCCATAGGACCTGTGCACAACAACTCCCGGATGCAATGTATTCAGCTTTGGTAGTTGATAATGCCACTGTGCTTTATTTCTTGGAGAACCAAGACACTAAGCATGGTCCTAGGAGGAAGCAAGTGCCACTTGTGCACTTTCTATCAATCAAACACCCTGCATAATCCGCATCACTATATTCTCTAAGAGTAAAATCCCTTGATTTAGGATACCATAGACCAAAATTTTTTGTTTTGGCTAAGTACCTCAAAATTCTCTTAACAACAGTGAGATGCGACTTCTTAGGGCAAGATTGAAAGCGAGCGCACAAGCCAACACTAAACATAATATCAGGCCTAGAGGCAGTTAAATAAAGTAAACTTCCAATCATACCTCTATAGAGCTTCTCATCTACCTTTTCACCTTCTTCATCTTTATCAAGTTTGGTGGTGTTTGACATGGGTGTATCCATCGGCTTCATATTCTCCATCCCAAAGCGCTTGAGTAGTTCAGTTGTGTATTTGTCTTGGTTGATGAAGTTTCCTTCCTTTGTTTGTTTGATTTGAAAGTCGAGGAAGAAGGTCAACTCACCCATCATGCTCATTTCAAATTCACTCTGCATAAGAGAACTAAACTCCTTGCAAAGATCAAGATCAGTCCCGCCAAAAATGATATCATCAACATATATTTGGATGATAAGAAAATGGTTAGAAGTGTGTTTTAGAAACAAGGTAGAATCAACTTTGCCCATGACATACCCATTATCTAACAAAAAGTTCTTTAATTTCTCATACCAAGCTCGAGGTTCTTGTTTGAGTCCATAGAGAGCTTTTTGTAACAAATAAACATGATTGGGTAATTTGTCATTTTCAAAGCCCGGAGGTTGAGAAACAAATACTTCCTCCTCGATTGTACCATTCAAAAATGCACTTTTAACATCCATTTGATAAAGCAAGAAATTTTTATAACTAGCAAAGGCAAGTAGCATACGGATAGATTCTAATCTAGCAACAGGAGCATAAGTTTCATCAAAATCAATACCTTCCTGTTGGTTGTAACCTTGTGCTATTAACCTTGCTTTGTTCCTTACCACTTTTCCTTGCTCATCAAGCTTGTTGCGGTAGACCCATTTGGTGCCAATGATCTTTCTATCACTTGGTCTTGGCACTAGAGTCCACACACGATTCTTCTCAAATTGCTCAAGCTCTTCTTGCATGGTAAGGATCCACTCATCATCACCAAGGGCCTCTTTGATGTTCTTTGGCTCTAGTTGGGAGATGAAGGCACTATCTTCTTGTTCTTTGTTGTGAGCAGCTCGTGTCCTCACTCTCTCAAACAGATTGCCAATGATCAACTCCTTGGGGTGATTCTTTGCAAAGCGGGGAGTGGGATCCTTGTTTTCTTCTTCTTTTTCTTCTTCTGCAACCTGCTTGCCTTTGTCATTGATGTTGAGATCTTTTAAGATAGGAATTATATCATCTGCAACATCATCATCACCAATATTCTTGCCAACAACAGGGTTAGTTTCAATAAATTTAACATTAATAGATTCTTCAATTTTAGATAGTTCAATGTTAAATACTCTATATGCCCTGCTGGTAGTGCTATAGCCTAGGAAGAAAGCCTTATATGATTTCGGATCAAACTTGTCAAGAGAATCCTTCATGTTTAAAACAAAACAAGGACATCTAAAAACATGAAAAAAATCAATAGACGGCTTCCTACCACGCCATAGTTCATAGGGGGTTTTCTTGAAAGTCGGATGTGTGAAAACTCGGTTTTGCACAAAACATGACGTGCTAACGGCTCCAGCCCAAAACTTCTTAGGAGTGTCATACTCAATAAGCACGGTCCTAGCCATCTCTTGTAGCGACCTATTCTTCCTCTCAACAACTCCATTTTGTTGAGGTGTGCGAGGAGAAGAGAAATTGTGCGAATAACCCGATTTTTCACAAAAACGTTCAAAAAGATCATTTTCAAACTCTCCCCCATGATCACTACAGATAGAAACAACATGGCAACAAGCTTCATTTTCAACTCATTTACAAAAGCTCGAGAAGACATCAAGTGTATCGCTTTTAGAAACAAGAAAGAAAGTCCAAGTATATCTAGAAAAATCATCAACAATAACAAGACAATACTTGGAGCCACGAAGCGTTTGTGTTCTCATTGGTCCGAATAGATCAATATGAAGAAGCTCAAGAACTCTCTTGGTACTCATGACTCCTTTGGATTTGAAGGAGGATTTGGTTTGTTTCCCTTGTGTGCAAGGTTGGCATTCCTCATCCTTATCAAAATCCAATTTAGGAAGTCCTCGAACCAAGTCCTTTTTGTTCAATTTCTTCATTTGATGCAAATTCACATGACCTAAACGACGATGCCAAAGAGAAAGATCGTTTTTATCCACAACTAAGCATCTATTTAGTATGGGCTTAAGAGCATCGAGAACAATAACATAGAGATTACCATTTCTAGTTCCCTTATATATAACATTGTAGGAAAGGGAATCTAGAAGCAAGCATTCTAAAGAAGTAAATAGCACAAGATAACCATTATCACATAATTGGCTAACACTAATTAAATTGTGATGTAGTCCATCAACAAGCAATACATTTTTAATGCATAATTCATTGCCTACATCACCCTCACCTATAACCTTACCTTTCTTGTTGTCCCCGAAGGTTACCGATCCTCCTTTCTTTTCCACAAATTTGTTGAAATGGCTGATTTCTCCAGCCATATGCTTAGAGCAGCCACTATCAACAATCCATTTCTTTTTAACCTGCAAGAAAAGAGGATGTCAGAACCCAATTCAAAATTTGGGGTCTGGGGTTAGCTTGGGGACCCATTTCATCTTTGGGTTGGTCCCCTTGGGCTTGTAAGGACAATAGGTGGAATAATGGTCATCACATTTGCAATGAAAACAAACCATAGGGTTTTTAGAGTCGGAAGACTCTCCATTGAAAATTGGAGGTTCCACACTCTTCTTCTTACCCTTCTTCTTCTTACCTTTGGGAGCAGTCCCATTATATCCTAAACCACTAGTACCAACTTGTTTGGTAGAGTGATCTAGGACATCATTTAGGGATTTCTTTCCCGAAAGAAACCTTTGCAAAGTAGATCTTAACTTAGCATTATCATCACTAAGATTTACAACAGTAGTAGATAGACTAGCAAGATCTTCTCTAGCATGCAAAAGGTCAGCCTCAAGACAGAGGGCTTTAGTAAGAAGATAATCTTTTTCTAGAGTTAAGTTAGCAACTTCATTTCTAGGAAAAACCGGTCTAGAAGATAAATCATTTATTTGAGCAAGCAAATTTAGCATTTTCAGATTTAAGAACAACAATCTCTCTTTGATAAGAATAGACTTCATCTCTCCTAGCATCATCAATAAGATTGAGTTCTACATTTTTAGTTTTAAGAATATCAAGCTCATCTAGGCACTTTTGGTTTTCTATCTTAAGATTTTCAATATTTTTAAGATATGTACCATTCTCAACCTCTACTCCATTGTATTGAAGTTCAAGGTCAATAAATTGCCCTTGCAAGGAATCTATGCTATCAAGATGCAATTTTTCATTTTTATCAAGAATGTCAATTTTGGCATAAAGATCATCAACAATTTTGCCTAATCTTTTCCTTTTAGATTTACATTTAGCAAAAGAAGATTGGCATTCACTAAGCATATCAATGAGAGTTTCCTTATATAGCTCATGTAAACTAATATCGCTTACCTTGCTTACCTCACTAACCTCAATTACATCTTCACTAGTAGAGGCCATGAGTGCAAGATGGCATTCTCCATCTTCGGAGCTTGAGGAGCTTGAAGAAGAAGACTCCCATGCCGCATGATCTGCATCTTTGGACCTTCTCTCCTTCTTGTCTTTTCTTTTATACTTTGCTTCTCTCTTGTACTTGTCATCCTTCTTGTGGCTGCTCTTATGATGGCTCTTCTTGGCCTTTGGGCAGTCACTCTTGTAGTGGCCTTTTTGACCACACTCGTAGCACCTTGGAGTCGAGGAGGAGGGCTTGCTCTTGAAGTGCTTCCCTTTTGAGTAGTTGGCTTCATGATCATTGACACCTTCATCTTCACTTGAGGAAGGGCAGGGAGACTTCATAGCAAGTTGTTGTTGTCGGACCATTTCTTCAATTTGAGCTTTGAAGGTTGTGTCCTTTATCTTCTTTGATTCTTTTTCTTCTCTTTTCTCCTCTTCCTCTTGCTTTTCAATCCTAGGTTCATGGGATTGAAGGTTACCAACCAGCTCCTCAGTTGATAACTCGCTTAACTTGTAGACTTCTTCAATTGAAGTGACCTTTGGCTCCCATCTCTTTGGAAGAGATCTCAAGATCTTGGCATTGATTGTACCTCTATCCATGACACTCCCAAGGGCTGCAAGGCTATTCAAGATGACATTTAACCTTGTGTACATATCCGCTACCCTCTCATTCTTCCCCATCTTGAAGTTCTCAAGAAGACCACCAAGCATGTAGACCTTGGCCTCCTTGACTTGCTCAGTCCCTTCATAGGTGACACATAACTTGTGCCATATCTCATGTGATGTGTCCCACGAAGAGATGCGGTTGAACTCTGATGGTGTAAGGGCGGCATAGATGATGCTCACGGCTTTGGCATTGAGTTGAGCACGCTTCATCTCCGCTTCCGTCCATGTGGTGATGTCCCCTTTTGGATCTTCATACTTGAGATGGACAATCTTCCACATTTCGAAACTCACCCCTTGGAGATAAAATTGCATTCTCCTCTTCCAATATAAGAAGTTTGTGCCATCGAAGACCGGGGGTCTCATGGAGAAGCTTCCTTCAAGGTTGAGTGACCCAAGAGCCAAATAACCCATCTTCTCCTACTTGTAGAAGTAGCATGGAGAAGACCTGCTCTGATACCACTTGTTGGATCGATGGGCTCTAGAGGGGGTGAATAGAGCTACACACACTTCACAAAATTGATTAGACCACCAATTTAATTGTAGTGCAAAAACTAATGCAAGAAGCAATTTGATATCCTATTCTAGCATACAAAGCAAGGATAAGAGATAATGAATATCATGCACTTGGACATGTGGTTTAGAGTGGTTCCACGTCCTAAACTTAGGAGCGATGTCAGTCCACTACCTAGAGTTGGTTAGACTCTAGGATTTGCAACTTGGTCCTCTTATATATCACGATAAGATTACAAGATACACAAACCACACAACCAAGGGCTTAATTACTCAAGCTAAGATCTTCTACCTATCCAAGGACTTACCCACAAAGCGAGATTCTTTGGCCTTCTTCAAAGGACTTACACAATCTCACCTTTGTCTTCAGCCTTGTAGGATTTACCTATCTTACTTGAGCTTTCCTTGCACCTCTCCTTCACTTGGAGAGCTTGCCCACGTTTTCCCTTCACCAAGGGAGCTGGAGCAACGATCAATCTTCACTCTTGAAGATCAGCAACACATCTTCCCCTTCACTCGGAGAAGAACAGTAGCAACTCCTCTTTCACTCGGAGAAGTAGCTTCAATCAATCTTCAATTTGATTTGGAGGTAGGAAGAAAGAAAGGAGAGCTTTACATAGCACAAATGATAGCTCTCATACATAGGGACCTATCTCACTCATGAATTTGTCTTGAAGGTAGAGAGAGAAAGGGGCTCAAGGGCTTGGAACACTCTCAACTAAGCTAGAACCAAGTTTGCAATGGAAGAGTGGCTTGGAATGAAGTCCAAGGGGTTCTATTTATAGTTGAGGGTGGCCCTTTATGTTGTGGGACACTTGGGTGCAAAAGAGGTCATTTTTTCTTCAAGAAAATGGCTATATTTTTGCCCAAAACAATTCACCAACGGTCATGTTACTTTTTCTACAAATTCCGTACAGTGCATTCGGTCGAGTATCAATGGGTGTAACTCGACCGATCAAGTAGCAGGCAATCCGATGTTCAAATGATCGGTCGAGTTTGTTTTGAGGAAACTCGACCGACCATTTCAACTGGAAATGGCCTACTACCCAATCGGTCGAGTTCTGTGAGTGCACAACTCGACCGATTGCAATCTTCAGAAAATTGACTCAGGATGATCGGTCGAGTTTCAGGGTGGGAAACTCGACCGACCCAGTGCCTGAAATTGATTTTCTAATTTGCAATAAAAGTGATTAGCACTTGGTGAATTTTGTCCCAAACAATTTTCTCTTCTAAGTTACAAGCATATTCATCGTTACAAGTGATTACATTTATGTTCTAAGGTGATTTACTTGGAAATCCTAAAAAGCACACTTGTAGTCAATTTGGCTTGCACTTGGCCGATTCTAGGGCTTTGTATATATGATCCTTTTCATGTACCTAATGCCTGCAAACAATCTTAAAACGCACATGTTAGATACAAATGAATGGAATGGTTAAGTCATTATCAAAATATAGGTAATGTACAACCTCTAGGTCAACAGTTTCCACAATAATATCCAGTTATGAACATAATAAGAATGTGTACACTATCATTGTTTAGTTCCTCAACCTGAAGACATATGTCATCAAGTAATATCATTCTTTTAGACATCTATCATGTTATATCTCATAATTGAACAAACATATAGACAAATGATTATCTTTGTTATTAATCAAATGTATTACATGATGCCTCATTATAACCATCATATGAATAGATATTTGGAGATACATACCAACAGACTCCCACTTGCACTTAGACCCAATCACCCATGAATTTAATCCCAAGTGACCTAATATGAACTTCATGCTTCTATTACAAAAATGCTTTTATCACAGGGTCAACAACATTGCTTTTAGTTGGTACTCTACAAATTTTCACATCTCCTCATTGTACAATCTCTCATATGAGATCGAACCACCATCGTATGTGCTTCGAACTATCATGTGATCTAGATTCCTTGGCTTGTGAAATATCTCTAATGTTGTCACAATACAACTCTACTGCATCACTAATGCTTGGAACCATCCCAAGTTCAGAGATGAACTTCGTGATTGAAACAACTTCCTTTTCTGCTTTGGTGGCAGCATTACACTTAACATCTATTGTATAATCATCAACAATTTCTTCCTTGGAACTCCTCTAGCTTACAACTCTATTGTTTAGGAAAACACACATCCAAATTGTGATGTAAATTCATCTTTGTCAGATTGGAAGCTTGCATTGGTGTAACCTTTTACCACCAACTCATCCTCACCATCGTAGACTAGAAATAGATCCTTAGTTCTTCTCAAGTACTTAGGTATAATATTCATGGCATTCCAATGACCTTCACTGGGATCTGACTCATATCTTCTCATCATGCTCAGGGCATAAGAGACATCAGGACAAGTATATAATATTGTGTACATGATAGATTTAATTGCAAATGCACATGAAATTTTACTCATGCACTCCCATTCTTCATAAGAACTAGGACATTGAGCTCTAGAGATACTAAAACCATGAGATATGGATAAGTTTCCTCCCTTTGAGTTCTTCATGATGAACCTCTTCATCACTTTGTCAATGTATGCACTCTGGCTTAGGCCAAGAATCCTTCTACATCTATCTCTATAGTTCTATATTTCTAATATATAGGATGCTTTGCCCGAGTCCTTTGTAGAGAATGTATTTTCCAACCAAGTTTTTACCATTTGTAAGGTAGTGATTTCATTTCCCATCAATAGTATGTCATCTACATATAATATGAGGAATATAATCATGATCCCACTATCCTTCTTGTAAACTCATTATTCATCTTCACTTTTAATAAATCCAAACTCTTTGATTGTTTCATCAAATTGAAGATTCCATCTCCAAGATGCTTGCTTCAATCCGTAGATTGACCTGTGTATCTTACAAACATTATTGGCTTCCATTGGATTTATAAAGCCCTCGAGTTGGGTCATGTACATGTCTTCAAGAAGATTCCCATTATGGAATGTGGTTTTAACATCCATCTTCCAAGTAGCATAGTCATCATAATCTGCAATGGCAATCATGATGTTCATGGATTTAACCATGGAAATCGAAGAAAAAGTTTCATCATAGTCAACACCTTGAACTTGTTTGAAACCCTTTGCAACCAATTGGCCTTTATAGATTTGTACATTACCATCCATGTCATCCTTCTTCTTAAAGACCCATTTGCACCCTATGGGTTTTACCCCTTTAGGTGAATTCATAAAGGTCCATACCTTGTTTGTGTAGATGGATTTCATCTTAGACCTCATGGCCTTAAGTCATTTCTCATATTTTGATCCCCTAATAGCTTCTAAGTAGGTTATTTACTAGCAAAACTCATCATTTATTGCACCATATCTTGTAGTGTGTGTTTCCTTCTTTCTGATACACCATTATGTTGTGGTGTTCTAGATGGCTTCCATTGTGATATGATTATATGGTCTCACAGAAGGTCCTCAAACTCTTGGCTTAAGTATTCTCCACCTCGATTAGAGAGGAGTGCTTTATTACTTTTACCAAATTGGTTAGGTACTTCATTAATAAAATACTTAAACTTTTCAAGGGTTTCTAACTTATGTATCATCAATTACACATAGCCACACCCATTGAAGTCATCAATAAAGGTAATCAAGTATTGGTAACCACCTCTAGCATTTGTTCTAAAAGGACCACATACATCGGTATGTATGAGTTCTAGTAGATCACTCACTCTATCACTGTTACCAATGAAAGGGTCTTTTATCATCTTGCACAAAAAACAAGATGCATATGTCTCTATTGATTCAAGGTAAAAAGAGTCTAGATAACCATCTTTATGGAGTCTAGAAATGTGTTTCTCATTGATGTTCCCTAGATGACAATGCCAAAGGTGTGTTTTGTTTGAGTTATTGATTTTTAACCCTTTGGTATTTATGTTATAAATATTTGTCTCTATATCTACTAAGTAAAAACCATGGGACATTGGGGCACTACCATAAAATATCTCATCTTTAGAAATAGAATGCAGACCATTCTTAATATGAATTTAGAATCCATTCTTGTCCGTACAAGATACATAAATGATGTTTCTATTAATGGCATGTAAAAAATAGCAGTTCACTGACTCTATTACAAGCCCACTTGATAGAGATAAATTATAGGTTCCAAATGTAGTGGCAACAACTCTTGTTCCATTTGCAACGCGTAGTTCAACCTTGCCCTTTCTTAAAGGCTTACTTGTTTTCAAATCCTACATATTTGAACATGTGTGAGATCTATATCTAGTATCTAGTACCTAAGATGAAGAGTTAGACATATTTATCTCCATAATGTATATACCTAAAGTGGAGATCTTAGTCCCATGCTTCTTCTTCCTGAGTTCCTTGAAGTGAAAAAGACAGTTTGCACTTACCCTTCTTCTTATTTTGAGTGCAGGAGACTTGGAATTCAACTTAGCCTCACAAATTTTATTGGCCTTGACTTTTCTCTTGGACTCCCCTTCGCTGATCACCATCACGGGTTTGTCCTTCCTCGATTTTTCTTTGGCATTTGTCAACATTCCAAGAAATTCATACAATGATTTGACTAAGTTACTCAAGTAATAGCACTCGATAACTGGCTATATGATTCAATCAATGATTTTAGAATCATATATTTATCCAACTCTTGGCCTAAAGAAAATCCAAGTATCTCTACATGTTCCACATGCCCAATCATATTGAGTACATGAGGCTTTATTGGATCTCCCTCTGTTAGTTTGCACTCAAACAATGCTTTAGAGACATTGTACCTTTCTTTCTTTGCATGATTCTTAAGATGTGTTATTATATCAAAAATGTTCATGTTTTCATGTTTTTTATACAACATATAGTTCAAACATCCTAGCATAAGGATTTTGATGTATGTGAAATCATTGGCATGCTTCAAGTAAGCATCCATTTTAGCCTCGGGCGCATTTGGAGTGGGTTCCTTTTAAACTCATGTTTCAAGGACTTAGAGCTTGCACTCATGAGTGAAAACATTTACCAATCCTGAACCATTCATGGAATTTATTCCCATTCAAATTGTCCTTCTCAAGGACCCATTGTGTTGTTTTCCATTTGTTTCTACAAAATTTTGCATTTTGTCAAAACCCTTTTGATTTGATTTGATTTGATTTGATTAAAAGAACAAATTGACGATAATAATTATGCCTTTAATTAATCATTACTCCCACTACTTTGTTCAAATTGACAGCCCTCACGATCATTTCAAAAGATCACAATGTACAACCTTCTAGTGAGCCAAGATCCCAAAAAATTAAGTTATTACATAGCCAACGCCAACTTCCATAACTAATTATGAAGATAGGCGACATTTTGGCAATTAATCTCATGCAATTCTTAGATACATGATTTGCAAAAATCCTTATCATATTACATCTTTGTGATTCTATGCACTTAATCTCATTATGATCACCTAGTTAAGCCTAACCCAAAATGCAACATGATAGTAATGCACCCTACTTGGCAGGCCCACATAACTACATCACTTTTAGTCGATCAAGCTTTTCATGTGTGTTTCTTATGAAAAGCACTAAGACTTAATATTTGATTTTAGGGTTATATAATACATATATAGATCCAATCACCGCATACAATAATATGTATCATATACATACAATATCCACAAATGAAAAATGCAATGATAAAATACTAGTGATAGTTATGGCCACACTAATGCAAATATTTAGAGCCACAAAGAATTGCTATCCACCTAAAGTCAAACATCATATGTTATAACCTATAAAAAAGTTGTGTTAGAAATAGGTCGGTCATTCGATTGGACTCTTTTAGTCGATCGATTCATCTGCCTACCAGTCAATTGGCCTCTGTTAGTTGGTTGCTTGGCTCCTAGATCAAGCAACTCTCTAGACTCCTCCAGTCAGTCAATTGGGCCTCCAGTCGGTCGATTCACTCCTTCAATCATTAGCCTCTTTGGTCCCGCATTCTATCAACTCGACTCCCCACTCAATCGACTCACACGGGAAAAATGTTTTCTCTTTTTTTTGAAACAAAAATTGGAACTATCCAATTATGTATTACATTATACAAGTGAAATCTCAAGTTACGTTCGAGGGGAGTATAGGGCGGACATCATGAACTTATATATGTAGAAAGTGATAGAGTCTCAATATGAAAACTAAATTTAAGAGGATAGGAAGTAAACTATTCAACTAGGCACACATATTCAAGGGGTATTGGCCATAACTATGCTTACATCCACCATCAAAACTGATTTTGGGTAGAAACATATAAATTGTATATATATCATATCATATATCTATATGATCTATGAGACATTCCCTAGAGTATGTGTTATTTAATAGGATGTGAACATTAATCGTTTAAAATATTGTCATTGCATTTAATAAAATAAATCCATTAGAATGTTTTCCTATTTGAATGGACTCCTAGTCGGTCAACTAGAACATCTAGTCAATCCATTGGAATGTTTTCTTATTTGAATACATATGGGATTTCAATGCAACAATCAATACAAAACATGATGTCAGCATCAATCCTTGATCCAGTCTTACTTATCATCTAGTCGGTTGACTAGACATTCCAATCGGTCAAGTGGCATTCCTAGTCAATTGATTGGACACTCCATTCATTGAAATGTTAGCCAATGTTGTTTAACTTTATTACCTAAATGCTTAGTAACCAAGTTAAACGTTATTCATGAGTAAACTCCTATTCTAGGTGCATTCTATGTGTATGACACTATAGGACCCAAATTACATTGGCAGTGAATGCCTATAACTAGATTATGACATCACAAATAATGAGCGGTATCTTTCAACACATCATTGCTACCCAAGTAATTGTAAAGTTGGAGAATAAGATGATACAGTCAGAAGGATTCGTTAACCCTTGTGTCATGATAGATCAGATGGAATTATATCATTCTGATTTGTCTTCTTCATGTTTTGTATCTGTTTTAATTGATCTGGGTGTGATGCATTCTTTTATCACTCGAGAAGTGATTGCTAGATGTTCCTTACCTATTAATCAAAGACATGATAGTCTTCATCTAGAAATTCCTCTAGTTGGTTCAATAGAGCTATGGGAAGTATGTCCATTGTGACGCCCTTTGTCACACAAAATGAGATTACTCAAATCAAAATGTAGAATTAACACTAATCACTATATTGCCATAAATCAGGGTAAATCTGAACCATTTGCAATTAAATATATCAAGAATAAGTAATTAATAACTATATTTGATTCATATATATACTAAATGATGTTGCATCTCACGTTCAAGGCTATCAAGTCATTATTGTACAACATATATAAACTGTCTACACATAAATTCCATTTATACACACATGGAACAAAACCAAAATCTACGTGTCGATACACAAAACACAAATCTCCCCAAAGACCTGAGAGTAGAATTACGACACATAGGACATCTACTACAAAACTCTAGTAGCATATCCAACCTCTAGGCAATATTACGCCTCTTATTGCTCAGCACTTGTACCACGACCTCTGCCTCCTCATCCACGACCACCTAAAAAGTTTTTTAAACAACAGGGTGAGATCACATCTCAGTAGGAGATATAACTCTCCACCAACATCTATTATAAGCATAATAACTATAATATAACAGTTAAAGTTAAGTAGTGTGTGTGGAATGAGCAGTTCAGGTACATGCAATTGAATAGTAGAGCATCGTATGCTTTTAAAAGGAATATGAAGAACATGTGTAACTGTTGTAAGCTAAATAGTACAAGAAATAAGGTATGGGGTCATCCAACATGATTTGCATTTGATCCTAAGAAAATATGCTACACGGTTGTATTAGCACTTTTATTATTATTTCCCTGAGGATTTGAAGCGTACCACTCAAATCCAACTGACCACTGCTAAGTCGAAACCAATACAATATAAGATCAATGGAAGATCCAGACTCTATGATCATCACCAGCACTACTTGGTCAATACAAGTCTACAATTAAGTGACATAATAGTCAAACTGCTTAAAGACAACAACTTATAGTCATAGATATAGTCATGTAGAGACAACAACTCATAGTCAAGCTATGGTCATGTAAAACAACTAGCTTGCCTTGGTACATGGAACAAAACTTGAGAACTGGCTCATGCATGGACATTCTATAACAAAGTATCTCATCATTATTTCAACAATTTAAGGGTACAAGGATATAATTCAACTGCACCTCGCATATTCAATAATATGCACTCTGAGTTTCCTAGAGTTACTCATTTCACCATCCAACTAGATATTGACACTGAAGATGGATCTATGGTACAAGGCACTACATGATTAGGGTTTCACTTGATTATATATTCTAATCGGGTATCTTTTAATGGATCAATCAAGTTACAACGTAATAACCCTAAATAGATCTTATAAAATTAAGAGTAAGGTACAACTTCATAAGATATAAAACATACAAGGTGAGAACTTGTCTCGCCATTTCAATATACTTGTATCACAACCATTACAAGGTCATCAATGACACATCACTATGGGTATCAACCCTTTACTTTCATCTCTGGTGGGTTTTACCTCTCAAATTGTACTCGAGGTATTCAACAATTCACTAGGTTCATATCACCTGAAACTTATGCAATGAATATCATAAGATATTTCAACGATTGATGTGTGCTTATAATCACCACCCTATATTTTACAAGGTTTACCATAGCATTCTCTTAGCTATGCACATGCATCACATGCAAGATTAGTGATACATAAATAGAAGAGAGAAAACTCTATTATAACACAAGAATCTCCAATTAACACAATCACATACATCACATGAACTATAGATTAGGGTTAGGGTTTACTCACATATCCATTTAGAATTTACATCATGATTATAGTACCAAACCCTAGTTGAGTCACCTTACACTTTCTTGGAGCATATTAGGGTTAAGGAGCATGTTTAGGATTAACTACATAATCCTTCAAACACCACTACCCATGAATCATTACTTGCTTACTCATACACATGTGTTCATGTATGTATCTTGACCATCCATCACATAGGTATCTCGACACTCATGAAACAACTGTCTCGACCACTCTCAAGCAAAGTGTCTCAACCTACCATCAACATGGTGTCACAACCTACCATCAACATGGTGTCACGACCTACCACCAACAACGTGTCACGACCTACCTTCAACATGGTGTCATGACCTACCATCAACATGGTGTCATGACCGCTACCACCAGCATGGTGTCACGGCCGCTACAACTAGGTCGTAACACCTGGGCAAGGATAGGGAACACCAAGCATCATCCCAAGAACAAAAACTTGCACAAGTGTGATCTTCAAACCCTAGAATTAAGATCATCATAATGGTCGGATCTAAAGATAGGGAAAATTTAACGGTTCTAGGAATAAGAACAAGAACACATCATCCGTTTTAGAAAAATCTTCAAATCAGGTATAAAAATATTAGGGTTTACATGAAGTACATATCATTCTCAAAATACAACATCATTCAAACATATCTACCATCTCTTTCTTTACTAAAAGAATAGATTTTTAAGATCTGGAACATCAACATACAAATAGCATATTATCAGGTTCAAGTTGTGATAGTAGAGGAGGAAGGAGTTATATAACCCGCCTATGGTTGATGGTCTAAGCCTCCAAGATCACAAGACTCAAAGGATAAAAGGGAGCCCCAACTAGATCCAAGTCTTTGGCCACCAAAACTCCTTCAAAAAGGAAAGAACATTGTGGTTAAAGAAGAGTCCAGGGAAAAGAAAACCCAAACCCTAACTTCAAAGCAAGATAGAAGATGAAGAAACCCTAGGTCAAAGCATGATCTTTGACCCAAAAGAAATAGAAAACCCCAAGAAGAATCATCATGGACCATGTACAACCCTCATGGTCGAGATGGAGGAAGAAGAAAATGAAGAAGAAATGGGGAAGTAGATTAGAGTTCGAATCACGTACCAAGAGGAAAGTTTCTTCAAGAAATCACCACCAAGAAGATGATTTAGCACCGAATCAGTAACATGCAAGATGGATTGGCCACCCTAGCTTCAAGATCCACCCCTTCTCGCTCCCACAGCTCCAAGGGTGGATCACATTCAAAGGAAGAAGATGAAGGTGTAACATCCCTGACCTGGGTTATGAGCTAACCCTAGATGTTTTGCCTAAATATGAATTAAGATACTTGTGATTATCTTTTGCCATGTAATTAAAGCTCTTGAGGAACATATGTTTACATTTCTGTCCTTTTTACACAATGTTTTAGTATTGTTTTGTTATACATGGACCTATGTGCAATTTACCCAGTTGGAGGGGTTAGCTTGCAATTTATACATGTTCATATGTTCCTTTAGAGGTGAGACATCATAAGAGTGAATATGATGAAGTGTGATTGATTCCCCTAGCTTGGGCACTGAGATGCAGCTTGTGGGGCAATCCATGTGCCTAAAACCCTAATTTTGGTGTAAAGCGCAATTTACCCAAAATGTGGGGTGTAACTTGTAAAATACACTTTCTAATATATCTTTTATGACTTTTGAAATCATTTAGAGTAATAATGATGAGGGGGGGCACTTCATTTGAATAAACATATAATAAGGAACACCTTTGTAATTAAATCACCAAGTTGTAAGTAAAGAGACCTTTAAGTATATGTGCACCTTAGTGAAAGGTTGACCTTATTTGCCTTTAATTATTGGTCTTAGAAGAAGTTTTACCTTAGATATGAGGAGGAGGGACGTGCCTAAAAGAAAGGAAGGACCTATTTGAGAAAAGGAGAAGTAAGTTGTTCTTATGTTGGAAATGACCCTAAAGTATATATATACACCTTTCCTTTGTTTGCAAAGGAACGTTTCCTTTCTTCCTTCACTTATCACCTTGCTTGGACCGACTAAGGCAGAGCTCTGGAGAAGAGTAGGATGACCAAGGAAAAGCTAGGTAAGCTTGGGTCATCATCTTGCTCGAATTCATGGAGGAAAGTGGATTACAAGGTTGGTTTCATGGTTAACTTATTTAACTCTTTCTTCCTAGCCGATCTTTCCCAACTTTTTCTTGGAGAAACACCCTTGGTCGACCTGTGGAGCTCAAAGACACCATTAAAGGCTTGAAGCTTGTAAGCTTGGAAGCTTGTAGCTCAAGGAACGACCTTAAGGTGGGTTTTATAACTCTAAACCTCTTGCTTTCTTATACATATACTTGTTCTTGAATGTAGTAGTTAGTTCTTCTTCTTCCCCATCTTTCCTTGCTTTCTTGCAAGCAAATCCACGAAGTAACCGACCTGTCCCAAGGTTGAACATGATGGGCGTGAATCCCTGGGTAACTTTACTAAACGACCTTGGACCATTTGGTCTAAACGGTTTGCAAACCGATCGAAATCAAACGGTCTCAAGACCGTTTGATCTCAAACGGTCTTGCAAGACCGTTTAGATTCAAACGGTCTCCAAGACCGTTTGGAAGGATTGACCAAGTGAAGACCATTTATAGGTCTGTGGTATACATGTTGAATTAATCAATTACAAAGATTCATGATCTAATTGCAAACCAATCATAAGTTGAAGGCACTTCAACCTTCAAAACCCTAATCGGGTTCAATTGGTGTTTCCAATGACCAATTTTGGTGAACTTTGGGTTGAAGGGCCCAAACAGTCTCAAGACCGTTTGGGGGTTCACTCAAATGGTCTCAAGACTGTTTGGTGACAACCCAATATCGTTTGAAGGTCTAAGGTTAAGGTATTTTGATGAAATGAGGGTCCAATCACAATATATTAATGAATTGAATAAAAGTGCTGATTTTAGACCTAATTAGGGTTCAACCCTTATCCAATCGACTTAGATTTTGATCAAACTTTGGGCAAACGGTCTCAAGACCGTTTGGAGGATGTCCAAACGATCTTAAGACCGTTTGGGCCAAGTTTGGGCCCAATTGGATGTCAATTGATGGGTTCAACCTCAATTAGATTCATGTTGATGAGAATTGATGGTTGACCGATTGCAACCCCTAATTGAGTTGGAATCAACCCTAATTGGCTTTCAATTGAGGGTCAATTTGGTGTCCAATTGATTAAGGATAACCCTAATTGACTCAATTTATAGGTGGTTATCAAGGGTATGGCCAATTGAAGGCTTCAACATAGAAAACCCCAATCGATTATAACCTTTGATACACCCTTGAGGTCCATGCGGTTTTGAGCCCATTTGGACCAAACGGTCTCAAGACCGTTTGAGGCCAAATGGTCTCAAGACCATTTGGGGCCAAACGGTCTTAAGACCATTTGGGCTCAAACGATCTCAAGGTCGTTTGGTCCAATCGATCTCAAGATCGTTTCAACTCAAACGGTTGCAAGGTGATTTTGTTCAAATGGTTTGGAAGTCAACCTAGCCAAACGGTCAACAAGATCAAACGGTCTTGAAGGTGACCAAGTCCAAACAGTTTGAAAGTCAACCTAGACAAACGGTCAACACATCCAAATGATCTCAGAACCGTTTGGAGGTTGAAGGTGTGAAACCATTTGGGGACTTTAGGGTTATGATTGTTTAAAACTTTGAAGGTTTAAATAGTTCAATGGTGGTCTAAACTAAACCCTAATGGTACCCTAAGACATTAAGGGACTAAGTGATTAATGGATTGAACCATAATAGTGATCAAGGGTGTACTTTACCAATATGCTCTTGAAGGGTTTGACTAAATGATACTTTGTTTTAATCAAACACTAATCACATGATAGTGGTGATTTGGCTTATGATAGTCAATGAGGACTTAACCCAACCTAATTCTAGGGTGATAACATGTAATGTGAATAGTAAATCCTAATTCTAGGGTGATAACATGTAATGTGAAGAGTAAACCCTAAATTGATGAAAATCAGGGAACCTATCTCTTGTAAGAGTATGAAGGTACAACTCTTGAAATGAATTGTTTACTATTATTAGTTGAATTAACCATGCAGGTTCTTATGTGAGAATGATCATATCCAGGTATGTATTATGATACCATATTCATTGAAGGTGTGTTATTAGCTTATGAATAGTAACATATCCTGTTGCCTAGTAAGTGGCATCTTATGAGAATTGATAGGCTGTAAGAGCCATGAGTATCATCAATGTCATGCTAATCAGATGACTTGTGATAAGATGAAATGATTAAGAGATGATAATTGATGTGAATTAGTCTTGTTACATTTAGTATTCTACTTTCACAGCTACTATGCTAATGATTAATGTTTGAGAACATGTATGATGTTAAAAGAATACTGAAATGTACCTAATTAATCAAGTATAATCATACCATGTAGAGCCCTGATCATAGATCCATCATTGTCAGAAGTTAAATGATGGTGAAACAGGTTTTCCTAAGGGAACTCCTGGATCACATACTTTTGAGTATGTGGGGTAATATGGATGTGTATATCCTTACATCCTAGTGTAGGAATTGATGTAGATGTATCTTAATCTATCAACCCTTCACTATATGTTAATATCGGGGTGATGAAATACTATTCTCCCGAGGAAATCCTTTATGCCGCATCGATGAGAGATAAATAAGAAATCTTTTGATGGCGAAGAGAGTACAGAATGCCACTGTGACCCTAATAGCGAAGTACCAGAATACCCTGGTGAGCTATAGTAGCAGAGACACTAGATGTCATGCATGTATATCCTCACTCTGACTGAGGAAGATGAGGTCATAAGAATCCAGCTCTTTTGATGACCTAAGTATGATACTGATGCGACTTAACAGTGATCGGTTGGAGTATGAGCGGTATACCTCGTCTCCGCAGGGCATAATGATGTTTGTAAAACATAATAAACCGCGTAGCATATCTGCTTAGGTTGAATTATGAGATACAATGATTGATGATTACACTGCTTAGTACGTATGTTCTTCGTATTCTTAAATGTTGTTGTTCCACTTAAGTCAATCTGTTTTTGATTACCTTAAAAGATTTTATTGCTCATGTTGTTCTTTGAATGCTATAATAAAGCTTCTGGCAGAGAGTTATAACTCTCACTGGGACAATTATTTAAAATTGTCTCACTCCGTAGATTTCAACTTTTTAGGTGGACGTCGAGGACGGAGAAACCAATCTGAGGGTGAGCAGTACCAGGAGCAGTAACACCAGGGGCAACAGTGAGTCTCAGGTGGAGATCCTGGTTGTCCAGTCCTTTAGTTAGATAGTCTTATGTCATCTCTGTACTCTCAGGTCCTTAGAGTTTGTTGATCTGAGATTCTAGTTTTTAATCTTGAGATTTTGTATCTTTTTGTATATAATCACTCAAGAAGTTATTTATCAGAGATGTAACTGTTTATCTTTCTTTTATGAAAGAAGTTTCATGTTTTCAAGATCTTGTCTCGAAAAGTTTTAATTTTTCATAATTTTTCGTATTCCGCTGTTAATCAAATGCTTCCGCTGAGTTTATATCATGTTTTGGAGATCGGAGCCCACAAATAAGTGGTATCAGAGCTCTAGGTTCGCTGAGTCTACGGAGACATAGGACTTAGGATGTCAAGTCTATCCTTAGGGTTTCTTCCTATATAATAGAATCTTCTGCTCCTCAGGAGAAGAAGATATATAGGATGTCTGAGCCACATGAGGAGTATGTGGCCGAGAGTAGCGTAGCTACACCCCGAGGAGGTGCAAGAAACTCGGAAATAGAGCAACCTGTACCTGAGCCACCTCAGTTTGACCCAGCTGACATGGGTAACCCAGCTGTTCAGACTATGTTCGGGCAGTTTATGACTGCCATGACACATATCACCGATAGGATGCCTATGCCTGCACCTAGGGCACCTGCCCAACCTGAAGGACAAGGTATCGATAAGATGTTCGAGCGACTTCGTTGTGTCGGAGCTACCGAATACTTTGGGACAGCGGACCCCGCAGATGCTGATCTATGGTTAACCGAGTTGGAGAAAGCCTTCAGAATCTTGAACATCTCTAAAGCTGAGAAGGTTAGACATGTTGTCTATCTTCTCAAAGGAAGTGCTGGTCACTGGTGGACCATGGAAGAGCAGAAGAGACCTGGAATAGAGATCTCGTGGGAAGATTTTCGTCGGGAATTTGTCCATAGATATTTTCCAAAGACCTTCCTGGATGAGAAGATCTCTCAGTTCGAGAGATTGAGGCAGGGCATGATGAACATTAGCGAGTACGAAGCTAAGTTCATGGAGTTGTTACGGTTCTGTCCGTACATGGCTGCCACAGAAGAAGAAAGGATCAGAAGGTTTGAGAAGGGTTTGAATGACGACTTGACTACTCCCGTGTCTGCCCTAGAGAATCGGGAAAGGTTTACTACCTTCGTTGAGTCAGTCCAAAGGATAGAAAGATCTGTAGTTGAGAAGAGGCAAACCCATAAGAGATATCCACAGTTCTAGGGTTCTTTATCTAGAGACTTTAAGAAGCCTAGATTCTCTGCACCTACACCTCCACCACCTAGATATTCTGCTCAGACACAGTGGGCACCGAGTAGAGGTAGAGGATGAAGCCTACCACTACAAGAGACTCGTAGTTCAGCATCAATGTCAGCCACAGGACCACCAAGACCACAACAACTAGAAAGAAGCTGCTACAACTGTGGGAAGGTGGGACATTTGATGAAGGACTGCAGGTCTAGTCCTGTCAGTGTGACACAACCTCAGAGACAGGATCAATAGGGATCACAGAGAAGGCAGTCTCAAGGAGCAGCTAGGGGACGTGGACAAGCATCTCAAGTTGGATCGTCAGCACCAACTCAACCTCAGGCGACAGCAAGGTTCTATGCTATGAACCCACCAGATGCAGTGGTTAATCCACGGGTTGTGGCAGGTCAGATGGAACTTTTATATTCTGATATGTCTTAATCCTGTGTTGTATCTATTTTGATTGACCCGGGTGCTACGCACTCCTTTATCACTCGAAGAGTGATTCGTAACTGCAATATGACAGTCAGTCATAGGGCAGATAGCTTGTTGCTTGAGACTCCATTGAGAGGGTCTGCTGTGTTGTAGGAGGAATGTTCTCCTTGCATTCTCTTCTTTTCTAATCATCGCATTCAAGTGGACTTAATACCACTTGAGATGCAAGGATTTGATATAATCCTTGGGATGGATACCTTGGAAAGGTATAGGGTTGTTTTGGATTGTGAATCCAAGCAAGATGTGTTTGGTGATGAAAGCGACACATGGATCTTTCAAGGAGAGAGAAAGATTCTACCCACCTATCTTGTGTCACCTATGGTTGCTGAGAAGCTAATGAGACAAGGATGTTATGCATTCTTGACCCATGTAGTAGATACTACCATGGAGAGTCCCAACCCTGCTGAAGTTCATGTAGTCAGGGAATTTGAAGATGTATTTCCTGAAGAACTTCCAGGTGTACCACCACCTCAGGAAATTGATTTTGAAATCAATTTGATCCCCGACACACAACCTATAGCACAAACACCGTATAGGATGGCGCCTGCTAAGATGGCAGAACTCAAGAAACAACTGCAGGAGTTGCTTGAGAAAGGTTTCATCCGACCAAGTACTTCACCTTGGGGTGCTCCGGTTTTGTTTGTTAAAAAGAAAGATGGATCAATGTGGTTGTGCATCGATTACAGACAATTAAATAAAGTAACAATAAAGAATAAGTACCCTCTGCCGAGGATTGATGATCTCTTCGACCAGTTGCGTGGTGCAACTCTCTTCTCAAAGATAGACCTGAGGTCGGGATATCATCAACTTCATATTAAGGATAGTGACATATCCAAGTCTGCCTTTAGGACAAGGTATGGTCACTATGAGTTCACAGTTATGTCGTTTGGACTAACTAATGCACCAGTTGCATTTATGGAACTCATGAATAGAATCTTCCGACCTTTCCTCGATCAGTACGTTGTTGTCTTCATAGATGACATTCTAATCTATAGTAGAGATGCTCAGCAGCACAAACAACATCTTCGTCAGGCTCTAACTTTGCTAAGGGAACATAAGCTATACGCTAAGTTTAGCAAGTGTGAGTTCTGGTTACCGGAAGTATCTTTCCTTGGACATGTGATATCTGCCTCGGGAATTCGTGTTGATCCTAAAAAGGTAGAATATGTCCTACAATGGGAACAACCAAAGACACTGACGGAGATTCGTAGTTTCTTAGGGTTGGCTGGTTATTACCGAAGGTTCATTAAGAACTTCAGTTCCATAGCTTTACCCTTGACTAAGTTGACCCGGAAGGATGTTCCTTTTGCCTGGAGTGATAAGTGTCAGCAATCTTTTCAGTTGCTGAAGGAAAGGTTGACAAGTGCACCTGTACTTGTGCTACCTGAGCAAGGCAAAGGATACATAGTTTTCTGTGACGCCTCCAAGAATGGACTCGGATGTTTGTTGATGCAGGACAAGCAAGTGATTTCTTTTGCTTCCCGACAGCTTAAGAAACACGAGGAGAATTATCCGACACACGATCTAGAGTTGGCTGCTGTGGTTCATGCCTTGAAGATCTGGAGACATTATCTCTATGGAGAAACATTCCAGATTTTCACAGACCACAAGAATCTTAAATATATATTCTCTCAGCATGAACTTAACATGAGGCAACGTCGTTGGATGGAGTTAATCAAAGACTACGATTGTACAATTGATTACCATCCAGGGAAGGCCAATGTGGTTGCAGATGCCTTGAGTAGGAAATCAGCAACATCAACCATGGATAATGCACAACTAAACTCTTTAGTATGCTCTAGGAGAGATATGCTTATCTCTTTAAGGCAAGACAATGTGCAGTTGAAGGTATCATTGTTAGCCGGTTTGTTAGCTGAGATGCATATTAAACCTACCCTAAGAGAGCATATTAAGGAGGCACAGCAAGTCAATGCTACAGTTCAGCAGATTAGGTTTGAGTATGGTGATGAGAAGCGAGATGGTTTCCATGACTCAGATGATCAGGTGGCATGCTATCATGGGAGAATGATAGTACCGGATGTCGATAACTTGAGGAAGTTAGTTCTGGAAGAAGCTCATTCTTTGATGTATGTCATGCATCCAGGGAGCACCAAGATGTATCAAAGTTAAAAAGAGGTGGCCTGGGATGAAGAAGGATGTTGCTGAGTTTGTTCTGAGGTGTCATGTGTGTCAGCAAGTTAAGGCTGAACACCAGAAGCCTGCAGGAACAATGCAACCTTTACCCATACCACAGTGGAAGTGGGACCATGTGACCATGGATTTTGTTGTTGGCCTACCCAGGACAAGCAAAGGACATGATTCCATCTGGGTAATTGTTGATAGGTTGACAAAGACAGTGCATTTCTTACCTGTCAAAACAACCTATTCTGCTGAAAAGTTATCACAGTTGTATGTTCAAGAGATAGTGTGTTTTCACGGAGTTCCTGTCACTATAGTTTCTGACAGAGGTCCCCAGTTTACAAGTCGTTTTTGGGAGTAGTTACACAGAGCTTTAGGCACCAAGTTAAGGTTTAGTACAGCCTTTCATCCACGGACTGATGGATAGTCGGAAAGGACTATATAGACCTTGGAAGACTTGTTGAGAGCATGTGTTCTCAAGTTTACCGGGAGTTGGGATCTACACCTAATCTTGATAGAGTTTGCCTATAACAATAGCTATCAACATAGCATTAATATGGCACCTTATGAAGCTTTGTATGGTAGACGTTGTAGATCACCCTTATGTTGGTATGAGACTGGTGAACATCAGTTGTTAGGTCCTGATCTTGTGCAACAGACCACAGAGAAGATTAAATTAATACAACAATAGATTAAGACTGCACAGGATAGGCAGAAGTCATATGCTGATAGACGTCGTAGACCCTTAGAATTCCAGGTTGGAGACAGAGTGTACCTTAAGGTTTCGCCTTGGAAGAGAGTTCTAAGATTTGGAAGGAAAGGGAAGTTAGCTCCTAGATTCATGGGACCTTATCCAATCATTGAAAGGGTTGGAAAAGTAGCCTATAAACTAGAGTTGTCACCAGAGTTACAGAGGTTACACCCTGTGTTTCACATTTCTATGCTGAGGAAATGTCACCCTGATACAGAGTCAGTTCTACATCCTATGGAGGTAGAATTGAATGATGATATAACTTATGAGGAAGGACCAGTGTCAATCCTTGATAACAGGATTAAAAAGCTAAAGAAGAAAGATATAAGTCTTGTGAAAGTCCTCTGGAATCACCATGGTGCTAAAGAAGCCACATGGGAACTAGAGCAAGAGATGAGAAGGAAATACCCTGCTCTGTTCTCTTAATATATGTTTTATTGATTTCGGGGATGAAATCCTTATAAGGGGTGGATAATTTGTAACATCCCTGACCTGGGTTATGAGCTAACCCTAGATGTTTTGCATAAATATGTAATTAAGATACTTGTGATTATCTTTTGCCATGTAATTAAAGCTCTTTAGGATATTATGTTTACATTTCTATCCTTTTTAAACAATGTTTTAGTATTGTTTTGTTATACAGGGACCTATGTGCAATTTACCCAGTTGGAGGGGTTAACTTGCAATTTATACATGTTGATATGTTCCTTTAGAGGTGAGACATCATAAGAGTGAATATGATGAAGTGTTATTGATTCCCCTAGCTCGGGCACTGAGATGCAGCTTGTGGGGCAATCCATGTGCCTAACACCCTAATTTTGGTGTAAAGCGCAATTTACCCAAAATGTGGGATGTAACTTGTAAAATACACTTTCTAATATATCTTTTATGACTTTTGACATCATTTAGAGTAATAATGATGAAGGGGGGCACTTCATTTGAATAAACATATAATAAGGAACACCTTTGTAATTAAATCACCAAGTTGTAAGTAAAGAGACCTTTAAGTATATGTGCACCTTAGTGAAAGGTTGACCTTCTTTTCCTTTAATTCTTGGTCTTAGAAGAAGTTTTACCTTAGATATGAGGAGGAGGGACGTGCCTAAAAGAAAGGAAGAACCTAGTTGAGAAAAGGAGAAGTAAGTTGTTCTTATGTTGGAAATGACCCTAAAGTATATATATACACCTTTCCTTTGTTTGCAAAGGAACGTTTCCTTTCTTCCTTCACTTATCACCTTGCTTGGACCGACTAAGGAAGAGCTCTGAAGCAGAGGAGGACGACCAAGGAAAAGCTATTTAAGCTTGGGTCATCATCTTGCTTGAATTCATGAAGGAAAGTGGATTACAAGGTTGGTTTCTTGGTTAACTTATTTAGCTCTTTCTTCCTAGCCGATCTTTCCCAACTTTTTCTTGGAGAAACACCCTTGGCCGACCTGTGGAGCTCAATACGCCATTAAAGGCTAGAATATTGGAAGCTTGGAGCTCAAGGAACGACCTTAAGGTGGGTTTTATAACTCTAAACCTCTTGCTTTCTTATACATATACTTGTTCTTGAATGTAGTAGTTAGTTCTTCTTCTTCCCCATCTTTCCTTGCTTTCTTGCAAGCAAATCCACGAAGTAACTGACCTGTCCCAAGGTTGAAGATGATGGGTGTGAATCCCTAGGTAACTTTACTAAATGGCCTTGGACCATTTGGTCTAAACGGTTTGCAAACCGATTGAAATCAAACAGTCTCAAGACCGTTTGATCTCAAACGGTCTTGCAAGACCGTTTATATTCAAACAATCTCCAAGACCATTTGGAAGGATTGACCAAGTGAAGACCATTTAGAGGTCTGTGGTATACATGTTGAATTAATCAATTACAAAGATTCATGATCTAATTGCAAACCAATCATAAGTTGAAGGCACTTCAACCTTCAAAACCCTAATTGGGTTCAATTGGTGTTTCCAATGACCAATTTTGGTGAACTTTGGGTTGAAGGGCCCAAACGGTCTCAAGACCATTTGGGGGTTCACTCAAACGGTCTCAAGACCGTTTGGTGACAACCCAAGATCGTTTGAAGGTCTAGGGTTAAGGTATTTTGATGAAATGAGGGTCCAATCACAATAGATTAATGAATTGAATAAAAGTGCTAATTTTAGACCTAATTAGGGTTCAACCCTTATCCAATTGACTTAGATTTTGATCAAACTTTGGGCAAACGGTCTCAAGACCGTTTGGAGAATGTCCAAATGATCTTAAGACCGTTTGGGCCAAGTTTGGGCCCAATTGGATGTCAATTGATGGGTTCAACCTCAATTAGATTCATGTTGATGAGCATTGATGGTAGACCGATTGCAAACCCTAATTGAGTTGGAATCAACCCTAATTGGCTTTCAATTGAGGGTCAATTTGGTGTCCAATTGATTAAGGATAACCCTAATTGACTCAATTTATAGGTGGTTATCAAGGGTATGGCCCATTGAAGGCTTCAACATAGAAAACCCCAATCGATTATAACCTTTGATACACCCTTGAGGTCCATGCGGTTTTGAGCCCATTTGGACCAAACAGTCTCAAGACCGTTTGGGCTCAAACGATCTCAAGGTCGTTTGGTCCAATCGATCTCAAGATCGTTTCAACTCAAACGGTTTCAAGGTGATTTTGTTCAAACGGTTTGGAAGTCAACCTAGCCAAACGGTCAACAAGATCAAACGGTCTTGAAGGTGACCAAGTCCAAACGGTTTGAAAGTCAACCTAGCCAAACGATCAACACATCCAAACGATCTCAGGACCGTTTGGAGGTTGAAGGTGTGAAACCGTTTGGGGACTTTAGGGTTCTGATTTTTTAAAACTTTGAAGGTTTAAATAGTTCAATGGTGGTCTAAACTAAACCCTAATGGTACCCTAAGACATTAAGGGACTAAGTGATTAATGGATTGAACCATAATAGTGATCAAGGGTGTACTTTACCAATATGCTCTTGAAGGGTTCGACTAAATGATACTTTTTTTAATCAAACACTAATCACATGATAGTGGTGATTTGGCTTATGGTAGTCAATGAGGACTTAACCCAACCTAATTCTAGGGTGATAACATGTAATGTGAATAGTAAATCCTAATTCTAGGGTGATAACATGTAATGTGAAGAGTAAACCCTAAATTGATGAAAATCAGGGAACCTATCTCTTGAAAGAGTATGAAGGTACAACTCTTAAAATGAATTGTTTACTATTATTAGTTGAATTAACCATGCAGGTTCTTATGTGAGAATGATCATATCCAGGTATGGATTATGATACCATATTCATTGAAGGTGTGTTATTAGCTTATGAATAGTAACATATCCTATTGCCTAGTAAGTGGCATCTTATGAGAATTGATAGGCTGTAAGAGCCATGAGTATCATCAATGTCATGCTAATCAGATGACTTGTGATAAGATGAAATGATTAAGAGATGATAATTGATGTGAATTAGTCTTGTTACATTTAGTATTCTACTTTCACAGCTACTATGCTAATGATTAATGTTTAAGAACATGTATGATGTTAAAAGAATACTGAAATGTACCTAATTAATCAAGTATAATCATACCATGTAGAGCCCTGATCATAGATCCATCATTGTCAGAAGTTAAATGATGGTGAAATAGGTTTTCCTAAGGGAACTCCTGGATCACATACTTTTGAGTATGTGGGGGAATATGGATGTGTATATACTTACATCCTAGTGTAGGAATTGATGTAGATGTATCTTAATCTATCAACCCTTCACTATATGTTAATATCGGGGTGATGAAATACTATTCTCCTGAGGAAATCCTTTATGCCGCATCGATGAGAGATAAATAAGAAATCTTTCGATGGCGAAGAGAGTACAGAATGCCACTGTGACCCTAATAGTGAAGTACCAAAATACCCTGGTGAGATATAGTAGCAGAGACACTAGATGTCTTGCATGTATATCCTCACTCTGAATGAGGAAGATGAGGTCATAAGAATCCAGCTCTTTTGATGACCTAAGTATGATACTGATGCGACTTAACAGTGATCGGTTGGAGTATGAGCGGTATACCTCATCTCCGCATAGCATAATGATGTTTGTAAAACATAATCAACTGCGTAGCATATCTGCTTAGGTTGAATTATGAGATACTATGATTGATGATTACACTGCTTAGTATGTATGTTCTTCATATTCTTAAATGATGTTGTTCCACTTAAGTCAATCTATTGTTGATTACCTTAAAAGCTTTTATTGCTCATGTTGTTCTTTGAATGCTATAATAAATCTTCTGGCGGAGAGTTATAACTCTCGCTGGGACAATTATTTAAAATTGTCTCACTCCGTAGATTTCAACTTTTTAGGTGGACGTCGAGGACGGAGAAACCAATCCGAGGGTGAGCAGTACCAGGAGCAGTAACACCAGGGGCAGCAGTGAGTCTCAGGTGGAGATCCTGGCTGTCCAGTCCTTTAGTTAGATAGTCTTATGTTGTCTCTGTACTCTCAGGTCCTTGGAGTTTGTTGATCTGAGATTCTGGTGTTTAATCTTGAGATTTTGTATCTTGTTGTATATAATCACTCAAGAAGTGATTTATCAGAGATGTAACTGTTTATCTTTATTTTATGAAGAAGTTTCATGTTTTCAAGATCTTGTCTCGAAAAGTTTTAATTTTTTGTAATTTTTCGTATTCCGCTGCTAATTGAATGCTTCTGCTGAGTTTATATCATGTTTTGGAGATCGGAGCCCACAGAAGGAGTCAAAAAAGTCTCTCACTCATGAGGAGAAAGGGATATATATCCCAAGGAGAGAGAGTAAGTGGTTGGTCATGTGTTACCATTCTAGTTTATCTCAAGGACATGTGTGCTTCAATCCCATGGTCTTATCCTCTTCCACATGCAAAAACAAACAAAAATTCATATGTCCAAAAAGTGTTGCGACCTGCATGGTCACTACCATCATCTAGGTCGTGACACTTCATCCATGTTCACTTGTTTTAACCCAAACTCTAGTTCTCATATATGCATGTGTGCATGGTCGATACTCTAAAGGACAAGATATTGTTTCAACCTCTAGGTTGTCTAAGTCAACACAACCCTTAGGAATGGTGTTGCGGTCACTGCCCTCAGCAAATCGTGAGGTAACCGTCGCTACACCCAAACCCTAGCTTCATCACCACTTACACATGGCAACCCTAGAAACCCTAGATCACCATGAAGTGTTCCATTATCAAACATCAATCAAATAAAGAACCCCATGTCACCATCTTCTCTCTCATGATGCCAAGGTACAAGAAGCACTCTCTTCATGTGACATTTTGCATGTTAACCCTCAATTATGGGTAATTTGCAAACTATTCCCAAACGAGTACTTATATAGCAAAGGTGGTTCAAACCTCAATCTAATTGAACTAAAATGAAACCAAAGACCTATGATATGATATTAAATCAATCCAAAATATTAAATTAAGGTTTAATTATCTCATTATGTAAATAAAACATATTTAAACACAAATCTAGGTCAGGGATCTTACAACTATAAACCCCTAATAGGTATTTAGCCCCCAAAATCCTATGTAAAAAGAGACAGATATTTCTTTCGCATCTCATCTTCAAGCTCCCATGTGGCTTCTTCTATGCCATTATGATGCCACAAAACTTTTACTAGCACAATGTCCTTCTTTTTCAACTTCTTGATCCTTCTATCCAAGATCAGAATAAGACCTTCCACATAAGAGATGTCATTATCTATCTCCACCTCAATTGGATGAAGAGTCAACTCTGTCTCAGGGTGACACTTCCTCAACATAGAGATATGAAATAGTGGATGTAATTTATATAAATCAGCTGGCAACTCTAACTTATAAGCCATCTTCCTAACATGTGCAACCACAGGATAAGGTCCCATATATCTGGGAGCCAACTTACCCTTTTTCCCAAACCTTATAACACCCTTCCAAGGAGAGACTTTGAGGTAAACCAAGTCCCCTACTTGGAATTATAAAGGTCTACGATGGTTATTGGTGTAAGACTTCTATCTATCTTGATCTTCCTTCAGTTTTTGTTGAATGACTTTGATCTTTTCTATCATTTGTTGCACTAGCTCAGGGCCTAAAAGTTGATATTCTCCCATCTCATACCAACACAATGGAGATTTAAAATGTCTCCCATATAAAGCTTCATACGGTGGTATGTCAATGCTCCTCTAATGCTATTATTATAAGAAAACTCTATCAAGCTAAGGTGTATATACCAACTTCCCAAAAACTATAACACCCAAGCTCTCAACAGATCCTCCAAGGTATGTATCGTTCTCTCAGACTGCCAATCTATTTGTGGATGGAACACAGTGCTAAACTTCAGTTGCGTACCAATTGTTGTGTGCAGATGTTCCCAAAAATGACTAGTGAACTGTGGACCTCTATCTGACACTATAGTAGCTAGGATCCCATGTAGACGTGCTATCTCATCTACATATACAACTATAAGCTTTTCAGTTGTATATGTTGTCTTTACTGATAGAAAGTTTGCTGACTTAGTCAACTTGACCACTATTACTCATATGGAATCATGACCTTTGGCTGTCCTTGGAAGCCCAACCACAAATTCCATTTTAATATGGTCCCATTTCCATTGAGGTATAGGCATTTGTTGCAAATTTCATGCAGGCTTCTGATGTTCGGCTTTGATGTGCTGACATATTTCACACTTAGACAAAAACTCAGCTACATCATGTTTTAGTCATGGCCACCAATATAAATCTCTTAGATTCTGATACATTTGGTGGTACCTGGATGCATAGCATACATAGAAGAGTGAGCTTCTTCTAGAACTAAAGTCTTCAGATTATCTACATCTGGCACCACTAATCTACCATGAGAACATACTGTCCCATCCTTAGATTCATGGAAGACATCACGTTTATCACTTCCCAACTCTACCTAAATTTGTCGTGTCATAGTATCATTCTATTATGCATCACTAATCACCTAACTCAACATCGACTTTACCTATAACTGTTCCAAAAGACCTGCTAACAAGGATACATCTAACTGTACATTCATTTGTCTTAGGCAGACTAACATATCTCTCTTATGGAACACCAAAGCACTCAATAGTGCTTTATCATCAGATGATAACGAAGATGATTTCCTACGTAAGGCATTTGCTACCACATTCGCTTTCCCTAGATGGTAATATATAGTACAATCATTGTCCTTTATTAACTCCATCCATCGTCGCTTTCACATGGTTAACTCCTATTTTGAAAAATGTATTGTAGGTTCTTGTCGTCGATGAAGATATGACATTTCTCACCATACAAGTAGTGTCTTCATATCTTCAAGGCATGGACTACTACAGCTAACTCCAAGTCGTGTGTCAGATAGTTCTCTTTGTGTTTCTTAAGCTATTGTGAAGTGAAAGAGATCAAGTTTTTATCATGCATTAGCACACAAACTAGACCATTCTTAGATTCATCATAGAAAATAATATAACCATTTCCCTATTCTGGCAGTACTAACACTGGTGCACGAGTCATTTTTTCCTTCAAAAGATAAAAAGAATGTTGACATTTGTCATCCCATACCTACGGCACATCCTACCTGGTTAACTTTGTTAGGGGTAAGGCTACTGTACTAAAGTTCTTAATGAATCTCCGGCAATGTCCTGCTAAACCTAAGAAGCTACAAACTTTTGTAGGTGTATTTGGTTGATCCCACTCCAGCACTGACTCCACTTTCTTTGGGTCTACACAGACTCCTTTAGCAGATATTACGTGACCTAGAAAGTCCAATTCCTTTAACCAGAACTCACATTTACTAAACTTGGCTTATAACCGGTGTTGTCTTAGTATTGACAATGCATGCTGTAGGTGTTGCTCGTGCCAGTGACCATTTCTAGAGTAGATCAAGATATCATCTATGAACACAACTACAAACAGGTATAGATGTGGTCTGAATACTCTATTCATCTAATCCATGAATGTTATTGGTTCATTGGTTAGCCCAAACGGCATAACCACAAACTCATAATGACCATACCTTGTCTTAAAGATTGACTTAGGTATGTCATCTACCTTAATCTGCAATTGGTGATATCCCGACCTCAAATCTCTCTTAGAAATATTGTGGCACCCCAAAATTGATCAAACAAGTTATCTATATGTTGCAATGGATACCTATTTTTTATCGTCATCTTATTCAGTTGTCGATATTTTATACACAACCTCATTGATCCATCCTTCTTCTTTACAAATAGAACGGGAGCACCCCAAGGTGACGTGCTCGGCCTAATGAAAACTTTCTCAAGTAACTCTTGCAACTATTTTTTCAGTTCTCGTGTTTCTTTTGGTGCCATCTGATACGATGTTTGTGCTATAGGTCGAGTGATGAAAACTAGATTGATTTCAAAAACCAATCTCTCTTGGAGGAGGCACACCAGGAAACTCGTCGGGAAACACATCCTCAAATTCTTGTACATTTGGCACTTCCAAAATACTAGGACCCTCTGCCTTTGTATCCACCACATATGCCAAGAACACATCATAGCCATGTCTCATCCACTTCTCTGTTATCATAGCTGAAACAAGACGTGTTGGAAGGATCTTCCTATCACCCTAGAAAACCCAAGAAACATTTCTATTTACAAGCATCACTATCTTGGCACTACATTCCAATATTACTTGATACTTTTCCAAAGTATCCATCCCAAGTATTACATCAAATCCATGCATTTTAAGTGGTAAGAGATCCACTTGAATGTTATGCCCCAAAAAGGAAAGAACACAGGATAGACATACTTCTTGCAACTCTGTGGAACCAACTACAGGTGTACTCAGATGAAGACTATCATGTCTACAACTAATAGGCAAGAAATAGTTATCTATCACTTCTCTAGTGATAAAGGAATGATTCGCACACAAGTCTATCAAAATAGAAACAAAACATGAAGAAGACAAATTTGAATGAAATAATTTCATCTGACCTGTCACAACCCCCAGGTTGATGACTCCCTCTAGCTGACTCATCATGAAGAATCAATTCATCGCATGTTGTCACCCTCTCCCTCTGCTAGCATGTCCTAATGAACCAGTATGTGATGCTTGTCTACATCCTCTACTACTATGTTGTAGTTGCTGCTGCAAACTCTATTGACTCTGCCTAGGCTGTTGAGTCACCTCTTCATACTTCACATGGTAGTACCATTTTGTATGCCCCACCTATTTGCACTTGAAATAGGTTTTACCCTCATACCATGGACTAGACAGTGTTGTCACAGATACTGAAATTCGACTTCAAGCTCCAATAGGTGGCAAACTACCACCTCTGCCTCTACTTTGTGTCCATTGTAACTGCATCACTAACCTTTGTTGGGAGTGTGGTGCTGAGTATCTAGGATTCTTAAAGTCTCTAGAAGATAGTCCTTGGTACTATACATGTCTCTTCTTGACCTTTGCCTCATGTTTCTCTATCACAGACCTCTCCACTCTTATAACTGACTCCATAAAAGTAACAAACCTCTCTCTATTCTCTAAAGATGATACTGGAGTGGTCAACTCAGAACTCAAACCATTCTCAAAGCATATGATCCTTTCCTTGTCCGTTGTAGCCATATGTGGACAGAACCGTACAAGTTCCTTGAACTTAGCTTCATAAGCACTGACTGACATATATCCCTGTCAGATATTATCAAACTATACAATATTTTCAACTAAGTAAGTATCAAGAAAGTACTAACTTACAAACTCATGTCTGAATTCCTTCCATGTAATCACAACTCCCGGCCTTTTCTCCTCGTCAATGGCCCACCAGTGGCCAGCACTCCCTTTTAACAAATATATTGCATGCTTCACCTTGTCCTCCTTAGGGATGTTGAGGATCTTAAAGGCATTTTCCAGCTCAGTCAGCCACATATTTGCATCAGTTGGATCAGAGGTACCTACATATTCCAACACTCCTACATGTCGGAGTCTCTCAAAAGTCTTTCCAGACCCATGAGTTTCTGCACCAGAAACGGTTTCCCTAGGTTGATTTACAGGCATCCTATCAACCATGTGTGTCTTAGAAGCCATAAATTGTCCAAACATATCCCTAAAAGTAGGATTGGCTACCTTGACTGGGGTGACTATTGGTATATAGGGTATAGCTTTTATCCTTTCTTACCTCCTAGTAGCATCTCCTGGTGTAGCAATGTTACTCTCTACAACATGCTCATCATGTTCTCCAAACATCTTTTTATCTTCCTCTACTTCTCCAATAGTAGAAGGTACTATAAGATATGTTGGAGGATAATATAACATACTAAAACCCTAGTCCTATGTCCTTGTAGACTCAGTGAACCTAATGCTCTGATACCACAAAATTGTGACTCCCTTCATCATACAAAATGAGATTACTCAAATCAAAATGTGGAATTAACACTAATCACTATATTGCCATAAATCAGGGTAAATTTGAACCATTTGCAATTAAATATCTCAAGAAGAAGTAATTACTAAACTAGCCTCAACTCAGGTTATCTTTGATTCATATATATACTAAAGGATGTTCCATCTCACATTCAAAGGCTATCAAGCCATTACTGTACAACATATATAAATTGTCTACATATATGCCATTTATACACACGAGGCACAATGCCAAAATATCTGTGTTGATATACAAAACAAAAAATCTCTCCAAAGACCTAAGAGTAAAAGGACAACACATAGGACATCTACTACAAAACTCTAGCAGCATATCCAACCTCTAGGTAATATTACTCCTCTTACTACTCAGCAGGTGTACCACGAACTCTACCTCCTCATCCACGACCACCTAAAGAGTTGTGGAACCAACGTGGTGAGATCACATCTCAGTGGGAGATATAACTCTCCACCAACATCTATTATAAGCATAATAACTATAATATAATAGTTAAAACTAAGCAGTGTATACTAAATGAACAGTTCAGGTACATGCAATTGAATAGTATAACATTGTATGCTTTTAAAAGGAATATGAAGAACATGTCTAACTGTTGTAAGCTAAATAGTACAAGAAATAAGGTATGGGGTCATCCAATGTGATTTGTATTTGATCCTAAGCAAATATGCCACACAGTGGTATTAGCACTTTTATTATTATTGCCCTGAGGATTTGAGGTGTACCACTCAAATCCAACTGACCACTAATAAGTCAAAATCAATAGCATATAAGATCAATGGAAGAGCCAGACTCCATGATCATCACCACTACTACTTGGTCTATACAAGTCTGTAATGAAGTGACATAATAGTCAAACTGCTCAAAGACAACAACTTATAATCATAGATATAGTCCTGTAGAGACAGCAACCCATAGTCAACCTATGGTCCTATAAAACAACTAGCTTGCCTTGGTACATGGCTCAACACTAGAGAATTGGCTCACGCATGGCCATTCTATAACAAATTATCTCATCATTATTTCAAAAATTTAAGGGTACAAGGATATAATTCAATTGCACCTCGCATATTCAATTATATGCTCTCCGAGTTTCCCGTAGGAGTTACTCATTTCACCATCCAACTAGATATTGACGTTGAAGATGGATCTATGGTACAGGGAACTACATGATTAGGGTTTCTCTTGATTATATATTCCAATTGGGTATCTTTTAATGGATCAATCAAGTTATAACGTAATAACCCTAAATAGATCTTACAAAATTAAGAGTAAGGTACAACTTCATAATATATAAAACGTACAAGGTGAGAACTTGTCTTGCAATTTCAAGATACTTGTATCACAACCATTACAAGGTCATCAATGACACATCACTCTGGGTATCAACCCCTTACTTTCATCTCTGGGGGGGTTTACCTCTTAAATTGTACTCGAGGTACTCAACAATCCACTAGGTTCAGATCACCTGAAGCCTGTACAATGAATATCATAAGATATGTCAACACTTGTTGTATGCTTATAATCACCACCTTGTATTGTATAAGGTTTACCATAGCATTCTCTTAGCTACGCACATGTATCTATTTAGCTATGCCCATGCATCACACCTATAAGGTTAATGGTACATAAATAAGAGAGAGAAAACTCTATTATAATACAAGAATTTCCAATTAAAACAATTGCATACATTACATGAACCATGGATTAGGCTTAGAGTTTTCTCACATAGCCATTTAGAATTTACATCATGATTATAGCACCAAACCCTAGTTGAGTCACCTTCCACTATATTGGAGCATATTAGGGTTACAGAGCATGCTTAGCATTAACTACTTAATCCTTCAAACAACACTACCCATGAATCATTACTTGCTTACTCATACACATGTGTTCATGTATGTATCTTGACCATCCATCACATAGGTGTCTCAACCACTCATGAAACAAGTGTCTCGACCACTCTCAAGCAAAGTGTCTCAACCTACCATCAACATGGTGTCATGACCTATCATCAACATGGTGTCACGAACTACCATCAACATGGTGTCATGACCTACCATCAACATGGTGTCACGACATACCATCAACATGGTGTCCGACCTACCATCAACATGGTGTCACGACCTACCATCAACATGGTGTCACAAATGCTACCACCAGCATGGTGTCACGATTATTACCACCCATTCATAACACCTGGGCAAGGATAGGGAACACCAAGAATCAACCCAAGAACAAAAACCTACACAAGGGTGATCTTCAAATCCTCTTCATAATGATTGGATCTAAAAATAGGAAAAAATCAGTTCCTTACCCATGAAACCATGATCGAGATCTTCAACTAAACTTAGATGAACATCATTTAAATAGAACAAAACGGTTCTAGGAATAAGAACAAGAACACATCATATGTTTTAGAAAAATCTTTAAATCGGGTATAAAAATATTAGGGTTTACAAGAAGTAGATATCATTCTCAAAATACAACATCATTCAAACATATATACCACATCTTTCTTTACTAAAAAAAAATTAAGATCTAGAATAGCAACATACGAACAGCATATTATCTGGTTCAAGTTGCACATAATAGAGGAGGAAGGAGTTATATAACCTACCTATGGTTGATTAGCCAAGCCTCCAAGATCACAAGCTTCAAAGGAGAAAAGGGAGCCCCAACTAGATCCAAGTCTTTGGCCACTGAAACTCCTTCAAAAAGGAAAGAATGCCATGGTTAAAGAAGAGTCCAGGGAAAGAAAACCAAAAACCCTAACTTTGAACCAAGGTAGGAGTGAAGAAACCCTAGTTCAAAGCATGATCTTTGACCCAAAAGAAGAAGAAAACCCTAAGAAGAATCACCACGGACCATGTACAACTCTCATGCTTTAAATGGATGAAGAAGAAGATGAATAAGAAAGGGGGAAACTAGATCTGAGTTCAAATCACTTACCAAGATGAAAGTTTCTCCATGAAATCACCACCAAGAAGATGATTTAGCACCAAATCAGCCACATGCAAGATGGATCAGCCACCCTAGCTTTAAGATCCACCCTAACTTGCTCCCACAGCTCCAAGGGAGTTTGAAGTTTGAAGGAAGAAGATGAAGGATTTGAAAAAGTCTCTCACTCATGAGGAGAAAGGGATATATATCCCAAGGAAAGAGAGTAAGCGGTTGGTGAAGTGTCACCATTCTAGATCGCTTCAAGGACATGTGTCCTTCAACCCCATGGTCTTACCCTCTTCCACATGCAAAAAAGACAAAAATTCATATTTATCCAGAAAGTGTTGTGACCTCCATGGTCGCTACCATCATCTAGGTCGAGACACCTCATCCATTCTCACTTATTTCGACCCACACCTTAGTTCTCATATATGCATGTGTGCACGGTCGATACTCTAAAGGACAAGATCTTTTTTTGACCTCTAGGTTGTCTAGGTAGAAACCACAACCCGTAGGAATGGTGTTGTGGTTTCTACCCTCACCAAAATGTGAGGTAACGGTCACTACACCCAAACCCTGGCTTCATCACCACTTACACATGGCAACCCTAGAAATCCTAGATTACCGTGAAGTGTTCCATTATCAAACATTAAACAAACAAAGTGTCCCATGTCACCATATTCTCTCTCATGATTTCAAGGTACAAGAAGCAATATCTTCATGTGACATTTTGCATGTTAACCCTCAATTATGGGTAATTTGCAAACTAGTCCAAAATGAGTACTTATATAGAAAAGGTGGTTCAAACCTCAATCAAATTGAACCAAAATGAAACCAAAGACCTATCACATTATATTAAAGCATTCTATAAGATTAAATTAAGGTTTAAGTATCTCATTATGCAAAGAAAATATATTTTAATATAGAGCTAGGTTAGGGATCTTACATCCATCCTACAATCTTTCTTTTTTAGGATGTAACATTCAAGTGGATCTCTTACCACTTGATATGCATAGATTCGATGTGATCCTTGGGATGGATGCCTTGGAAAAGTAATGGGTGATCTTGGACTATAGTGCCAAGATGGTGACATTTGTTGACAGTGATGTTTTGTGGTTCTTTGAGGGTAATAGGAAGATTCTTCCGACATGTCTAGTTTCATCTATGACAGTAGAGAAGTGGACGAGACAGGGTTGTGATGCATTCTTGGCACATGTGGTGGATAAAAAGGCAAAAAATCCTAGTATTCAGAAAGTGCCAATTGTACAGGAGTTTGAGGATGTGTTTCCCGATGAGTTTCTAGGTGTACCTCCTCCCAGAGAGATTGATTTTGAGATTAACTAGTTTCAAGTACCCAACCTATAGCCCAAACACTATATAGGATGGCACCAACTAAGATGTAGGAACTAAAGGAACAGTTGCAAGAACTGTTTGAGAAAGGTTTTATTAGGCTGAACACGTCTCCTTAGGGTGATCTTGTTCTATTTGTAAAGAAGAAGGATAGATCAATGAGGTTGTGTATTGACTATTAATGGTTGAATAAGATGACAATTAAGAACAAGTATCCATTGCCACATATAGATGATTTGTTTGATCAGTTACGGGGTTCCAAAGGCTTCTCTAAGATAGACATGAGGTCAAGTTATCATCAGTTGTGGATTAAGGCTAATGACATGTCTAAATCATCTTTAGAACAAGGTATGGTCATTATGAGTTTGTGGTTATGATGTTTGGGCTAACCAATGCACCAGTAGCATTTATGGACTTGATGAATAGGGTGTTAAGACCCTATCTAGATCTGTTTGTGGTAGTGTTTATAGATAACATCTTGATCTACTATAGAGATATCTATAAGCATGAGCAACACCTATGCCAGACATTAACTTTATTGAGGCAACACCAGTTGTATGTGAAGTTATTTAAGTGTGAATTTTGGTTAAAGGAAGTGGCTTTTCTAGGGCAAGTAATATCTGCTAAAGGAGTATGTGTATACCCAAAGAAAGTAGAGTAAGTGTTGGAATGGGATCATCCAAAGACACCAATAGAGGTTTGCACTTTTGTAGGTTTGGAAGGATATTATAGGAGGTTCATTAAGAACTCTAGTGCAGTAGTGTTACCCCTAACAAAGTTAATGAGGAAGGATGTGCCTTTTTGTTTGTGATGACAAATGTCAAAGATCTTTTGTGATCTTAGAGGAGAGGTTGACTAGTGCACCAGTATTAGTGCTGTAAGAGTAGGGAAAGGGTTATATTGTCTTCTGTGATGCATCTAAGAATGGTCTAGGTTGTGTGATGATGCAAGATAAGAATGTGATTTCTTTTGCTTTGTGACAACTTAAGAAACACAAGGAGAACTACCCGACATATGATTTAGAATTGGCAACCATTGTTCATGCCTTGAAAATATGGAGACACTACTTATATGGAGAGAAGTGCCATATCTTCACTGACTACAAGAACCTACAATATATCTTTTCGAAGTAGGAGTTGAACATACAACAACAGCGTTGGATGGAGATAATCAAGGACTATGATTGTACCATACATTACCATCTAGGGAAGGCGAATGTAGTGGAAAATGCTTTGAGTAGAAAGTCTTCTTCAACATCATCTATTGAGCCGACACAGTTGAGTGCTTTAGCATGTCATAAGAGAGAGATGTTGGTATCCTTGCAACAAATGAATGTTCAGTTAGAAGTGTCCATGTTAGTAGGTATGTTGGCACAATTACAAATAAATCCATTATTGAATCAGCAGACCAGAGATGTGTAGCAGAATGGTATTGTGGTACAATAGATTTGGGTAGAGTTGGGTAGTCAGAAGTGTGATGGCTTCCATGAATTGGATGATGGGATAGTGTGTTATCATAGTAGGATAATTGTGCCAGATGTAGATAATCTGAGAGCATTATTTCTAGAAGAGTCTTACTCTTCTATGTACGTTATGCATCTAGGTAGCACTAAGATGTATTAGAATCTAAAAGATCTATGTTGGTGGTTAGGATTAAAGCGTGATGCAGCCGAGTTCGTGGATGAGTGCACAGTGTCTCATGGACTTTGCAACCATTTTTTATACCTTAATGAAAGTGGGATCATATCACAATGGAATTTGTGGTTAGACTTCCAAGGACAACCAAAGGTCATGATTCCATCTGGGTAATAGTGGATAGGTTGACTAAGTCAGCACATTTTTTACCAATAAATATGAGATATATGGATGAGAATCTTGCACAAATGTATGTTGACAAGATAGTACATTTACATGGTATCCCATTTACTATAGTGTAAGATAGAGGTCTTCAGTTCACTAGTCTTTTTTGGGAACGTTTGCATTACTGAAGTTGCTAGAGAAGAGTTTCATAAGACTGAGCACTTTGCCTTGGGGTGCTCCAGTGTTTTTTGTGAAGAAGAAAGATGGTTTTATGAGGAATTGTATAGACTACTAGTAGTTGAACAAGGTTACAGGGAAGAACAAGTACCCATTACAAAGGATTGATGCTTTTTTTAATTAATTGAGAGGTGCAACAATGTTCTCCAAGATAGAATTGAGGTCAGGATATCACTAATTGAGGATCAAGGCAGACGACATACCTAAGACTACTTTTAGGACTAGGTATGGTCATTATGAGTTTGTGGTTATGTCGTTTTGGCTAAACAATGCACCGACAACTTTTATGAACTTGACGAACAAAGTGTTCATATTGTATCTTAATTAGTTTGTAGTTGTGTTCATAGATGATATCTTGATATGCTCTAGGGACAGTCAATAGCATGAATAACATCTTCGTCAAGCATTAGGGTTATTGAGGCAGCACCGTGTGTATTCCAAGTCCAACAAGTGTGAGTTTTGGTTAATGGAGATATATTTTCTTGGTCGTGTCATATCTGATAAGGGTGTTTGTGTATACCCAAAAAAGGTGGAGTATATGCTAGAGAAGGAGCAACCCAAGATATTGACTGAGGTTTAAAGCTTCCTAGGTTTGGTAGGCTACTATAGGATGTTCATTAAGAACTTTAGTGTTGTAGAGTTACCTTAGACCAAGTTGACTAGGAAGGGTGTTCTGTTTGTTTAAGATGATAGGTGTCATCATTCTTTTTAGTTGTTGAAGGAGAATTTTATGAGTGCTTCGATGTTAATTCTGCTAGAATAAGGGAAAGGCTACATTGTATTATGTGATTCTTTAAAGAATGGTTTTGGATGCCTGTTGGTGCAGGACAAGAATGTGATTTCCTTTGTTTCATGACAACTTAAGAAATAAGAGGAGAACTATCCAACTCATGACCTAGAATTAGTAGTTTTTGTTTTTACTCTGAAGATTTGGAGTCACTATCTATACGGCAAAAAGTGTCAAATCTTCACAGACCATAAGAACCTTCAGTACATCTTCTTGAAGTAGGTGTTTGGCTTATAAGCTAGAGTTTTCACCTGAGTTGTACAAGTTACATCATGTGTTTCATATCTTTGTTGAGGAAGTGTCACCCTGATACCGAGTTGACTCTTCAACCTAATGAGGTGGAGCTGGATAATGATATATCCTATGTAAAAGCTCCTATTCTGATCCTAGATAGAAGGATCAAGAAATTGAAGAAGAAGGGCATTGTGTTAGTCAAGGTTTTATGGCATCATCGCGGCATAGAGGGTGCCACATGGGAGCTTGAAGATGAGATGTGGAAGAAGTATTCATCTCTTTTTACATAGGATTTTGGGGGAGAAATCCATGTTAGTGGTTTATGGTTATAAGACCCCTCACCTAGCTTTATGCTTGATTGTAATTACTTTGTATAATGAGATGCTTAAACCTTAATTTAATCTCTTGGGGTGTCTTAATATCATGTGACATGCTTATATTTTCATTTTAGTCCAATTTTATTGATGTTGGAAATATCCTTATTATATATGTGCTTGTTTTGGACTAGATTGCAATTTACCCATAAGTGAGGGTTATCTTGCAAATTGTCACATGTTGATAATGTTTCTTATTCTTTAGCTTCATGAGAGAGTACATGATGCAATGGGGCACCTTATTTGAATCATGGATGGTGATGTGACATCTCATGGTGATTCTAAGGTTTGCTTAAGTTGATAAACTGACTATACTAAGGTTTGAGTGTTGTGACCCTACACCACTTTTGGTTAGGGTAGTGACCAAAACACATGCCTTATGTATTGTGGTCTTGACATAGATGACCTAGAGGTGAGTTGGTCAAAACACTTTGTCTTCCAGTGTCTCAACCATGTACATATGGTGACTTAGGGTTTCAACCTAGGCAAGTAGATGAAGTGTCTCGACCGAGACAAGATAGTAGTCGACCTTGGGGGTCCCTACACTAATTTTGGATAAACATGAACATTTCATAATTTTCATGTGAGTGGAGGAAAGGTTATTTCTTTGAGGGGCATGTGTCCCTTGATGGTCTATATTATTGATACCTCATAAATCTCTACTTCCCTCCTCCTTTGGGTACCCTTCTTTTCATAAGAGAGTAACTTTTCGGCCCTACACTCTTTCTTCTTCTTTTGGATCATCCTTGAAGCTTCAAGATAAAGATAGATCAGATCTTGAAGCTTGGGTGGCCGATCCATCTTGCATGTTGAATATCTTGTGCTAGATCAACTCCTTGGTGGTGATTTATTGGAGATTATTCTCTAAGGAAGTAATCTTAACTCTTGACCACATTTCCTCTCCTCCAAAATCCCCATCATCTTCATTTCTCCTTGGATGTAGAATGTGGATCATCCATGGTGGCTTTTCTTGGAGATCTCCTCTTTACAAGGGTCGTAGATCATGTTTTGACATGATGGTGCCCGAGTGAAAATAAGACCTCCTTTCTTCTTCTTTGGTTTGGCCTAGGACTATTTTCTCTCTTTCCTTAAGCTCTCCTTTGTCCATCGTGTTTCTTTCTCTTCTTGAGGTGATCCTTTGGTCTAAGTGTTGAAGCTTGGTTGAAGTTCTTGGATCTTGAGATCTTGGAAGATTGATTCTCTCCTAAATAGGTGGGTTATATAACCTTTTCCATATCTATTATGTGCATCATAAACCTGATCTTATTGTTGTCATTTCAGATCTTGAAAACTTGTTCCTTATAGTAGAAAAAATGATGAAGTTTAGAGTTTAAATATTGTAGTATCTTGAAAAGATTATCTTTCTTATAAACCCCAAAATTCTTGTACACAATTTTCTAGTAAATGGAAGATTGATGTGTATTCTTTGAATCTTTACCGTGAAACCATGCTACTTTTTACATGTTTCATTTATGCTTGAATAATAGGAAGTTTTTCATCTATTTATAGGCATGAGAATCTCAGTTCTCTCTCAAAATGTAGTTATTTTGATGACTATTTGTCACCTATGATCTAAGGTTTATATCATACTTTAGTATGGTGTTTTCCTCCTTAGTTGATGTTTGATTTTCTTGGTTTGATCTCTATTTTGACTTGATCTGGACGTGTTTATATGTTGAGCATACGGCTATCTTGGGGTCGAGATAAACCTTTGGTCTTCCATCACAATCGACACTCTTACAAGTGGTGGTTTCAACTGTGACAAACCTAACCCTAGGGTTTGGTCGCTACAAGTTGTGACGCAGCATTGTTGCTTGGTCATTTAAACATGTTGGTTAATGTTAGGCTCGAGATGATGAGTTGTGATGATTAAAACACATGTTCAAGTTGTACCTTGGTTGTAATAGGTCAAGGAGGAGTTGGTTTGGTCACAATACACCAAGAGTAGATGGTCGAAACATCTTGCTTGGTTTTAGTTGCAACGCAACCTTACAGGTTGGCCATGATATACCTTGGTGGTGTCTTGATTGTGACGTCCCATTTATGGTGTCTCCTAGTGTCACGGTCGCGACGCCTGTTCTAGGTTGTATCATGGTCGTAACACCTAGGGTCGTGACTTTGTGAGGTGTCTCAGTCATGACATATGGGTGGTTGAGACACCTATGTGTTGAGAGTGGTCATTACTATGATGTTAGGTTACAGTCGTGACACTTGTAGTGTGAGGGGTCGAGACATGTGTGCAAAAGGTGGTCGAGACCTATGTTTTGTGAGTGGTTGAGACACCTATACATATGCAAGAACATGTTCAATACCTAGTGTAATGGTCTACATAAAGTGAAAAATAACTAATTCTAAACAATAGTGCTTAACCCTAGTATTCTCCAACAATGAGGGAGGTGATGGGATTAGGGTTGGTGGTTGAGGGATGATATGAAACCCTAATCTCCAGATGTAAAATACATTTGTTTATATTGTTTGAATATCATTATCATGTGATAGAATTTTCTCTCTCCTACCTGTTAACCCTAATTTTCAAGTGACATTATGTGTGTGCTATGGTGAACCTTGAATAATACATGATGGTGATATGTGTAATGTTGAGGCACATTGTGACATTGAATGTGCAAGAGCTATATGAATTGATCTAGTGACCTAACAAGTGCCTTTCACATCAGTTGAGGGATTGATATCCCATAGTAATGTGATATTGGTGACGACATAATGAATAATAGTACTACAAGTGCCATATGATGATGAGACAAGTTCTCATTCAATATGTTTTATATCTTTTGAAGTTGCAATCAATCCTTAATTTTGTACAACTTGTTTAGGATTTATACGTTGTAACTTGATTGATGTACTAAAAGATACCCAATTGGAATATCTAACCAAGTGAAACCCTAATCATGTAGCTGCCCTGTACCATAGATCCATCTTCAGCATCACTATCTAACCGGATGGTGAAATGAGTAACTCATATGGGAAACTTGGAGTGCAAATTGTTGAATATGTGTAGTATTAGTGGAGGTAACTCCTTGTATCCTTAAATTGCTGAGCTAGTGGTATAATTCTTTGTTATGGAACGACCATGTGTGGGTATGTTCTCCAGTGTTGTGCAATGTACCAAGGTCGGCTAGCTATTTTACAAGACCATAGATTTGACTATGAGTTGTTGTCTCCACAGGACTATTGCTTGGGTTATAAGTTGCTATTTAGCAGTTTAACTGTTATGTCACTGCATTGCAGACTCAAATTGTCTGAGTAGTGTTACGATCATGGAGTCAGGCTCTTCCCACTACTATACAAATGACTTATAACGTCATTTTTAAAGGTTTCGGTTGTATAAATACACTAACACCTAAAATGTAAAGCGTCGGTTCAAAAAAAATCGAAATCTATCTGTGAAGGGCGACCAGACACGGGTATCGCTTTTATTCAGTGTCGGTTCCTTATTAAGAAACTGACGCCTAAAATTAACTGCCAAATCCGAAATTTCCAGTGAAAAAAATTACCTCCAAAATTTAACATATGCCGTCAGTTATTAACTCTTAAACTGACGACGAAAGGTTTTTCGCGAGACAGAAATTGGGCACATTTTGGTCGTCAGTTTTACTACAATAACTGACGCCTATGGGTTTTCCCGCATCATTCCCGAGAGAATTTTCACACCCCTTGGGTGTCAGTTTTCTAAAGAAACCGACGACTATGGTAATTAATCGAGAACAATTTTTTTAATCGGCATATGTAGATAGACGTCGGTTTTTTCTAGTAAAAACTGACGACTATCATTGAGCATAGGTGTCGATATTTTTAGATAACTGACGTCGATGGTGCAGTTAATAGAACCCGCGTGAAAGACTCTTCCCCACTCTCTTTGTTTCATTGGTTGATCAGTTAGGTCTGGCAATCTTGTCGTCATTGCTCCCCCGCACCGCCGTCGCTCGCTGCTGCTACTCTCCTCGTCGACACCGTTGTTGCTGCTGCTCTCCTCGCCGGCGGTCTCCTGCTCCTCCTGGTCTCTTCTTCGGTCTCTGCTCCCCCGCACTGCCGTCGGCTGCCCTGTTGTCCTCGCCGGTTGCCTGAAGGTACCTGCTCCCACTCTTCTTCCTCCGCCCTCAAGCAGGTACCCTGCTCTGCGACCATAGCTAGCACTGGTGCATGTTGTGAAATCACAGGTTGGCATGACCCTACTGCGCAGCAAGGCCACTACCGTGTGGCCTGGTCCTCCACCTCTTCTTCTTCCTCCACCTCTTCTTCCTCCTACTCCCTCTCCTTACCAAATGGATTAAAGCAAGGCCACGACCGTGTGGGCTGGTCACGGCCATGGTTGTGTTGGCCGACCACGGTCATGCTGGCCAGCACGGCCATGGTAGGCCAACACAGCCACGGCCGTGGCCAGCCCACACAGTTGTGGCCTTGCTTTTATCCATTTGGTAAGGAGGGAGCAGGAAGAAGAAGATACATTTGCAATTGAATACTAATTCTTGACCTAATTCTGTAAATTTTGATGCATGTTGAATTAAGATATTAAAACCCTAATACACATTTCACCATAATCTTGAATTAACTATATTGCTGAAATCTTGTGATCAATCTATGTAAGATATTAAAACCCTAATGTTAAATCTCTGATTTTGTAGTGATGTGTCACCCTAACATCTACATGAATCCCTATTGTATGATGTAGATTGATGATAATGCATGAGCTAGTTTGAAATTTTGAAATCAATTATGAATCTCTCCATCCCTAGGTCATACTAATTTATGTGTAATCTTTATCTTGATGATGAACATGCATGGACACTCGAAATGTAGAAATCAATGTTATAGAATGACATCACATGTATTTGTTGGCCTAGAAACCCCTCCAAGATTTACTCATTAGGAGTAAATCTTGGATAGTCCCCAGTTTGGGACTGTTCTTGAACACCTAATCTCACTTAGGATGTAAGTGTATAATGTGTATTTGGTTTTCAAGAAAATTTCAATAGCATTTCCCCGTTTGTTCTCTAAGTACATATGTACTTGGAGAACAGTGGGGAAATGCTGCCGAAATTTTCTTGAAAACCCAATACACATTATACACTTACTAGTGAGATTAGGTGTTCAAGAATGGGATAGGTGGTACACATTTATTATATATAAGAATGACAACACATGTATTTGTTGGCCTAGAAACCCGTCCAAGATTTACTCATTAGGAGTAAATCTTGGATAGTCCCCGGTTTGGGATTGTTCTTGAACACCTAATCTCACTTAGGATGTAAGTGTATAATGTGTATTTGGTTTTCAAGAAAATTTCGGCAGCATTTCCCCACTGTTCTCTAAGTACATATGTACTTAGAGAACAGTGGGGAAATGCTGCCGAAATTTTCTTGAAAACCCAATACACATTATACACTTACTAGTGAGATTAGGTGTTCAAGAATGGGATAGGTGGTACACATTTATTATATATAAGAATGACAACACATTTATTTGTTGGCCTAAAGTTTTAACCATGAAAAAACTCTAATTTGTTAACCCTAGACCCTAATCTTGTTGTAATATATACTTGTTTTCTCTTTGATCATAGAATGGATAGATCATGGATGTCCATTCGCAATTGTTGCACCCCAGAGTTTATTTCTGGTCATGACCAGATTATTAGATTTGCCGAGGAACATAGGAAACAACTTGGAGATAGGTTCTACTGTCCATGTAGGCATTGCGGTAACAACTTGAAAGTCAGCACTGGTGACGAAATCAAAAGTCATGTCATGTGCAACGGGATTATACAAGGCTATACAGAATGGCACTGGCATGGAGAGATTTCAAACCCGAAACCAGTGGATGTCGATAGCAGTGCTTGTGTGGAAGAAGATATTTCCTCCTATGATGTAGATGTGAATGAACCAATTCCAGTAGACATCGTTGATGCGATGTTGGATAGTTGTGGGGTAGAGCACACCGATCCACCTCCCATTTTTAGAAACATTGTGCATGATGCTGAGATATCGTTATACATAGGTTTTACTAAGTTTATGAAGCTTAGCACTGTGTTGAGATTGTATAAGTTGAAAGCTAACAATATATGGAGCCACAAAAGCTTCACATCATTGTTGTCTTTGTTGAAAGAAATGCTTCCTGAAGGAAACGAGCTGCTAACCTCAACATACCAGTAAAGAAATTGTTGTGCCCAATGGGAATGGATGCCAAGAAGATACACGCATGCTCGAATGATTGTGTATTATTTCAAAAGGACTGTGTGGATTTGAAAGATTGTCCAAAATGTGGTGCATCACAGTATAAATTGACGACTTCGGGGGAGTCCAAAACTAGTTCTCCTGCCAAGGTGATGTGGTATCTACCTATAATATCACGGTTTCAACGCTTGTTTGCCAATCCGATAGATGTGAAGAAATTGAGGTGGCATGCAGATGTTAAGAAAAATAATGATGGGATCCTACGACATGCGTCTGATTCCCCACAGTGGAAGAAGATTGATCTATTGTACCCTGAATTTGGTGAAGAAGTCAGGAATCTAAGACTTGGGATTTGTATAGATGGGATGAATCTGTATAGGACATTGAGCAGCCAACATAGCACTTGTCCAGTCATGCTTGTTATATACAATCTTCCACCCTGGCTGTGTATGAAAAATAAGTATGTAATGTTGTCGTTGTTGATATTGGGCCCTAAACAACCTGGAAATGATATCGATGTTTATCTTGAACCTCTGATTGATGACTTAAAGAAACTTTGGGGTGAAGGTGTGATGACCTATGATGCTTCATGAAGAGAGACATTTCATTTGCATGCTATGTTGTTTTGCACTATTAATGACTTTCCATCATATGGGAATTTGTCTGGATATAGTGTTAAAGGAGCTAAAGTGTGTCCTATATGTGACGAGAAAACTGATTCAACAAGACTAAAACATGGTGGTAAGACTATATATCTTGGTCATCGAAGGTTTCTTACAAAATTTCATATGTATCGTAGGAAGCGCAAAGCATTCAATGGATTGAATGAGGAACAGAGTGCACCTAAACCTATACCAGGGGAGGTTGTTTATGAAAGAGTAAAAGACTTTGTCAATGAATTTGGTAAGAGATCACAATGTACTATGGCCACACAGAGTGACAAATCTTTATTCAAGAAGAAGTCAATATTTTGAGATCTTCCTTATTGGAGTTCTTTGACAGTCAGGCATTGTATCGATGCCATGCACATTGAGAAAAATGTTTGTGATAGTGTCATTGGTACTTTGTTGAATATACCAGATAAAACTAAAGATGGGATAAAATTCAGACTGGACCTACGTGAAATGGGAATAAGGTCAGAATTAACAGAATCACGTGAAATGGGAAATCAGAGAACATACTTACCTCCCGCTTGTTACACATTGTCTAGAAAGGAGAAGAAAGCTTTTTGTGAATGTTTGGTAAATGTTAAGGTGCCACAAGGTTACTCATCCAACATCCATAGATTGGTATCAATGAAAGATCTGAAGTTGATAGGTCTTAAATCTCATGATTGTCACACTCTAATGCAACAAATTTTGCTTGTGGCAATTCGATCTATATTGTCGAAGCATGTAAGGTTTGCAATCACCAGACTTTGTTTCTTTTTCAGCAGTCTATGCAGCAAAGTTATTGACCCTGATACTCTCGATAATTTGCAAAGAGAAGTGGTTGTTACCCTATGTCAGGTTGAGATCTATTTTCCTCTGATGTTCTTTGATATCATGGTACATCTTGTTGTCCACCTAACTAGGGAAGTGAAAATGTTGAGACCAGTTTTCTTGCATTGGATGTATCCCTTTGAACGATACATGAGTGTTTTTAAAAGTGATGTTCGAAACCGTTACTGTCCTGAAGGGAGTATTATTCAGGGTTATGTGGCGAGAGAGGTTATGGATTTTTGCAATGACTTTCTCAGTGGTAATGACACTCCTGGTAATGACAAGAATATTGAGGATCAATTTGGCAAAGGAATTTTGCGATCACGGGTGAAAGTAATCAGCCATGAGCATTTGGAACAAGGTCACTTGTATATTTTACACAACATGGATGAAGTGAGTGTTTATATCGAGGAACATACCAATTTCATCAAGAGACAATATCCTCGAGCCAATACAATGTGGCTTGCTAGAGAGAATAACAAGACATTTATTAAGTGGTTTGAAGATAAAGTCTTACATCAACTATCTCAAACACCCTAGATGATATTACTGAAACTATCAAATGCCTCGCCTTTAAACCAAAATTGAATATTATGTATTATGAAGGGTATGACATTAATGGATTCACATATTACACAAAGCGCCAAGATGATAAGAGTGTCGTCCAAAATAGTGGGGTCACCCTTCAAGCGTCGACTATGTTTTTTGCAAGTGTAAAGGATAAGAGTCCACGTGAAGCTAAAATGGCATATTACGGTGTCATTGAAGACATATGGGAGTTTGACTACATAGATTTCAGAATTCCGCTCTTCAAATGTAATTGGGTTGATAACACCAAAGGAGTTATAGTTGATGAATTGGGTTTCACTTTAGTGAACTTTGAAAAGATTGGCGAGAAGGGTGAACCATTCATATTGGAATCACAGGCGAAATAAGTATTTTATATCGATGATCCTGCAAATGATACATGGTCGGTTGTTCTTCATTGTAAAAGACAGTTCATTGAAGATCCTATAGATGAAGAAGAGTATTATGATAAGTATGATGACTCCAGTCCATTCTTAGTTGGGTTGCCAACACCAGCAAATATTAAAGCTAATGATGACTTGTATGTGGGCGGAGATCACAATGAAGGATTGTTAATTGATAAAAAAAATCACAATATTAGAGGCATGTTTATATTTTTTATATGTTTGATTTTTCTGAATGTGAACTTTACAATGTGAATTACTTTACAATGTGAATGTGAACTTTACAATGTGAATTTTATAATGTGAATTACTTTACAATGTGAACTTTACAATGTGAATTACTTTACAATGTGAATGTGAACTTTACAATGTGAGCTTTACAATGTGAATTACTTTACAATGTGAACTTTACAATGTGAATGTGAACTTTCATATGGTTGAGCATTCTCCTGATGACCGTTCTGATGATTACTGTGAGGGTGAGGACATCAATGCACTGTCTCACAATGTAAGTTTTAAAAATATATCATATATTTATATCTACATGTCTATTTATAGTTATATCATGTAAGTGTGTTTATTTTGTCAAATTTTAGGTTGATGATGCACTATACCCTCTGAAGCACTTGAGGCACTTGATGAGCAGCACCAAAAAGTTGACAAGAGAAGGGGCATCACTATGATGAAGAAGTTAATAGTGCAAAGGGGCAATGGACCCAAACTTGTTGTGGATTTTGATAATGCAGGAAATGGAATTGGAGTGAATCGTAATTTGTTTGTTTCATATCTTGGGTATGTTACTCGTAGCCATTGCGATTGTAAGATAGATTCTTGGCATAAAGTTCCTAAGGGGAAGAAAGACGTAATATGGAAGGATTTATGCGTGAGTTATTATTAATTTGCAATTCTATTTTGTAGATTACTAATTTTTTGGATACTAGTTAGTAGCAATTCTATTTTACAGAGTATATTTGAGTTGGATGAAATGTTGCATCGTAAATGCGTGATACAATGTTGTGGGAGAGTCCTAAGGTACTATAGGAAAAATTTCACTTGAGAATACATAAAAGAAGGTGACAAGAGGAAGAAGACAACCACTAAATAGTGGAACTTCCTGGACCAAGAAGAATGGGACGCGTTTGTTGCTTCAAGAAAAACTGATGAATTCAAGGTATTAGGCATCACTCCCAATTTAATTAATATACATTGTATTCACATATTCAAGATTAACATTTAGTGTTAATAACCAAATCATTAATGTGCATACTAACTAGGCCCTCAGTGAGGTGCAAAAAGAAAGGCGTGCATTGAATGTACATGACCACACAATGGGTCCAAAGGGGTATGCAGGCATTCGCCAAAGACTACAGGCTGAGTCTACTGCTTAGTCTGCTGCTACTCAGGAGTCATCTACTATACGTACCACACCTCTGCCTCGCCATGATGTCTGGATAGCTGGGAGGCAAAATAAGAAGGGAGAAATAAGGAAGCCCGTAATTGTTGAGGCGGCTGCAAAAATGGTAAAATACAACTCTTAGAGCAATCGTTCGAATATTGATTATTTTTGGTGTTTAATTAATTACAAATTTTTGTTTTGGCAATTAGCAGGAGCTGCATGAGCTAAGTAAACAAGGCAAGTTCATCCCTGAGGGCACAAGGGATGAATTGACAGTTGCTCTAGGTAACCCAGAGCATCTTGGACGTGTTAGGGCTGCAGGCGCTGGTGTGGGCATCAAAGCGTTCTTTGGGCCATCCCAGCACAAACATGTCCCAAAAGTGGGAATTTCACAAGAAGAGGTAACCTATTATTTCTTTATAATGTTACTGTAAAAGAGAATTTAATAATCAGAAGCTAATGTTTCTTTTATCCATGTATAGGTAGATAATGGCTCTGCTGCCCACGTCGGAGAGAGGGAGAAGGAACCTTCTCTTAGATCCAATGTATAGGTAGATAAGATAGTTGATAGGAGAGTCGATGAATTCGTTAATAAGAGAATCAAGGAAGTAGTGGATAAAACACTCCATGAAGCAATGAGCAAGTGGTAGGCATCTCTGACTGCCACTAAGTAGACAGTACCTATGGCATCCTGCTCTACTCCTACTGTAGAGGTTGGGAGTAATCTTGTAGACCCACCACCTAGCACATCCGATGTAAGTATTTTTATGACATAGTAACTAGTCTTTTCAAGATGATATGTTTTCAAGATGATATGTATATATGTATATAATATTCTTTACACAAAAATTTTTAGGGGTTGAAGCCATGCTGTCTAAAAAGTAAAGAAGTTTCCGTTGCAGAGGCGTCGGCTTACCCATCCCTACCAGGGGAAATGTTTCATGGGTCTCCATTACCAACCGGTTGGGTTCGTGTGATCCTGGTACGTATATTCCCTAATTGGATGGATCTTCCATTGCCATATGCCCACCCAGATTGTGAAACGCTTGGTGAGGCATAAGGCAGAGTGATATTGTGGCCAAAAGTAGATGTCCTCTATACTGAAACTGTATGTTAAATTTACATTACGTTAAATTGTTACTGTGTGTATATGATGTCAATTGATCTGAAATTATATATATATATACAGGTTAAAAAGAAGACACCCAGAGCATCTAGGCCTCCACCTCCACCTCCTACATTACCAAGTTGGGTTCCACAGGACCTACCTGGCCCGTTAGGTCCTAATTGTAGGGGTATGGCAATATGGTTAGGCGAACATGATATAAATTGCTCTATAACTATTTCTATAGATGCGGATGCTACAGGTCAATCATACGAAAGAAAACTATTTATACAAGATATTTTGGAATTGTTTCGATATGATTGGCTGAATATATCTGTGATAGAGCTATGGATAAGGTGAGATCTTCTTTATACATCCATATACCTTGTGTAGGATCTGGTGATCTGGTTTCTTATTTATTAATGCATACGTAATACATGTTTTGTAGCTACTTAGACAAGATATGTGTAGATTTTTCATTCGAACATGTAGGATTTTTTATTCCATCTTTGATTAGTCTAGTAGCTAAAGACCCTTCATCAGTTCAACAATACTGATGTGATGCATTTAAAAAATTTGCTCAAAATAAGAATACGGTGATAATAGCTCCATTCAATGTGGAGTAAGTTTACTTTGCTTATAATTTGGACTTAAGAAAATTACATTTTTATTGTGGATTTTGAGTTATTAATTTTTAACTTTTTTACCTCTAGTGATATGCATTGGGAGTTACTAGTTATTGTCCCTGAGACATTCACTGTCTATTATCTAGATCCTAAAGGGACTAAATTGAATTCAAAATATGGACACACAATGAAAATGGCATTATTCCGATGAGAAATATTTCATTTTCATATTTGTTAACATATGTTATTACATTACTATTTAATTATACAATGTATTGTGTTACATTAACATGTAGTGGTTTAGATGAGTTCAAAAAGGCTGGAGGAAAGGTCCCCATGAAAAAGAACCAACCAATAATTTGGAAGAATGTGGAAGTAAGTTCCCGACTGCAATGTATATATTATTTATGTGAACAATGCTTAATTAGTTGTATTTTTTAATATTTTGTATGTTTCAATTTATAGTGTGCTACACAAGACAACGGATGGGCGTGTGCATACTATGCGATGTGATTTATGCACATGATTATCAAATATGCCACAGTGGACATCGATACCATTCTTGAGGTATTATATATAGTCTCATTAGATAATATGAAATATATCAATCTTATTTATATATTATTAATTATATATATACATCATTCTCTTTGCAGGTGTTTAAAACTAACCACACTATAAGAAAGGCCTTTCTAGATGTACATGTTCCCTATACGATGGAAGAATTAAATGATGTAAGAGAAGAATGGGCAAAAGCCATACAAGTGGTGGGGTTTTTAAAATATAATTGGGATGTTGATAGCAAATAATGACTAAAGAATGATATTTTGTAAATGAATTTCTGAATTGTAATATGTGTGAATGTTTCTACATGTCTGAATGTTTCTAGATGTGTGAATGTGAAAATGAATGAAACTGTTGGTTGCTATATGAATGTTTCTACATGTGTGAATGTGAAAATGAATGGAACTGTAGATTGCTACATGAATGTTTCTACATGTGTGAAAATTGAATGGAACTGCAGGTTGCTAAATGTGTGAAAATTAATGTTGTTAATTTTGCAGGTTTGTGGCCTGTTGTTGGCTGATATCAATGATGTCATAAAACCTACAGTTCATAACTAAACTGTAGGTTTCTCATCCTGCGACCAGCCACAACAGGCCTGCAGACTGATTAAAAAAAATGCATACAATAGGCATCGTTTATTTGAAAAAACCAATGACACATGCTTACAACGTCGGATAATAGCTAAAATCGACGCCTAATGAGACTAGACACCACGGCCGTGATGGCCAGCACGGCCGTGGCAGTAGGTGATATGGCATCAGTTATAAATAAAAAAATCGATGCTGATTGTGCTCTAAATGGCACCCTTTCTGTAGTGCGAAGGTTTATGGTGTCGGTTTCAAAACTAATAATCGACGCCTATACCCCCTACTAGCATGTTTTCGGTGGCGCGCGAAGGGTTGTGGCATCGGTTTGAGAACCGACGCCTAATGGTTGGCCTTTTAGCGGCGCCCACACAGGTGTTGCATTAAAGCCGATGCGAAAGGCATTAAATAACCGACACGAAAGGCTGGTTATGTACTACTGTCCATAGATCTCGTATGGTATTGATTTCAACTTAGAAGTGGTCGGTTGGATTTGAGTGGTACACCTCAGATCCTCAAGGCATAATAATAAAAGTAATAATACAGTCGTGTAGTATGTTTTCTTAGGGTCAAATATGAATATCATTGGATGATTCCAGACCTTATTTCTTGTACTGTTTAGTTTATAATAGTTATACAAGTTTTCGTATTTCTTAAAAAAGCATAAGATGTTCTACTGCTCAATTGCAAGTGTTTAAACTACTTAATAAGCATTTACTACTTTACTTAACTATCCTATTATCTTACTATGCTTATAATAGATGTCGGTAAAGAGTTATATCTCTCGTTGGGATGTTTGGTCTCACCCTATGGGTTCTACAACTTTTTATGTGGTCGTGGATGAGGAGGTCAAGGTTGTGGTGCATGTGCTGAGAAGCAAGGAGAGCAGTAACTGTAGAGGTTGGATATGCTACCAAAGTTGTAGCAGAGTCCTATGTGTCGTCCTTGTACTCTTATGTCTTTGGGGAGGTTTTGTTGTTTTATATATCAACACGTAGATTTTGGCTTTGTTCCATAAGTGTATAGAAATGGCATGTACATATAAATAGGTTGTCATATGTAACAGTTGTGGTTTGATAGCCTTTGAACATAATATATAACATATTTTGGCATATATGGAATACATATGGCTTGATTTGAAGGCTTGTTTATAAAATATTTCTGCTTGAGATATTGAATTGCAAATGGTTTTAATTTACCCTAGTTTGTGAATATTGATATTAGTGGTAATTATGAGCTTAGTTTTGAGTAATCTTGCTTTGTATGGCAAAGGGTGTCACATTTCTCCTCACACTTCTTAAGCTATCTAGAAGAGTAAGAGATCATATATGTGTCCTACATCAACAATAATCCTAACCCATTATTTGAAGCATCATAGAAGATGATATAACCTTTCCTTGTCTTTGGCAAGAATAACATTGGTGTTGATGGAAACCTCTCCTTCAACTATTTTAAACAACACTGGCACCCATCCTTGCATTGGAATATACGACCTGCTTAGTTTGGTCAACAACAAAGACACAGACCTTAAGTTCTTGATGAATTGTATATAATAACCAACTAAACCAAGAAAGGATTAGACTATTATATGTCCTCAGATCATCCCATTGAAAAACCAACTCCATCTTCTTGGGATTTATGCAATTCCCCTTGCATGAGATGGCATGGAGTGGTAAAAGACACCTCACTTAGTCAAAACTAGCACTTGCTAAATTTTGCATGCTACTGATGTTGTCCAAAGAACTCTAAAGACATATGAAGATGTTGGTCATGTTGACCAGTGTCTTTATAGAAGATCATGATGTTGTCCATAGACGCCACCACAAATTGATCAAGATACTGCATGATCCATGTTCATTAGATCCATGAAAATTTACATGCACAATTGTTATTCTAAACAACATAACCATGAAATCATAATAAGGTTACCTAGTCCTAAAATTTGTCGTGGATATGTCATATGCCTTGATCCTAAGCTGATGGTAACTAGAATTCATATCTCTCTTTGAAAACATTCTCTCTCCTCCCTTCATATGATTCAAAGTGTGTCCATCCTCAACAACATGTACTAGTTGATATGAAGGAGTTGAAGGAACAACTTCAAGATTTGTTGGAGGAGGGTTTCATACATCCAAGAACGTCCTCTTGGGGTACTTCAGTGTTGTTTGTGAAGAAGAAGGGTGAATCAATGTAGGTATGCATTGATACCATCCTATATGATGTTTGCGCTATGAGTTGTGTACTAGGTACCAGATTGATTTCAAAATCCATCTCTATAGGTGGAGGAGAACCATTCTCAAATTTTGGCACCACTGGAACATCCTTAATATTTGAATCTTTGCCTCAGTATTTACAACACATACAAAGAAATCTACAAAATGTTGCCTCAAAATCATCTCATAGCCTCTAACACCAAACACACAAAGAGGATCTTTCTATCTTCTTAGAAACACCAATAGATATCACCATCACTTAACTTTACAACATGGGACTCATAGTCCAAAACTACCTTATACTTCTCCATGATATTCATCCCTAGGATCACATAAAACCCATTCATATCATGTGGCATGAGATTCACTTGATTGTTGTGTCCCAAGAAACAAAACACAAGATGGACACACCTCCATCGAAATTGGACAATCCACCAAAGGAGTTTCCAACTAAAGATGATCAAAAATTACTGCTAACAGGAAAGTTACATAGAGATATCACCTCTCTAACAATAAATGAGTGTTTTAGGTCAATGAGAGTTGAAATCTAAGATGAGGTAGTTAAGTCATAATGAAAAAGTTCCAATTTGACCTATTATGACACATGGGTTGATGAATCCTTCAGACTGAGTCATAGCATAAACTTGAATGGTTGCATGCGAGCATCCATGACCTTGACTCCCTCCTATTAGTCTAGATGAACTTGCCTAAAAATTCTGGCCTTGCCCTCTTCTAGAACTACTATACGAATGTCCAGACTACAGACTCTATCTTTATGTTGTTGTGTCACCTCCTAGTATAGTTGAGGGGGAAATGTTTTTACATGCCCAAAAGGACCATATTGATAGTAGTGACTCATCTCGAATGCACATGAACCAAAGGTATTGCATGTCCTACATTACCTTTGATATTGTGTCCTAGAGGAAATTTTCATCGACATAGAACATGAACTTATCACCCTAGAGGGTGGCAAACCTCAATATTTACCCTTATCAGGGGACCACTATGATATGTGTCATTGGCTCTGACACTACCTTTTTATGTTGCAACTATTGTATTGAAGTTTTTGCAACTTTGAACACCGTGAACTTGTGTAACTCCCTAATTGTCTACTATTAGGTGTTCCAAACCTGTTACTTGACTCCACATCATGACAAACCACTATATTCATTTTAATCATCATGTATGATTCCATAAAAGATGAGAACCTTACTTGTGACTCCTAGATAGATGTTGACTATTCCAGCTCAACATTTAGACCTTTCTTGAAGAACCATATCCTTTCTTTCTATATAAAATCTTAGGTGAAGAAAAGCTGACGGCATCCTCTGATGTAAGTGCTCAATCTGGTTCATCTTCTCCTATTATGAAAGAGGGAAGTTTCTAACCTCAAACTCCTTGAAAATTATATTCACCCTAGGTAACAACATCTCTAGGTTTTTCCTTCTCCTCTAGGTACAAATGATGGAAGTAACTACCCTCAAACTCTTTGCAAACCTTATCCCAGGTAATCACTTATCCATTCCCCTTCTCCTCCTCCATGGCACACCAATGGAAATGACTACCCTTTAGAAGGTAGATAGCATGCTTGAATTTATTCTTTACCTATATCCAAGTTCTAAAAATCTTTCTCAAGCTCTGATAACCAAAGATATGTATCCTGTTCATTAGAAGTTCCATGAAACACTATGAATTCCAGTCTCTTCAACTACTTGAAGGTTTTTCCTAGTCACTAAGAAGATTCAACACTTGGTGATGGTAACTTGGGTGAAGGAATAAACACTCTATTGGTCATATACATCATTGCATATATCATATGCCCAAACATAGCCTCAAATGTTGGGTCAATTGGTGACATAGTGTTAAGGGGAGGTGGTGGTTCATCGTGGAGGTAGTGAATGCCCCAACTGATGCACTCTCAATTGCATTGCCTTCTATCACTCCCTAACCACACCAATGACCCAAAGATACTCTCTAAATTCTCTTCATAATGTTCTTCCATACATGCATCACCATAAATGGTGATTAGATATGGAGAACACATAAGAACAAACATGGTATCCCATGTACTTGTACCTCTATGAACCTATGATCTGATACCACCAGATGTGGACACCCCAACCCCACAATGCCACACAAAGTGAGATTACTCCAAACAAAACACAAACTAAACCTAATTAATATCACAATAGAGTGGTGAGAAAGTACAACATAAAAACTTCTACCACAAGTCCACATATAACTATAAAAGAGGCCCAACATCTTCATTATCAACATGGAATTGTACATCGTTGTCTTGTGTGACTTCTATCATCACATTCTTAGACAAAATTTCCATATTTTAGTGTTTATATAATGAATATATACATGTGGAATGCAAGCTAAAATAGAGTAATAGATACACTACCGAATAAAAGAACATGGATGGACCCGAGTTTACATGAATTATTGTAGACCTCTCCAGAAAAGCTAAAAGCCAACCTCCATCTATTACTGACTATCCAAAGGAGTGTCCTCATAGTTAAAACCCTAGGAATGAGACAGATCACCAAAAAGATACATAGAACCATGAGAGTGAGAACCATGTACCAGTGAGAGATATAACATACGTAAAGAAATTCTAAGTATGCAAGCTTAAATTATAAGTTGAATTTAGACAAATTAACCATTATGAAATAACGTTAACATGAAATAAATAGTTTTAGATGAATCATTAAGATAAGTCATATAAAACTTGCATGGCATATAACGTAGTTCAAGAATCACAATGCAAATTGGTGGAATACTAAGTAGATATGACTAAGCAACTTGATTACATGTTTTATTTTTTAAAGGCATGGATAGTTTGAGGTGTGTCACTCAAACCATAATCTAGTGACTTTAAAGGCCTCTATCCTACCTCATAAGATCTTGATAACCAATCTTCATAAGAAAATGCCACACGTCGGTTAATGCAAGTATAACAAGTGTAGACTTATTGGTCAAAAACCTACATAACCAATTCATATTTTTCCTAGGTACTCAAGCCATGACAAATATTGTAACAACCCCCTCCCCATGTTATCCCCAATTAATGTGGGCCAAGAGGGAAAGGGCCATTATCATATTTATAGGATTGATGTTTAGCAATTAACCAAAAAATTATAAATTTCATTGAATGAAAAAGAGTTTGATATAATATGAAAGGGTAAACTCTATAAAAAGGAGTTACATGATATGGATAGCTTTTGTTTGCAACTAGAAATGAAACTATCTAACTATCCACGGTAACTTTAAGTATCTTTCCTTTTTTGTGACTTCTTCTTAGGTTGTCCATTTTGTAGAATAACAACAATTTAACCTAAAAAGACATGAGACAAAACAACTATCAGTATAAAAAGTTATATTGGCATGCGGAGGAAAAGAAATACTCGAATGTAGGTGTAACAACATAATCAGCCATAGCAACAATTATGATTATAAAATTGAACATGCATTTTCTTTTTAATTCTGAATTCAAACTATGTGGTACACTCCCTATCTAGAGTACTCATTGTGGGGTACCCTCTCTCTAGGGTTTAATCCTGACAGTGGACTCCTCATAACCTTCCCATTCCTGGTCTTGGTTTATCATGGCCTTCCTTTCCCGGCTTGGCCTCATATTGACCATCCTATCCTGGCTTGGTCTTATTGGTGATCTTCTTATCATGGTTTGATCACTCATCATCACAATGAAGTTTCATACATCCCACATGTATCACTTAAATCCACTAGATATAGTTAAGCAAGTTATACTTATATAATGTGATACCCATAGAGGCTTTGGAGATTGCAGGAATTATATAAACGACCAATGGTTTATTTGCAATTAATGCGCGAAACCTCAAAAAATCACAGAAGTTATTTAGGATGAGTAGTCATAGGCGTAACCACATACCTTTTTCATATGTAACTTAAAGTCCAACTAAATAGGCGTAGTCGAGAATAAGCAAGCAGTCACCTTGAAATTAATGCATAACACCCTAGTATCACAATTTTGTTCATAAACTCACATTAAGATTTACTTGGGTTCCAAGTTAGGGTTTCATTAGGGTTTTAGCTTTCAAAGCCCTAATTGTCAATTTAATGCCTTTTAACCAACATACCATAAATTTGATGTTATATGCATTATTTATCTCAAATTAAGTCAAACATGTCTTTTTTGTCCAAAAAGACTCAACTTTATCCATTAAAGTCATTAAAGCATGATATAATCACTAAACTTGAGAAATTTGGGTTTTCATGCTTTTAATACATTAACATCAACAACTTTAGACACTTTTAGAATTCAAAACATATCTAGGTCTTGAAACTATTTTTATGGATTCCTTACACTTTTTTTATCAACTTGCATATATAATTAATCTTAATCTGATTATCCTAGTAATTACTATAATTTTTACAAATTAATTACTTATTGGCGAATATGGTCATGCTAACTCACGACTGACTGGGATTTTGATCGTGCCACTACGATGAAGCTAATATAATGGGCTCTCACCATCTCGACGCTCCATGTCCACGTGACTAGGGTTTAAACAAAAACAAAAATCCTATAACGCCCCTTACCTTATCACAACAAGGCGAGGGCAGAAGGGTGATTTACCCCAAGAACTCATTTCCTTCCTTTGTTCTTAGTCTTGTGAATAGAGCCAGTGTGATTGAGTCAACTCCACAGTTGACTCTATGTGTCAGGGCCTAAGAGTGGCAGGCGATGGTAGGGTCTCCTTTGTGATGCCTTATGGAACTCAATCGTGGCTTTTGATTGCTCAGTGGTGGCGAGAAAGGAGAGGTCAAAGAGGAGGTTTCCTCATCAGAGTGGATGGAACAGAAGAAAGGTAGAGGAGGGGTTTGACAAAAAATTGGCCATAGGGCGAGAAACTAGAAATCCAGTGGAGTCTCGTGAACAAGTTGATGGTCTAGAAGAGGGGACTATGGACCTTGTATAGTCCTGGGTCGAGGGGTTAGTCTTTGCTACCTCAACAATTTGGATAAAACTTCAATAGCTTACCATAGTCAGAAAACTAGGGCTTTCCAAGTTTTTCGAGATCTCCCAAACTCATTGAAAATGTTTCCAAGTATGAATATGGATTGGGGTTCAAGATAAATCAAAAAGGAACTATGCCTTTATTGTTCCTATCTTTCCTTGTTTTTCATGAGCTAGAAGATGATTTTACCAACATTATATTCTAATCATACAAATGAGAGTCTACATGACATGCGCATGGGTCCAGCCAAAGATTTCCTAATTTGGTTGAAAATTTGTTACATTTAATGTATATTTCCATTAATTCATTTCCTTTAGGAATTCTAACAAAGTCCATACCTTTGTCTCCTTTTATCTTTTTAATCCCAAATTTTGAAGGAAAGTCTTAATTACTTTTATCTACATGTGGGCGAGATTTGGGACCCAAATACTCAAGTAAAAGATACTTTTTTTGTTTCCAAGTTTCCCTTTTATTCCATTTATTTAAGGCATCTAATACACCTTTTCTCTTCCCAACTTGGCTATTTTTCATATTTTGATTACTTTTCTCATTAAGAACAATGTGGAAATGAAACCAATCTATTAGTTGCCTTCAACCCCACATTTTAAAAAAAATTCACATAATCCTATTTGTAGAATACTAATTATCCACTATTTTTTATTATTCACTTTATTATTGGATTTTCTCTCTTTCTTTTCCCCATGTCTAATATTGGACTATTGAAATCGGTAAAAACTACAAAATTATTGCAAAGGAGAAATTTCACTTTAAATTCATACTTTAAAATAAAGCACACCAAGTTTCTAATATATCTTTGTTATTCAAATATTTGCATTTCAAATATGTAAATACATGTGAAAAACCATGTTGTAACATCCTTTCCCTCTTATAGGAATTTTGTCCTCAAAATTCAGGTAATTGTGCAAAAAGATCAGGATGAGATTTTTTCCATATTAGTCTTTAGCTCCCATGTGGCTTCATCCTCTCCATGGTTTTTCCAAAGAACCTTTACCATATCTATATTTTTATTCCTAAGCTCTTTCACCTCGGGATCTAATATCCTTATAGGTTACTCACGGTATGTCAACCTCCCTTGAAGTTCAATAGGCTCAATGTTCAACATATGGCTAGGATCCTTCACATAGAGATTTGGATTGGACACATGGAACACATCATGAATCATACTATTCTATGGCGTAAGGCTAAATGATAAGAAACCTCACTAATCCGTTCCAAAATCTCCAACAGACCCATGTATCGGAGACTCAACTTTCCTGTATTTTTAGCTATAGCTTGAAGGAGTCAGATTTTTATAAACACATGATCACCTAGATTGAAGTGCAAATCTATCCTTTTTGCATCAACATATGACTTTTTTTAATCATGGGCTTTCTTCAGCCTCTGCTTGATCAATGCGACCTTGTCAACATACAATTGTAGTTCCTCTGAGCTCATCAAGGTCCTCCCACTGACATCATCCCAATGAAGCAGTGACTGACATGACCTCCCATAAAGAGCTTCATATGGAGGCATCTCGATATTGGCTTGATAGTTGTTATTGTACGCAAACTCAAATAAGGGTAGATATTGCTCCCATGATCCACCCCAATCTAGCACACATGCTCTCAACATATCTTCTAAGGTCTGGATCATCCTTTCTGACTGTGCATCAGTCTGGGAGTGATAAGTAGTGTTGAATTTCAACCTCATACCAAGTTCCTCTTTTATTTATTCTCATAACTTTGAAGTGAACTTAGGGTCACGGTCAGATATAATGAACTCAGACCACCATGCAAATGAACTATCACTCTAATTTAAAGCTCAGCCAAGTCTGACACCTTGGAAGTGACCTTCATAGCAAGGAAGTGTGTTGACTTGATTAGGCGGTCCACTACAACTCATATTGCATCATGACCTTTTCTTCTCTTGGGAAGACCCACCACAAAATCCATAGTGATTTGGTCCCATTTCCATTTAGGAATCTCAATCTATTATAGTAACCTACTGGGTCGTTGGTGCTCATCCTTTACCATTTGACATGTGAGACAACTAGCTACATATGAAGTTATGTCTCTCTTCATTCCTAACCACCAAAAGTATCAATGCATGTCCTTAAACATCTTAGTGGTGTCATGGTGTATAGTGTACTGATGGAGGTTCCACTTGCGTGGAATTGCATGCACCACTAAAAGTCCTAAAGATGATAAGTCTTTAGGTTTAGCCTTGCTTATACTAAGTCGAGAACTCCACCCATGTATGCTAGGATACGTGGAAGTCTTATCGTAGTATGTTAAGGGTCGAATCCATGGAACAACGGTCTTGTCGAGATTGACAAGATAGAAAATGTTAGAATTTCACTTAACTTCTTGACAGTAGGTATCTAGCTCGAAAGGTTGATTTGGTTGTTTTAAACTAAGTGCAAGTAAAGTAAAGAAAGAAAGTAAACTTAAGGATGTTAACAATGATAAGGGGCCACTAGTATGTGATCGGCTTTCACCACCACTACACATGGATCAAAACATGCAACATAAAACATAACCTGCAATAAGAGTCTAAACAGTTAGTATCTTTGTAGATTTAGTTTCCTTTCGGAGAACTAACTACGAGAAGTGTGGGAATGTTGCAATGCCAGCCATCCCCGAACGAATGGTCACCTACTTTACATCATTCCCTTCGCAAAGTGTGTTCCTTGACTTATCAAGGTTGTACTTTCATACGTCAACTGATTCTGTTTCATAGTATGAAAGTACAATGATGGAAGTGAGTTTACTCCACTTCTTGAAAAACACTCCTAGATACCGAAACAGATGCATGGTGGATACATGCATCAAGAACCAACATTCAATCGAGATTCGAATCTGATAGTACAAATGTAGACAATTCATACTAAAGATAAAAGATAACACGAGTTGGTGATCAAGCAACAAGCATTCATTAAACGATTGATGTCGAACTAAAAAGAAAGTATATCTCTATTGCAAACTATGGATTACATTGTATGAAATGAAAACATGGGTAGCGGGGCTACTCCCCGCACCCTAGTGAATGAGACCACTCGCTCATAGCTAGGACAAAGAAGGATGCGAGAAGAGAGAGAGAGAACGGCATCCCCACAAAGGAGAGAGGAAAGTCAACCCCTTAGAAGGAGAGAGAATGACGATCTTCACACTTCATAGGTTGTTCGATGATGATGTATCCTCTTCCCACCTTCTTTGGCGAAGAGAGAGAAAGCAGCTTCAAGATGGAGTGTGGATCTCAGACCGACAGCCTTTGGGCAGAGGATTGAGGGATGGAATAGCTCTGGAGTAGTAGAGGCAGCCTCTGGACGTCTGAAACTTGATGCCTTTGGGAGGACCCCTTGGGTCTTATTTATAGGCTTTAAGTGAAGTCCAAACGGTTTGGTCAGTTTTGGGTCCAAACGGTCTTGAAGACCGTTTGGGTTCTGAGACCGTTTGGACCCTGAGACCATTTGGACTCTGAGACTGTTTGGGCTCTAAGACCGTTTGGACTTCATGTGGTCTTGGGACCGTATGACTCCATGCGGTCTCGGGACCGGTTGGCTTCATGCGGTCTTGGGACCGTGTGACTCCATGCGGTCTCGGGACCGGTTGGCTTCATGCGGTCTTGGGACCGTGTGACTCCATGCGGTCTCAGGACCGGTTGGCTTCATGCGGTTTTGGGACCGTGTGACTCCATTTGGTCTTGGGACCGGTTGGCTTCATGCTGTCTTGGGACTGTGTGACTCCATGCGGTCTTAGAACCGGTTGGCTTCATGCGGTCTTGGGACCGTGTGACTCCATGCAGTCTCGGGACCGGTTGGCTTCATTCGGTCTTGGGACCGTGTGACTCCATGTGGTCTCGGGACCGGTTGGCTTCATACGGTCTTGAGACCGTGTGACTCCATGCGGTCTCGGGACCGGTTGGCTTCATGCGGTCTTGGGACCATGTGAGGCTTTTGTGATTTTTTTTGTGTCTTTTTCTGTAAGTAAAAAGGAGAAAGGTTAATCTAACAGTATATTTGCAATAAGAAAGGAAAGTTAAGGATTCTGTCTAATTTATCTGAGAATGAATGTGGAAAACTGAGGAAAATTACTAAGATAACATCACAAAATTGGAGGTTATCACCCCCTAACTTAGAGTCTAGCTTTTCCTCAAGTTAGATAGAGCTGAGGCATGTAATGGTGAGGTGATTTTATTTAGTTAAGATTTCCATACTCTTGCTTCAATTCTAAACTCGAGATCTCCTAAGGTTGTATCGAAATTTTTTGCTTGCCTTAACTCTTTCAGGTATTGAGAGTTGCTTGGATCTCAGGTTTCTTCCATATCTCGTAGCCCGCATTGGGACCACTTTTTATTCTGTGCATGTCGTTGACTCTAATCAGTTTTATACTTCTCTAAAAATCCTACCGGAAGCTAGAGTGGGTATGAGGGTTGGCTAAAGGCTTGATGTGTAACTCCCCCTTCAAGTAGAGGAGGGGTTGTCTATGATTTTAGGATCTCACTATCGGGCACGATACATCTGCCTTCGTGAGGGCAGCTGAATGTACCGGTCGGGCGAGTCCTTTATCAGCCTTTCATATATTTAGATACCTTAGGGTTTCACTACCGGGCACGACACATCTGCCTTTGTGAGGGCAGTTGAATGTACCGGTCGGGCGAGACCTTCATTGGCTCTTTATATAGATCCTTATTCATGGCACAACTCTCATAGTTTTATTCAACACTCTGGCTTTTATTCATAAACTCACAAGCTTAGGATTTGGTTTTTTAGGGAAATTAATTGGGCGGCCAAGCCTCTTTGATTTGAAGAGAAGAAAGTTGTTCTTAGAGTTTCTCGACATGCACTTATTTGGTTTCTACTTAGTGTTCCACTTGCGAGACTTCTTGATTTGGATGTCACCTGATGTCCCTCCCATCCTTAAGAGTGTTTGGCTTATTTCAGCCTTGATGTTGACATGTGGAGAGTCAGGTGTAGAAATGAAGCAAAAGCATGAAAATCAAGAGTGGAGAGAATTTATTAATTTGCCATTACATGTCTAAGTGCTATTCTTGTTATTACTTTTGAGGACTAACTGGATTCTAAAGTTAGCTAGGGATGACTTTGTTCCAAGAGGGATGTTCTTCTTTATGTGCAAAGTTTATTTTAACAGGGAAATTACTTTAAAACGAAAATTAAAAGTGCAAAGAAAGCTATAAAATTTGTATAGAATTGAAAGAAAAGGTAGAGAGGGAAGGATTTGAAAATGATACCTCACCCATGTCCAGTGTACTCCCCCCTAACTTATCACTCACTCTGTCTGCAGAGTGTCAAAGTGATAGTTTGAGAAGTACAAGGACAAGGGCATCATGCTTTTTATCAATTCTCTGTCCTAACACTGCTCCTATAGCATAGTCGCTGGCATCACACATTATTTCGAATGGTTGCGACCAGTCAGGTTCTCTCAGGATAGGCGCAGAGACTAGAGCATTTTTCAAGGTTGTGAAGATTTGTAGACATTCTTGGTTAAAATTGAACTCGGTGTCTTTTGTCAATAGTTGAGTCATGGGTTTTGCAATTTTCGAGAAATCTTTAATGAATCTTCGATAAAACCCAGCATGACCCAAGAATGATCGTACTCCTTTTACATCTTTTGGTGGTGACAGTTTGGAGATGACATCAATCTTTGCCTTGTCTACCTCAATCCCTCTATCACTCACTCTATGTCCGAGGACGACACATTCAGTTACCATAAAATGGCATTTTTCCCAATTTAAGATAAGGCTCGTTTCCTCACATCTTTGTAAGACTTGTCCAAGGTTGAGTAGACAGCTGTCAAAGGAATATCCATAAACTGAAAAGTCATCCATGAACACTTCCATTATGGACTCGGTTAACCCCGCAAAAATAGCAGACATGCACCTTTGGAAGGTAGCAGGTGTGTTACACAGCCCGAATGGAATTCTTCTAAAAGCATAGGTCCCGAAGGGACAAGTAAAAGTTGTTTTTTCTTGGTCTTCCGGGTGTATAGGAATTTGGTAGAACCCAAAATAACCATCAAGATAACAGAAGAACTTTTGATGGGCTAGGCGTTTGAGAACTTCATCATGAAAAGGTAGAGGGTAGTGATATTTACGTGTTGCTTTGTTTAGTTTCCTTAAGTCGATACACATCCTCCACCCTGTGACAGTCCTCATGGGAACTAGCTCATTTTTATCATTTAGTATGACAGTGGTCCTTCCCTTTTCGGGGACTACTTGGACAGGGCTGACCCATTGGGAATCTGAAATTGGGTAGATAATACCAGCTTTCAGCACTTTGAGGACCTCAAGGCGAACAACTTCTTTAAGATTGGGGTTCAGCTTTCTCTGGTGCTCTCTTGAAGGTTTAAATTCTTCCACAATGGGCAGTCTATGCATGCATAAGGCTGGGTTTACACCTGTCAGGTCAGTTATTTTGTACCTAATGGCTTTCATATGTTTCTTCAATTCAACGAGAAGTCATTCTTCCTGATCTTTCATTAGAGTGGAACTGATGATTACTGGATATAGTTTTTCTTCATCCAGAAATACATGCTTAAGTCCTGTTGGTAGGGTTTTCATCTCGGGAGCCTTAGGTACTTTTGTTGTTTCTAGGATAGTGACGGATTTGAGCTCCTCAAAAGTGGTTGTTGGTGCTTCTTCATCTTTCTCTAAGTGTTGCAAGCATTGTTGAACTAATTCGTTGGCTGAGAATTCGACTTCTGGATTTATTAGGACATTTTCTAGCTCATCGGATGGTTCAGAAATTTCCAATTGGGACATTTTATGTATTGCATCTAAGAGAAAGACTTCCTCTTGAATGTTGGGGCCTTTCATACTGTTGAGGACCCAGAACTGAATTGCTTCTTTCCCCAGTCTTAGAATGATCGTGCCAACTTCAACATCAATAAGTGCCCCGGCTGTGGCAAGGAAGGGTCTTCCGAAAATTATTGGGTATCTTAAATCTTCCTTAATGTCCATAATGACGAAATCACATGGGACATAAGAATGCTTGCCTATCCTGACTGGAATGTCTTCAATAATTCCTAGAGGTGCAGTGATAGTGGAATCAGCTAACTGGATTGTCATCGTTGTGGGTAGTAAATCAGTAAATCCCAATCTTTTACACATAGAGTAGGGCATAATAGATATGCTAGCCCCTAGGTCAGCTAATCCCTTTTTGCCCGAAGCATTTCCAATACAACATTGAATACCGAAAGAACCAAGGTCCTTCTTTTTCTTGGGAATCTTATTAAGAATGATATCGGAGGTGGTCTGAGCCAGTTTGACTGTCTCTTGTTCTTCAGTAATGTATTTTCCTTGATAGAAAAGTTTTTAGATATTTAGCCCAAGCTGGTACCTCAGAGAGAGCATCGAGGAGCGGGATATCGATATAAAGTTTCTTCATCGCCTCCTTAAATCTTTGGAACCTAGTGTCCATTTTAGTCTCTCTCAATCTTCTTGGATATGGTATCCTAGGTTTATACTGCGGAATTTCCGGCTCTTTGGAAGCTTGTTCTTTTTCTTTGCCTTTCGCGATCTCTGCGGATTTCTCAATTCCTAGATTTGGGCTTGCATTCGGAGTAAAGACAGGTGTATCATCATCATCATGAGCGATTCTCGTAGTTTCATGAAGGTCATGACCAGATCTTGTAGTGACGGCATTCAATTGCTCTGGTCTATTTTGATCGTGTCTAGGGTTTGACTCAGGTTGTCCCGTAAAAGTGCCTACTGGTGACTTCAGTTGGGCAGCAATTTATGCTAGTTGGGCCTCCACCGCCTTCTGTTGAGCTTGCTGATTGGCAAGCATGGTTTGTTGTGACTGTAACATCTGCCTGATCATAGTCATCTCGTCAGTTGGCTGGGAGGGGGCATTTTTCTGAGTGAGTTGTTGTTGACCTTGATGTGGTTGTTGCAGAGGTGGTGCTAACTGAGGTTGTTGCGGTTGCTGCAACTGAGGGTGCAATTGCGGGTGCAGAGGAGGATGGGTATATTGATAGTAGGCGGAGGGATTTCTAGGGTAGTTGGATCTTGGGAAGTTATTTCTGAGGTTCCCTTGATTTTGGTTAAAGTTACTTTGGAATCCAGGTGGCAACCTATTGGAGGATCCGCCTTGTGTTTGATGTTGCAGGTTAGCAGTCCCCGCAGAGTTCCCATATTGAAAATTGGGGTGGTTTCTTGGTTGATTTGGATTATAGTAAACTTGTCCCAGTATGGAATGAATGGAATTAACTTGTTGGGCATCTGATCTTCAGGGTGTTCAATGATTGGTTCATATTGTTGTTGTGGTGGTTGCATATCCATCATCACATTGTAAAGCAGACCACATGACAGAGTAGGGTGATGGGATGCGTGACAGGCTTCACAAGTCCATGTAGTAGCTTTAACCTATTGGACTTGGGGGTTTTTCTTCTTATCATATTCTCCAAATGAAGTTTCAAGTGCCTGCTGTTTGTGAGATATAGTCTTTAAAGCTTTAGCAATAGCCTTCATTTCCATTGATTCCTCAGCTTTATAAACTTTGAGGACTCCCTTACCAGATGATCGTCCCCAGTTGGATTGGTTCTCAGCTCCAAGTGTAACGATTTTCTAAGCATCCTCGTAGTTCTTCCTCATAAAATTTCCTCCAGATGAGGAATCCAGAAATTGCTTGATGTCATCACTCACCCCCCTATAGAATGTTTCTATTAATTGATTTTGGGAGATACCATGATGAGGGAACTTCCTTAGAAGCTCCTTGAATCCTTCCCATGCTTCTGTGAGTGATTCTCCAGGAAGTTGGGCGAAGTGGTTGATTTGCCCCCAAATTTCGTAGGTTAATGAAGGAGGGAAAAACTTTTCTAGGAATTTTTCTTCCAAGGGAGCCCAGGTGGTGATGATTGGCTCCCTATCAAGTGAGTTGTACCAACTCAGAGCCCTTCCGGATAGAGTGAAATGGAAACGATGTAGCATTATTGCATCAAAGGCAACTCTGGCTTGTGGGACAAGTCGGCAAAGTGCCTTGAACCTCTTCAAGTGATCCATGCAGTCATCTCCTGAACCACCAGAGAATGAGATGCCCTGCATGATCTGAATCCATTGTGTCTGGATTTCAAAGTTGGGTATGTTGATGATTGGTGGCCAAATTGGATGATTGTCTTCATAGTTCTTAGGGACGGCATAGTCTCTCAATTGCTTGTTTCTTAGCTCTAACTGGGCAGCTTGGTTAGCTGCTTCGTTTTCAGCTCGGATGCAGGCCTATTCTTCGGCTCAGATTTCTGCTTGGATCCGAGCACGAGTTTCAGCAATGAGTTGTGCTCTCTGAGCGGCGATGGCAGCATTGACCCTTTCCATTACTAACGCAGCTTGGCATTGATCTTCAGCCATTTGCCTGGCTCTTTGGCGGTTAAGTCTGATGCGGCAGTGGAAGCTTCTCTCTACCTCAGAGTCGTACTCTGGATCAGGGGACAATCTGAGATTATGCGATGGTTGCATACACATCTTCTACCTGAGTAAAGGAAGAAACACACCTTTTAGATGATGCAAGAGATATAATGAATTCAAAAATATATGGAGTAATGTTTTAAAGGAAAGTGTAAAACCCTAACCAACTAGCAATATGATAAATGAAATTAAAATGTTCCGTTGTCGCTGAAAACGGCACCAATTTTTGATGGAGCTTCCACTTGTGTGGAATTGCGTGCACCACTAAAAATCCTAAAGATGGTAAGTCGTTAGGTTTAGCCTTGCTTATACTAAGTCGAGAACTCCACCCACGTATGCTAGGATACGTGGAAGTCTTATCGTAGTATAGTTAAGGGTCGAATCCATGGGACAACGGTCTTATCGAGATTGACAAGATAGAAAATGTTAGAATTTCACTTAACTTCTTGACATTAGGTATCTAGCTCGAAAGGTTGATTTGGTTGTTTTAAAATAAGTGCAAGTAAAGTAAAACAAGAAAGTAAACTTAAGGATTTTAACAATGATAAGGAGTCACTAGGATGTGATCGGATTTCACCACCACTACACATGGATCAAAACATGCAACATAAAACATAACCTGCAATAAGAGTCTAAACAGTTAGTATCTTTGTAGATTTAGTTTCCTTTTGGAGAACTAACTATGAGAAGTGTGGGAATGTTGTAATGCCAGCCATCCCCGAACGAATGGTCACCTACTTTACATCATTCCCTTCGCAAAGTGTGTTCCTCGACTTATCAAGGTTGTACTTTCATACGTCAACTGATTCCATTTCATAGTATGAAAGTACAACGATGGAAGTGAGTTTACTCCACTTCTTGAAAAACACTCCTAGATACCGAAACAGAAGCATGGTGGATACATGCATCAAGAACCAACATTCAATCGATATTCGAATCTGATAGTACAAACGTAGACAATTCATACTAAAAGATAAAAGATAACACAAGTTGGTGATCAAGCAACAAGCATTCATTAAACGATTGGTGTCGAACTGAAAAGAAAGTATATCTCTATTGCAAACTATGGATTACATTGTATGAAATGAAAACATGGGTAGCGGGGCTACTCCCCGCACCCTAGTGAATGAGACTACTCGCTCATAGCTAGGACAAAGAAGGAGGCGAGAAGAGAGAGAGAGAATGCCATCCCCACAAAGGAGAGAGGAAAGTCAACCCCTTGGAAGGAGAGAGAATGACGATCTTCACACTTCACAGGTTGCTCGATGATGAGGTCTCCTCTTCCCACCTTCTTTGGTGAAGAGAGAGAAAGAAGCTTCAGGATGGAGTGTGGATCTTAGACCGGCAGCCTTTGGGCGAAGGATGGAGGGATGGAATAGCTCTGGAGTAGTAGAGGCAGCCTCTGGATGTCTGAAACTTGATGTCTTTGGGAGGACCCCTTGGGTCTTATTTATAGGCTTTAAGTGAAGTCCAAACGGTTTGGTCAGTTTTGGGTCCAAACGGTCTTGAAGGCCGTTTGGGTTCTGAGACCGTTTGGATCCTGAGACTGTGTGGACTCTGTGATCGTTTGGACTCTGAGACTGTTTGGGCTTCATGCAATCTTGGGACCGTGTGACTCCATGCGGTCTCAAGACCGGTTGGCTTCATGCGGTCTTGGGACCGCGTGACTCCATGCGGTCTTGGGACCGGTTGGCTTCATGCGGTCTTGGAACCGTGTGACTCCATGCGGTCTCAGGATCGGTTGGTTTCATGCGGTCTTGGGACCGTGTGACTCCATGTGGTCTCGAGACCAGTTGGCTTCTTACAGTCTTGGGACCGTGTGACTCCATGCGGTCTCGGGACCGGTTGTCTTCATGCGGTCTTGGGACCACGTGACTCCATGTGGTCTCGAGACCAGTTGGCTTCATGCGGTCTTGGGACCGTGTGACTCCATGCGGTCTCAGGACCGGTTGGCTTCATGCGGTCTTGAGACCGTGTGACTCCATGCGGTCTCGGGACCGGTTGGCTTCATGCGGTCTTGGGACCATGTGAGGCTTTTGTGATTTTTTTTGTGTCTTTTTCTGTAAGTAAAAAAGATAAAGGTTAATCTAACAGTATATTTGCAATAAGATAGGAAAGTTAAGGATTCTATCTAATTTATCTGAGAAAGAGTGTGGAAAACTGAGGAAAATTACTAAGATAACATCACAAAATTGGAGGTTATCATGTACTTTGGTCCATGAGTCTCTTGCAAGATATGAGTCTTTAAGGGTGAATCCTCAGGTACCCAGATACAACTATTATACTAAATTCCACCATCCACACCCACCGAGAGGTGTGTTTGAGGCTTTTCCATCAAATCCTTCATCTTTTCTAACTTTGGCCTGGCTAACTGGGTTGCTACCAACTCGGTCAATAGGTTAGGCTTGATCTGGATATTGGAAATATGAATCATATCTGCCGAAGGTTGTGGACTCCATTGAGCAAAGTCTTCTAGTTTCTTCCAATGGTTAACCAAACCGGATGCACAACTGAGACATTTTCTACCGTGGGCATCTACAACGACATTGCCCTTACCGGGATGGTAGGATATGGTGAAGATAAAATCCTTCAGGTATTCCAATCCAATGTATTTATCGCAAGTTTAGGTCTTTCTGAGTCTTCAGATACTTCAATCTCTTATGGTCTATGGGGATGTTGAAGGTAGCCCCATCTATATAATGTTTCCAAATCTTCAGGGCATAGACAATCGCCGCAAGTTCCAGATTATGAGTCAAATAATTCAACTCGTTGGGCTTGAGTTGTCTATAAGAAAAGGAAACCATGTACTTGTTTTACTCTAGCATGCATCCTAATCCCATCTTTGATTCATTGGTGAAGATGATGAAACCTTCATTACCCAAAGGTATGGTCAGAATGGGGGCATAGGTCAGCTTTTCCTTCAAATCCTAGAATTGTGCTTCACATAATTTGGGCCAAATAAATCTCTTGTCCTTCCAAGTGAGCTTGGTTAAGGGCAAAGTAGTCTTTAAGAAATAGTTGATGAATTGTTGGTAATACCCGACCAATCCTAGGAAGCTACGAATCTTGGATGCATTCTTTGGGGCTAGCCATTCTTGAACAGCTGCTACCTTGGCAGGGTCTACCAAAATGATTCCTCCAGATATAATGTGTTCAAGAAAATAACTCGGTCTATCTAAAACTCACACTTCAAAAATTTCCCATAGAATTTATGCTTTCTAAGGATATCAAGGACCTTAGCTAGGTGTTAAAGGTGTTGTTCTAGGTCATCAAAGTAAACCATGATGTCATCTATTAAAACTATGACAAAGGTATCATAGAAAGCTTGGAACACACTATTCATGAGGTTCATGAACACACTTGGAGCATTGGACAACCCAAAAGGTATAACCAAAAACTCATAGTGGCCATAGTAGATTTTAAAAGTGGTTCTTGGGAAATCCTCACTCTTAACTCACAATTGGTGGTAACCAAATCTTAGTCAATCTTCAAGATAACTCGAGCGGTTTTGAGTTGGTCAAATAGGTCATCTATGCGGGGTAGAGGATACATGTTCGTAATGGTAGCCTAATTTATCATTTTGTAGTCAATTCATATGTGGAGTGATCTGTTCTTTTTCTTAAAAAAGAGGATTGGTGCCCCCAGGGGGGAGTTCTGGGTCATATGAAGCTCTTGTCTAATAGTTCTTGTAGTTGCTTCTTCAACTCAAGTAACTTGGCGAGATCCATCCTGTAAGGTGCCCTGGAAATTGAGTTTGTCACGGGAGTTATCTCTATCGAGAAGTCCACTTATTCCTGGAAAATCATCCGGGAACACATCAACATAGTCCCTGAAAATCTCTATCTCCTCTAAGGGTCGCACCTTTGGATCCAGCTCGGTAACTACAGCTAGGAACCTAGACAACCTTTGGTTACCATTTTTTCTGCTTTCATAACTAACACATACATGCTGTTGGTACCATCCCTCCCACCTCTAATGGTAAGGATGCATGACCTAGTCTCTTTATTCTTATTTTCATTTTCGTATAGTCTATTTTTGCATTATAGTTATAAAGCCAATCTATAACTATAATGACATCAAAGGCATTCATATCAAGCAACATAAAATTCATAGGGAGTTCATTGTTCATATATGTAATATGGATGACTGGTGTCTTTAAGAGGGATGAAAAGATACAACCATTAGGGGTAGTGTCTTCTAAGACATATCCCAAGTCCTTGAATTCTAAACAAAACATAGTTGTGAGATTTCTCAAGATGAAAAAATTAGTAGAACCACAGTCGAATAAATCTTTAATATTATGGCCCATTATATTGATCATGCCTACATTGTTTTTATAGCATCAAAACTAGTATGTACTTGATGGTAAAGGATAGAAATAGAGTTCTAGGTATAGTTACCTTCTATGAGTTAGTTGGCATTAACTTGAGCCTCTTCATTGTCAATGGCAAATACTTAGGTATGCCTCTGCTCTCCTACATGTGGTACTGCTCCCTAGGGTGTCGTAGCCACTGGTTGGACTGCCACCAGGTCCGAACCACGGGGGTCAAGAAAAGGGAAATTGTCTATGAGACGCCCCTCCTTCTAATAGTGAAAACACATCTGCTTCTTAAAACAACACTTACCATGGTGCTTCCTCCCACAGGTGTGACATATGTGATTCTAGTCCTTGTGATGGGGAATTCCCTTTCCTCCATTTCTTCCCTTTCCATTGTTATGACCTTGGCCTCTTCTATTGTCATTCCTTGGGGCAGAAGTGCCTTCTATGAACCCTAAATATCCTTTGGGTGGGTTTTGTGTAAGCATAATTGTCTTCTCCGTGTCTAGGGAAAAGTTAAGGGCCTCAATGAAGTTTGGTGGTTTGCTCATCATCACATGGGTCTTTATCAGGGGGTAGGTGTTCCACAAAATGCTCCACCTGCCACTCCTCAGTCATCATATATCCAAACCACTCTAGGAGGCAAAACTTTCAAGAATAGTCTGCCACCTTCATGTTACCCTGCTAGAGGAGCATGAACTATTTTTCCTTCTCTTTCTTGGTTGAGCTGGTAATAAATCTTGTGGAGAAGATGGTACAGAAGTCCATCTAGGACATTGGTTCTGCTATCAAGTCTTAGTTGGTGATGTATTCTCCCACCAGAGCTTTGTGGCTCCCTCTAAAATGTGTGCAACAAAAAGAACCTTCTTGTTAGGTTGCACCTTCAATATGAGGAATCCATTCTCCACAGTAAGGAGCCAGGCATCCGCCTTGCAACCATCTCAACCTTTTTTTCACCCTATAACTTCTCTATATTCAACTTTATGAAGTTGAGGATGGTGACTCTGAGATGAGGGCAGATAGGCAAGGGTTCACTGTTCTCGTCTCTGGCCACATCTTTGAGTGCTAGGACATTAATGGCCTCAGTGAGTTTTTCTGTTGTTCCAGCCAAAGCGCATCAAGGGTGTGAACTACTACTTGCCCGACTATTGATCCAGAGCCGACAACATGTCTAGGGTCATCCTTGGGCTTGGTCTCATCCTCTGACATAGGTTCATCTTTAGGGTCATCTTCTAGGTTTGGGACGTCAAAGGGGACGATCTTGGGATCAAAACCTCCCTTAGCGGAGGCCTCTTCTGCTTCCTAGAGGACTCTTCCTCCATAGCTTTCCTCTTCTTCTCTGAGGACCTCTTCCTTTTGTGGGAGGGTATTCCCTTTGGGTGGTCCCAGGGTGTCTTGTCAGGGATGGCGGTGGTCTTAACGCGGGCCATGTTGTTTCACATAAATACATTATTAATCTCATTTTCACATTTAAGGCATTTAAATCGTTATAAAATTATGTCCATGGCATCTTATTTACATGCATTTTATTATTTGGTGGAGGATTCCTTAATCCCTAATATCCTTAACCATAACCCTAAACTCTGAAGGGTAGAGATGTAGTTATAAGGTCCCTGTGGTTTTGGTGAGTGAAGCAAGGGGGAAGAGAAGGGATAAAATTATATGAGAAGAAATCCTAGAGGTGTTTTATTTTGAGTAAAATCCTTCAACTTCAGCCAGGAAGGATGCACGGGCATAGGAGTCCTCGTATGTTATCCAGCGGTGCAGAGGGAAGTTTTGCCAGCCCCCGGGTTGTGGTACCTTCTAGACACCATTGTCTTTAGAAAATACCCTAATAATTCCCTTGGGCTCTACATAACTCTTAACAATTAATAATTATTAAAGGTTAAGTGGTAAACCAATCTCTCATGCTAATTGTAACGACCCCCTCCCCATGTTATTCCCAATTAAGGTGGACTAAGAGGGAAAGGGCCATTGTCATATTTATAGGATCGAATTTTAGCAATTAACCAAAAATAATTATAAATTTCATTTAATGGAAAAGAGCTTGATACAATATGAAAGGTTAAACTCTCCAAAAAGGAGTTACATGATATGAAAAGCTATTGTTTGCAACTGGAAATAAAACTATTAAACTCTCCATGGTAACTTTAAGTATCTTTCCTTTTTGTTGCCTTCTTCTAAGGTTGTCCATTTTACATAATAACAGTATTTTAACCTAAAACACCATGAAATAAAACAACGATCAGTATAACAAGTTATATTGGTATGTTGGGGGGGGGAAATACTCACATGTACGTGTAACAACATAATCAACCATAGCAACAACTATGATCACAAAATTGAACATGCATTTTCTTTCTAACTTTTCATCTCAATCATTATGGTACACTCCCTCTCTGCTTTACTCATTGTGAGGTACCCACTCTCTAGAGTTTAGTCCATGTAGTGAACTCCCCATAACCTTCTTGTTCCTGGGCTTGTTTTATCATGGCCTTCCTTTCCTAACTTGGCCTCATATTGACCATCCTATCCCGACTTGATCTTATTGGTGATCTTCCTATCCTGGCTTGATCACCCATCATCACAATGACGTTTCATACATCCCACGTGTATCACTTTAATCCACCAGAGATAGTTGAGTAAGTTATACTTATATAATGTTATCCCCACAGAGGCTTTAAAGATTGTAGGAATTATATAAACAATCAATAGTTTATTCACAATGAATGCGAGAAACCTCAAAAATCACAGAAGTTGTTTAGGGTGAGTAGTCATAGGCATAACCACATACCTTTCTCAGATGTAACTAAAAGTCCAAGTAAACATGTACATTTGAGAATAAGCAAGCAATCATTATTTTGTTCAAACTCACATTAAGATTGACTTGGGTTCAAAGTTAGGGTTTTGGGGTCAAATTAGGGTTTCATTAGGGTTTTGGCTTTCCAAACCCTAATTGTCACATTTAACACCTTTTTAACCTGCATATCCTAAATTTGATGTTATATGCATTATTAATCTCAAATTAAGTTAAAGGTGTCATTTTTATCAAAAAAGACTCAACTGTATCCATTAATTAAAGCGTGTTATAATCGTTAAACTTGATAAATTAGGGTTTTCATGCTTTTAATACATTAAAGTTAAAAATTTAGACACTTTCAGAATTCAAATTATATCTAGGTCTTCAAACTATTTTTATTGGATTCCTTACATTTTTTTGATCAACTTTCATATGTAATTCATCTTAATATGATTATCGTAATAATTATTACAATTTTCACAAATGAACTACTTATCGACCAATCAAATCATGCCAACTCACAGCTGACTAGGGTTTCAGCCGTGCCACTGGGCCGAGGCCAAACCAATGGGCTCTCTCCATCTTAGCACTTTGTGGCCATGTGGTTGGGGTTTAAACAAAAATGAAAGACTATACCGCCCCTTAGCTTATGACAACATGGCGAGGGAAGAAGGGTGATTTCTCCGAAGAACTTGTCTCCTTCCTTCGTTCTCAGGATCATGAATAGAGCATGTGAGGCCGAGTCAACTCCATACTCTAGGTGTCAATGCCTAGGAGTGGTAGGTGAGAGCACGGTCTCCTTTGTGATGCCTTTTCAAACTCAACTGTGGCTTCTGATTGCTCGGTGGTGGCAAGAAAGGAGAGGTTGAAGAGGAGGTTTCCTCGCCAGAGTGGATGGAATAGGCGAGAGGTGGAGTAGGGGTTTGAGAAATAATTGGCGATAGGGTGAGAGATTCGAGATCCAATGGAGTCTCATGAACAAGTTGGTGGTCTAGAAAAGGGGTTTATGGCCCTCATATAGTCCTAGGGTTGAGGGGTTAGTCTATGCTATCTCGGTGATTTGGGCAAAACTTCAATAGCTCACCATAGTCAGAAAATGGGGGTTTTCCAATTGTCAAGATCTCCCGAACTTGTTGGAAAGGTTTCCAAGTATGCATATGGATCAAGGTGCAAGATAAATCAAAAAGGAATTATGCCTTTACTATTCCTAGCTTTCCTTGTTTGTCACGATCTAGAAGACAATTTTACCATCGTTAGATACTGAGCAGACAGATGAGAGTCTGTGTGACATTCTCATGGGCCCAGTTCAAACTTTCCTAATTGGGTTGAAAATCATTACATTTAATGTATATCTCCATTAATTCATTCACTTTAGGGATTTTAGTAAATTCCTTATCTCTCTCTCCTTTGAACCTCTTAATCCCAAATTTTGAAGGATAGTTTTAATTGCTTTTATCTAGATGTCAGTGAGATTTGGGACAAAAATACTCGAGTGAAAGATACTTTTCTTTGTCTCCAAGTATCCCTTCATTCCATTTATTTAAGGCATTCAATTACCCCTTTTCTCTCCCCAACTTGCCTATTTTTCTTATTTTGATTATTTTTCTCATTAAAAACAATGTGGAAATGAAACAACTCCATTAGTTTCCTTCAATCCCACTTTTCTAGAAGATTACACATAATTCTATATGTAGAATACTAATTATCCACTAATTTTAGTAACTCACTTTATCATTGGATTTTATCTCTTTCTTTTCCCCGTGTCTATTATTGGGAAAGAGTAAAAACTACAAAAACTATTGCAAAGGAGAAATTGCACTTTAAATACACACTTTAAAATAAAGCACACCAAGTTTCTAATATATCCTTATTGTTCAAATATTTTCATTTCAAATATGTAAATACATGTTAAAAACCATGTTGTAACAACTATCACATGGTTATAAACATCCTTGCATATATCATCATATCATATTGTTCTCAGTCAAATTAGCACATGTCATTAGAGATATAACCTTGACCAAAAATATATTCACATCCATCATTAAGGTACCAAGTAAAAACATATCGATATGGACTGTCAATTACCCACATATACTCAACAACATATCATTCTAGGTACCTTCTCATAGTCTAATATTGCTACAAGGTTACCCATTTCACTATCTCGAACCTTGAACATTATAATAGTTCTGATCTTGGGGCACTAAATGAGTTAGGTTTCATTTGATTTGAGAATCATTTTACTTATCTTTCATGTACAATTAATCATTTATGCAAAACATTACATCATTTATACTAAAAACATGAAATAGAAATCTCAAACTAGATCCAAGAAATATACCAATACCTAGCTAGGTTGATGAGAGCATGTCCCAGGTTGAAAACCTCGAAAGGCCCAACTCAATGAACTTGGTGAGGTCAATCAGGGTCAGCCCAAGTTTGTGACTGTCAAATCTAAATCTATCTTCTTTTCATAGACCATTCGTGTGCATATCAAGTCATCACAAGGTTCCACTTTCATCATAAAAGTTGGACATAACTTCTTATTTCAGTAACAACATTATTCCAACACTTGTTCATAGGGTGTAATTACATGAGAAAGATGTAGTTAGAGGTAGAAGAAGGTGTAAATTAGCATTTTTAGAATGAGAGCATATACTACACGAAATTTCAGCATCATATGACAAGAATATATCATTTTTACATCTTAGAACTCCAAGAAAGGTAGGAATCCTGGATTATCTTAGCCATTGGGTTAAATGTTTATAAAAATGTCACTTATAAAACAAATCACACATGAAAAAAAGTATCTAACCTTCTAGAAATAAGAAAGATAACATTTTCCACTTTAGATCAACATGCAAGAGTGAAGGAGGTAGGAAAAGTTGGATTTCCTCCTCGTATAACCAAAATAGTCCATTATGGTTACATTTTAAGACATGGGGGCATAATCTTAGCTTGATAACAGATTACAAGAAGATTCTACAATACTTGAATACAAAATACCCATCATATCACTCTCTTTAGTGAAAATTTCAAGATCCAATGAGGAACAAGCTCGAACCAACCTCAAAATGCATCAAGAATGTCCCCAAAAACCCATTAATAGTCTGCATTACGTTCTTCCTAGTATTATCCACCTAATTTTGGTCAAAGAAGGTAAAAACAAGAAGACTTTAGGTAGGAGAAAGTGTTTCCACCATGATTTTCCAAAAGCCACAACCAAATAAGTTGAGAGAAGGTATATCAATAAGGAAACAATGAGAAAGGAAGGCCAAGCAAGCTAAGGGAAAAAGCTCCATGTTTATATCTCCAAGAACCAAGCTAAAATCTTGATATGTAAGCACCAACTTAATCTCTACCTTTAGGAGGCTTTGTTCTCTTTGACAACACTTCAATGTTGACAAGATGCAAATGCACAATAGGTAGCTCGAGGTCTTCTATTTATAGGTACAAGTTCAAGTTAGGCCAAAATGTGGAGTAAAATAGTCTACACATGGATCTCTATTTGGCATTCTGATGTGAGCAAACCGGGTAGGTTTAGAGAACCTAGTCAAGTTTAGGGAACTCTACTTGGGTTGAGCAATATCAACTAAAACCCCTCTTTAGCTAAATTGTGTTGTTCGAAATGCACCTGAAACTCCCTATTTATTTCGAAAACTAGATGCAATCAACCTCCTCATGAACCTCCATAGATTCATACAAACCACCCCCAAGGCTACATGAAACCATATGGATTCATTATGCTACCTTTCAAAACTTATTCTCTCTCTCATACTCCAACCAGGATTACTCATGAATATACCTCGATTTCACATGAACCCGACGGAGTTCATGAAACACTCTGTCATCTCCATCTCACTCTAAATAAGCCTATCATTGAACTAGGCATAGGTTCATCTAACTCGACCGGGTTCATGTTGAAGGCCCAACAACTTGACCCACATTGAGGTGAACATGGCTTAATTAAAGGCCCATCAAAATCCCTAACACAAGCCATGGTTGGAAATCCTGGTTCAAGGAGAAAAAAAATATAACATACGACTATAAAACTTGATGTGACATCTAGAACTACAAGATAAAGCAACCACATTCATACATGTATCATTTTATTGGGTTAAAATCATATCAATCAACTTGATTAAGTTCTAAGCAAGAAAACAATTAAGATAAAAAATGAGATTAAGAAAGGATCCATGTCTTACTATTTACCTATGAGCAAAGAATTTGTATGCTAAAAATATTCTTATGTAATATGTGAAGATTTTCACCCATCTTTTGTTGGGTGGTGGTAGTTCTATTAAACGACATTCTTTACATAAATTGCAATTTAGTTCATGGAATGGACAGCAAAGTGGAGACAACACTATGGTTAAAGAAGGCTATAAACACAAAGGAGAGAGTAGAAGAATCTTTTTGAATATTTAGATAGAAGGAGAAGTACTACAATGTTAAAAACCCGATTTGGTGTCCCAAGGTTGAAGATGATCTTCGTCCCCAAACTATAAAAGTATAAGGAAAAACTCCAATCATTATGAATTGTATCATGTGATGCAAAACTTTGGAATATTGGACAGACCAAAGTAGTTGTATTTAATAACAAATTGGAAAGTTGTGGTGGTGTCACTAGAAACTACCAAAATAGGGGGTTAACCTACATTCTACTAGACTAGACATCACATTTTATTGCAACAAGGTCAATTTCATGGTGTGAATAGAACTAAGGTGTGACACCTTGTCACACTAAATGAGATTACTCAAAACATAAAACACTATCAACTTCTAATTAATCACATAGTCAAAAATGTGGAATAATTAAAACCAAAATTCACATCATGAACAAGTTATGAAACATTTACATAAAGGTCCATCTTTCCATTCTCATATACTATAACAAGTAATTACATCTGTGTTCAATGGCCTCAGCCACATCCTGTATACAAAAGATATTTCACATGTACATGCCTTGTTTTACAAACACTGGAATACTTCCAAAACCTCATGTCGATACAAGTATATCATCTACAAAACACATCCCATACCCAGACATGAGAGTACATGGATGACAATAGGACTCTACTACTAACATCTACAACTGACCAACCTTCTGAATCTATTAATCACCAGACTGGTTTTCTTCCACAGCATGACCTCGACTTTGTTGCCCGCGACCACCTAAAAAGATGTGGTGACCCATGGGTGAGACCCAGTCCCAATGAGAGATATAACTCTCTCCAACAGATCTTGATTACAACAAATTAATCAACAATAAATAAACTGAGCAATTGAAGTACTGAATAAGCAATTGAGAAGATTGAACAGTTTAAGCATACTAAGCAATTAAGCAAATAAGCTTTAGCAACAAGTAGAATTACTCAAATTTCATAAGTCTACAATATGTAAGAACTATGTAGTATAAAGATAAAACAAGGGTTACTAAACCAATGTGAGACATATTTAACCTTACCAGATATACACTACACAACTTGGATTACATCTTTTATTATGCCCTAGGAGTTGGAGTCGTATCACTCAAAGTCCAACTGGTCACTGTGAAGTGCTATTTAGTTTTGTAAAAGATCTAGGAGTGTTGGTATCCTAATATCTCTTCCCCTCGGTCAGTACGAGTAAATTGTAGTGACATACCAATCAAACTGCCAACAGTGATATATAGTCAAACTGATAACAACTATTCTGTACTTGGTACACGTTACAACACTAGAAACCAGGGTATACAAAACCCTTTCATCCAAGGTACAACCGCAACTAGCCTAAATCACATTAAATATCTGAGGCATATGACTACAATCATCCTCCATAACCTGTATTTGTAGATGACATGGATATATCCTCAGCATGCCACCCCCACATACTTAACAGTATGCACTTTGAGTTTCACTTAGGAATACTCCTTTCACCATCCAACAAGTTTTGAAGTTGAAGATGGCTCTACAACATAGGGAACTACATGATTATGGTTTAACTTGATTAGTTATTGCCAATTGAATGCATTAAGGCTTCATCATACAAGTGGTCATACAAACCCTAGTTCATTTCTAGCAAGTGTGTAAGCATTGCAACTTCATAAGATATAAAAAATATGAGGTATGAATATTAATCACATTACCACATGCTATCACTTATTGCATCATAATGAACCCCATTTGTCATCATGCCATTTCAAGATATTTGTTTCTTATCACAAGTTCCAGGGTTTCAACCCTTATTGGAACATGAAAAGAATTTCACTTCAATCAGGGATCAAACATGCCCATAGGTCACTAAGACCATCACATTAATCCCTACAAGATCATCATTATCATTCTAGGTCTCAACAAGGCTCAAAAGATCATCAACACATGTATTCCATAGGTTTTAACATGGCAAGGCACTATAATATTCAATTAGTACTACATTGAGGTTTGAACAGAAGGAGAGTGTAATACATTGTCACATTAATCATTCAAGAGGTATAATTATAACCAATCATCACCATTTAGTCATATTAGAGTTAGTGTATCAAGCCATGTTTCATTAAAGGCACACATCCACCTGTTATGGTGATTTATCCCTATATTCATATGAGGGCAAAGGTAAGACTACAAGTTCAATGATGTTATACCATCTCTCATTATCAGAAACCACTTATAAAACTATGGAATTCATTCTAATCCATTGAATGTTGAAGCATCCAATCTCATTCATTGGATCGGGTTCATTATTCAAAATCATCAATTAGGGTATATGTCCAACCATTAGATCCATTGAACCAAGACATCATTGGTTTAGAGTTGAATTGAAGCTACACTTAAGGCATTGACTCACCATAGTTTGTGGTCTCTTGATCCACCATCGATTGTGACATCTTGGGTCACCATTGGTTGGTAGGATCAGCACTATTATCATTTTTCACCATTGGGGGATGACCTAATGTCACCATTGATTGGTTACCATTGATTGATATCAACATTAGGGTACTTAGTAGTTGATAATTAAGCTTCCAATTAAGTCAAAACCTGAGCTAAGGGGTGACCATTAGTTGTCACCATTGGCTAACACCCTTGGTCACCACCATCGATTGTTAGGACCATCAGTTGTTGCATGGTATCACCATCGAGTGATGTAATAGTGAAGGAAAAAGTCTAGAAACCCTAATTTGGGTCATTGGTTGTTAGGTGCTTAGCACCATCTATTATGTTAGAAACTTGTTATAAATCACCATGTACCTTAGGAAGGTCGTACACCTGATTACATGTTCATCTAAAACTGAAAACAGAATAGGGAACACCATAAAAATTGAAATCTCAAGCAATCTTAGCTTCTTAAAACTTAAATCACCATTTTTAAGCAAGTCATGAGTTAACAAGCTTATAGTAAGCAATATAGGTAAAGGAGGTTACAAAACTCACCTATTATGGGAAGAATAGACTTCTAGAAGCAAAAACATTGAGAAAATAAGGTAAGAAAACCCAAGTTTTAGATCTGAACTCAGCTAAGTAGGCACCCTTCTCCATAAGGAAGCAAAACCTTAGAAGAAGAAGTAGAAAGGTAGATTCTTGAGTTCTAGAGAAACTTCATCCATGAAACAGCAAGGTTTCAACCTAGAGAAAGGAAGAAGGAAGAAGAATAGAGAAATAAATGGAGGGAAGGAGGGGATATTTACTCATTTAGGTCAGGATCACCAAGAAAGAGCTTTAGAAACCCTAAAAAAAGCAAAACAAAACCCTTGGAGCTTCCACCAAGAAGATCACCTTCTTCTTCTACCTTGGATAGGTCCTCCATAGTAGAAAAGAGAGGGAACCAAGTTATTAGTATGAGGGAAGTGGTAAAGAGTAAAAGTTTCATTTGGGGGCTTAAGGATAAGCATATAAAGCTTAGAAGATAAGGTTGAGAAGAAGCATGAGGTGTACAAACAGCTCTCCATGTGTACATGGTTTAAAGCTTCCATGGATTAGCAAGAAGCAGCTCCAGCAGCTGCTGGGGACTTTTGGGGCATAATTTATGGTCTCTCAAGATAGACATCGCCTGTTGGTTGAAGGTACCCATCATTTGTTCATGGTTTAGGTCAATAGGTGGTTGAACCATCGATTGATCATCCATTTAAGTGAACCATGGGTTCAAGTGAACCAAACCAGAATGAACCATCGACCTAGAGCCTTATAGTGATGACCACTAGCTGTTACCACCATATAATGACTGATGGTTGCTCACCTAACATCAAGACCATCGTTTCATAGCCTTGAAGGTGGCTCATCCATGGGGGCTAAACCCTAATTCAACATAGAAAGGAATCTCCATCCAACCAAGGTACAGTTGAGCACCCCATGGCTAAAAAATGTCAATAATGATTAAAAACATCTAAGGAACATAATTTATGTGACAATTTGCAAAGAAAATCTCCCAATTGGGTTAATTGCATTAAAATCCAAAATGTACATAAAATTGCATAACTTGCTCAAACAGTGTCCAAATTGGACCAAATTTTAAACTTAAGCTTGTCGTATGATTACAAAGTATATAAAAAGGTTAGATTATGGTTATAAGCATCCAATTATGATAATTAAGCTTATTCAACACTTTAAACAAGTTTAGGGGCCTTACAGCTATAAACCCCTAACAAGGATCTCACCCCCCAAATCCTACGCAAAGAGAGATGGGTACTTCCTATGCATATCATCCTCTATCTACCTTGTGGATTCCTCTACACCATGAAGATGCCACAAAACCTTGACTAGCACTATATATTTCTTCTTCAATTTTTTCACTCTTCTATCTAGGATCAACACAGGACCCTCAACATAGGATATATCTTCATCTAATTCAACCTCTACTGGTTGGATTGTCTGCTCAGTATATGGATGGCATTTCCTCAACATGGATATATGAAAGAAATTAGGTAACATGTGTAGCTCTGGTATTAGCTCCCAGTTGTATGCTACCTTTCCAACACGAGATAAGATAGGATATGGCCCCATAAATCTAGGAGCCAACTTGCCCTTCTTTCCAAACCTCAGCACATCTTTCCAAGGAGAGACTTTGAGATATACTTTGTCTCTCACTTAGAACTCAAGTGGACTACGTCAGTTATGTGCATAAGATTTATGCCTATCCTGGGCTGCTTTTAACTATTGTTGTATCACTTTAATCTTTTATGTATTTTTTTGTACTAGCTCAGGACCCAAGAGTTGATATTCACCCATCTCATACCAACAAAGAGGTGACTGACACCGTCTCCCATACATAGCCTCATAAGTAGCTGTATCTACACTTCTATGATATTTATTACTATAGGTAAACTCTATTACGCTCAGGTGTATATCCCAACTTCCAAAAAATTGCAACACATATGCCCTCAAGAGATCCTCCAAAGTCTAAATAGTCCTTTCATACTGACCATCTATTTTCAGATGAAGAGTTGTGTTGAACCTTAGTTGTGCTCCCATTGTTGAATGCATACATTCCCAAAAATGACTTGTAAATTGTGGTCCTCTATCAGAAAGTATAGTCACTGGAATGCCATGCAAATGGACTATCTCATCCACATATACTTGTGTCAACTTCTCTATTGTAAATGTCATCTTGACTGGCAGAAAGTGAGCTAACTTAGTTAATCTATCTACTATTACTCATATGGAATCATGACCCTTGGCGGTCCTAAGAAGACCAACCACAAAGTCCATAGTAATATGATCCCATTTCCACTGTGGTATTGAAAAAGGTTGTAATGTCCTTGCAGGCTTCTAGTGCTTAACCTTCACTTACTGACAAACTAGACATCTGGAAACAAACTCTACCACATCACACTTTAGACCTAGCCACCAATACAAATCCTTCAACTTCTGATACATCTTGGTACTTCCTGGATGCATTGCATACATCGAGGAGTGAGCCTCCTTAAGTACCATCTTCCTTAATCCATCAACATCAGGAACTACTGTCCTATTGTGGTAACAAACTATAACATTATCTACCTCATGGAAGCCATCATACTTTTCACTACCAATCCCTGATCAGATATTCTGTATCTCAGCATTGTTTTGTTGTGCATCATGAATTTGTTGTTTCAAGGTAGGTTTAACATGTAACTATGCCAAAAGTTCTGCCAGCAAAGAAACTCCTAGTTGTACATTCATCTGACGAAGAGACACTAGCATATCTCTCTTTTGTCATGCCAATGAATATAATTCTGCATTATCTATTATTGATGATGAAGAAGACTTCCTACTTAATGCATCAGCTACCGCATTCACCTTTCCAGGATGGTAGTCTATTTTGCAATCCTAATCTTTAATGAGATCCATCCATCTCCTATACCTCATATTCAACTCTTATTTTGAAAAGATATATTGCATATTCTTGTGTTCAGTGAAGATCTGACACTTCTCTCCATAAAAATAGTGTCTCCAGATCTTTAAGGCATGGATTACTACTATGATCTCTAGATCATGTGTTGGGTAATTCTCCTCATGTTTATTAAGTTGTTGCAAAGCAAAAGAAATCACATTTTTATCATGCATCAACATGCATCCCAACCCATTCTTTAAAGCATCACATAAGACAATATAGTATTTCCCTTTCTCTAGCAGCACTAACATTGGTGCACTAGTCAAATTTTCTTTCAATATATAAAAAGAACATTGGCACTTGTCATTCCAAGCAAAAGGAACATCCTTCCTAGTTAACTTAATTTAGGGTAACACTACAGAATTGAAGTCCTTGATGAACCTCCTATAGTAGCCTGCCAAACCTAGGAAATTGAAAAATGTATGTCAGTGTCTTGGGTTGTTCCCACTCTAGTACAAATTCAACCTTCTTGGGATCGACACGAACACCTTTAGCAGATATGACATGTCCTAGAAAAGATACTTCTAACAACCAGGGCTCGCACTTGTTGAACTTAGCATATAATCTGTGTTGCCTCAATAATGTCCATGTCTGGCGAAGGTGTAACTCATGTTGCTGACTATCATTGGAGTATATTAGGATGTCATCTATGAACACAACCACACACTAATCAAGATAAGGTCTAAACACCCTATTCATTAGATCCATAAAGGCTGCAGGTGTATTGGTTAGCCCAAACAGCATAACCACAAACTCATAATGACCATACCTAGTCCTAAAGGTTGACTTAGGTATGTCAGCTACTTTAATCCTCAACTAATGGTAACATGACCTAAGGTCTATCTTTGAAAACATGGTTGCACCTCTCAACTGATCAAAAAGATCATAAATCCTTGGCAACGAATACTTATTCTTTATTGTCACATTGTTCAACAGTCTGTAGTGTGTACGTAACCTCATTGAATCGTCCTTCTTTTTGACAAACAACATGGGAGCACCCCAAGGGGAAGTGCTCGACCTACTGAAACCTTTCTCGAACAGTTCCTACAACTATTTATTTAACTCCTGCATTTCTATTGGTCCCATCATGTATGGTGACTATGTTATGGGTTGTGTTTCAGGAACTAGATTGTGACGATCTGACAGTAAATCAAACCATCACCAGTGATATAATTGTAGAATAACCATAAGCAACAGATTAACAAAATCACTAAAATTTAAAACCATTTTGCAAAGAGATCCTCTTCCAGGAAACTCTTAATAAAAGAACCAAAACTTTATATACATCAGGGTTTACATTGTACATACATTGTACCATCTCATCTTGAGGATAACATATAATAGTTGCTTTGTCAACACATATACTGAAGTAGCATAAAACCTCAAGGCATGCAAGCCAAAATCTTAGATTGTTTATAAAACCTTTACGTACTAACTCCTAGGACCTGAGAGTACAAAGACGACACATAGGACTTCTATCTAGAAGACATGAAAGACAGTATACTCAACCTGAGCTATTATTGTTGTCTCTGTTGTTGGTGTTCTCCCTCTACAATATGGTCTCTACCTCCTCGTCTATCTAAAAATTTTGGTGACCAACGGGGTGAGACCCATGTCCCAACAAGATATATAACTCTCCGCCAACAATATTATTATCACAGATAAATAGTATAAAATTGGGCAGAGGATTCTTTTACATTAATAAGTAGGATTTAATCACTATTTAAGTAGAGTAGAGCAATATCATCTTCTAAAGCATTAAGCTATATATGATAAAGCAGTAAATCATCTATTCATTTATAAGGAATATGAAGAACATGTATAACATCTATCCATTCAAGATGCATAAAAGAAATGTAACATCAACCAATGTTTTCCATATTCAATTCCTAAGCAAATATGCTACACTACTGTTTACATATTTACAATCACATTTATGCCCTGAGGAGATGAGGTATACCGCTCATACTCCAACCAACCACTGTGAAGTCAAAATTGGTACCATACAAGGTCAATTGAAGAGCCAGCTGCCATGACCTCTGTCGTCTCGTTCAGTGCGAGACCACTAGTAGGACATCTCATGTCAGCTACAATTAGCTTACCAGGGTATACTGGTATCTTTGCTATAGAGCTACAGCCATAGCATGCACTCTCTTCAGAGAGATTTCAAATATCCATCCCCGACATTCATCATCATCGGGAGATCATAATACATCCATCCCGGAATTATAATGAAGGAGATCTCACATCAATACATCATTAATATGTCTGGATATTGGCTCCCATCGCCCCCACATATTCAAAAATATGTCCTCCATGAAATCTCTTGGGAAAACATGTTTCACCATTCAACAACTATTGACGTTGATGGATCTTGGTCAGGGAACTACATGATGAAATTCCACTTGATTAATTAGGTACATTACAATATCGTTTAGCATCAATCAAGTTTCAAACATGAATTATTACATATGCTACAAAGAACGGTGTAATACATTTATCAAGTACTTTTATAACCTTTGGAACACTTTGAATGCATAACACTCGGGATCTCAATCCCTTATCACATTATTGGGAATTTTCATCCCTTAACATTATCATCATCATCATTACTAGATCTGGGTATTCAAACCCTTAGTTCATCACTGAACATTGTTACCACTTATCAGGTAACTAATACCTCTAGGTCCTCAGACTAAGGTATACATGATACTTGTTGCACAAGCATCTCACATGGCTCACAAGGCCCATTTAAATGTCTTGTCACCTCTCACTTAGGCAACAATTATTCACATGGCTTACAAGGCCCATTAATCATCTTGTCACCTCTCACTAGGCAACAAATACCTTTTAGGTCATCAGACCACATAAAAATTATACTTTTTATATAAGTATTTAACATGTCTCACAAGTCTTATGCAATAAGAGAAATACAACCTTCCCATTATTAGGGTTAGGGTTTCCCTTTATAGACGAATAGGGTTTCAAGTTCATATTATCAATACAAACCCTAATTCATTGCTACACACATCTAGGAGCATACATTGATATCATAAGTATTCAATCATACTTATTTATTCTCATATTTTATCATTAAATGATTATCAATGCAAAGTATGAGTTTCTCTCTCATCCTTACTAGGATATTGATTACATCATACTTTATTAACTTGGCTTAATCCTTTCTCAAGGTATGTTAGCCTACACTTATCAAAGAGAATTAAACTCATGACATCTTAATGTAACAATTGACATGACATACTTCATGTGTTACTCATCCAAGTATATTGGATTTGAGGTGCATCAAGGTGTATCAACCTCGAGGTGCTGGATATGATATTTATCATGCCTTGGTGTATCACTTCCCTCATCACTTTTAACTTACTTAAGTTCATCAACTTATCTTGTATTAGGGTATTTACCATCCTAATACTTTATGCACTAACTCATCACATTTATCCTATAGTGTATTGGCCATAAGTCAAACACTTGAATTACCCAATTATCATCAAGTGATATGGACTCATCTCGGGTTAAGGCATTGTTGATATAGGGTTGACCATTATCAACCACTTGAGGTGTTTCACCTATCAAGGTATTAGCCACACCATTACTTGGTGTTATGCTCATAACTTCTAATAGTATTTTTCCCTCCACTTTACAAGGTGTATCGAATTGAATCATGTATGTCAAGTTGAACACATGTATTGGGTTAGGTGTATATCAGACTAGGCATCATCATACCCTCATACCCTTTCCCATCAAGGTATCAATCTTACCAATCATATGGTTTATCACCCTCACCCTACATGGGTGTAACATCCTCACCTCACTTGAAGATATTAGCCACACCATACTTTAGTGTATTGTCCATCACATGTTCTAGGGTATTAACCACCTTACCACTTTTGTCATCTAGTGTATTGAGTTACCCACCATATCATTTTAGAGATGTGTGCTCAACACCATATCGTCCAAGAGGTGTATGCTTAACCCAATATTGGTTTAGAGGTGTATGCTTGCTTACCATATCACCTTAGATGTGTATGTGTGCTTACCATATCGGGAAAGAGGTGTGTGTATGCTTCACACCATATCGGGCAAAGAGGTGTGTGTATGCTTCCATATTGCCCATAAGGTGTATCTTGATCACCATATCATTCATGAGGTGTGTGTGTGTCACCATATCATGCATAAGATTTACGTTCATCACCATATCATTCTAGAGGTGTATAACCATCACCATCTAGGGTTTCAACATCATATCGTGCAAGAGGTATATCCTTCAACACAATATCGAGTTAGAGATGTGTATGTTCTTGACATCATATTGTGCCTAAGGGGTATATTTGACCTCATATCGTGTATGAGGTGTATACTACATCACCATATCGTGCATGAGGTATATCTCCATCACCATATCGTGCAAGAGGTGCTTGCTTGTGTCACTCATATCGGGTTGCTCAAAATTAGGGTTTAGCATATCAATTTAGAAGTGTGTACTTGACACTATATCGTGCATGGGGTCTTTTCTTGACCTCAAATCATTAAATAGGTGTATGGTAAACACCATATCATGTTCAAGATGTGAACCTTATCCCCATATTGTGAAAAGAGGTATAAACTCTTAATCATATCGTGCTCGTGATGTATGTACATAACCATATCGGGTTAGAGGTACCTGCTTGTGTGCTTGAACCCGATATCACTTTATAAGGTGATACCATCTTCTTCAAGCTCTAGACCTTCGTTATAACTATCATAGTATATGGACAACATGTCTAAGCAATTAATAGAACTCATAGATTCATCAAATATTCAAGAAAATTTCAGAATTGAAAGTAGATCATTAAGTATAGCAAGATAGGTGGTGAATAATAACATGTTTGGGTTCAAGTTATATAACCCGCCTTAAGAACATATTCAAATATCCAAGATCCAAAGATCCACGTTCCTAATGGTTGAAGATGAATTGTCAAAATCCTAAGGCTCGTTCACCACTCCTCCATATACAAGGAATCACCATAGTTAAGAACTTGGTGAAGAAGAAAAGAAAGGAAAGAATTACAACTGAGATCCATGCTTGAACCAAGGTTGAAGATGATCATGGCTTCACCTTAAGATTGGTGCTCGAGATCCCCTTGCTCCTTGAACTACTATGTACGATATCTAAGAGTAAGAGAATGATAGGGGTCGAAAAGATTCACTATTAGATGAAAGTAAGGGTATATATCCTTAAGGTTCATGGGAGAGAGAGTAAGAGGTGTCATCACCTTACTACTAGTAGGTGCCACATGGACATGCATGGATTGACACATGTAATTGCATGCACTCACATTTATCTTGACATGAAAAACACTTGAGGATAATCTAGAGATTATATTTTGGCCATTAGTTATCTTGTTTGATAAGATATCTCATCTTTATCTCACAAATTATGCAAACTGATACAACTTTTGCGAGGAGCATCTAACTCATCATGGATCACCTCCTTGTGGTGCTTTGCCCATCGTGGCCTTTTACAATAGTTCAAAAACTGATATGGAATCTCTTATATGGATCCTTGGCTGATAGGCACTCCCATATCAAGTCTACAACTCGATACAACTCAAGTTAGGGTTTCACATTCAACCCCTTTCTTGGTTTTTTCATCACCAAGAATACTACCACTCAAAAATGATTCAAACATGGTGTATCCTTATTTATATATCCTTTAAACAATACATAAAGGAAGTAGGAACACTCTAGAGATGGTAATTTTCATATCAACCATACATTTTGGGTAAATTACAATTTGTACCAAAATTGGTGCACAAGGTACTAGCATTATTCAAACAAGTTCAAACTTGGAATTTAGGATTTCCACAAGCCACCACTTAGCATAATTCTCTCTCTTATGATTCTAAAACACTTAAGGCATGTTCAATATGTGACATTTTGCAATATAACCCCTCATCTTGGGTAAATTGCACTTTGGTCCAAAATAAAGGAACATTGCTCAAACAACATTCAATCAGGACCAAACTTGAAACATAAGTGTGTCACATGATAACAAAACTCCTTAGAGGATTATATTAAAGTTCTAAGTAACTTACTTAGACAAAACAAATAGGGTTAACTCATAACCCAGGTTAGGGTCATTACACAGATTGATCTCAAAATCAATCTCTCTAGGGGGAGAACTCTAGGAAACTCGTCAGGAAAAACATGTTCAAACTCACATGCCTCTAGTACCTCTTGGATACTAGGACCTCTCAACTTATCCACAACATGATATAGAAATCCTTACATCCTTGTCTTATCAATCGCTCCACTATCATAGTTGACATCAAACATGTAGGAAGAATCTTCATGTCACCTTGAAAGGCCCATGAAACATCACCATCACTGGGCATCACTACCTTAAAACTACAGTCCATCACCACTTTGTACTTCTCTAAGGTGTCCATTTTTAGTATCACATAAAAACCATGCATGTCAAGTGGCAAAAGATCCACTTGAATGTTGCATTCTGAGAACGAAAGAACACAAGAAAAACATACCTCCCACAACTCTGTGGAACCAACCAAAAGAGTCTCTAGTCGAAGACTATCAAAGCTAGGATTAAAAGGCTGATAACAACTATCTATCACCTATTTGGTGATAAAGGAGTGTGTTGCACCTGGATCTAATGGCACTAATATGAAATAAGAAGTAGACAAATTAGAATAAAATAATTCCATCTGACATGTCACAACTCATGGATTAACCACTACTTCAGGCTGGCTCATAGCATAGAACCTAGTTGTCGCCTGATGTCACCCATGTCCTCTGCTATCCTATCTAGAGAAACTTGTCTATGACACTTGACCATGTCTTATGCCACTACCAGAACCAAATTGTCATTGTTGTGATCCCTGCTGACTCTGCCTTGGCTGCTGAGTCACTTCTTCAACCTTCATAGGGCATTCTGGTTCTGTATGCCCCATCTGCCCACACTTGTAACATGTTCTGGTGTCATAAAATGGCCTAGGCGGTCCTGTCACTAAAACCGATGAGGTACTATGATCTCCTGTTGGTGGAAAACTGTGACCTCTACCCCTACTCGGGGTCTACTGGGATGGATTAAATGACCTTCGCTCAGTAAAAGTCGACCGCTGCTATGACCGTGGTGGATTAAACCTTGGCTTTAAAGCCTCTAGATGATTTTCTTTGGAATTGAGTTGGTCGTTTGTTAGCATTAGATTCACACTTTTCTATGGCAGACCTCTCAATCCTCCTTACAAAGGTGGAAAACCTTTCTGTATTCTCCAAAGTTGATGTCATTGTAGTCAATTTTGTACTTAAACCCTTCTTGAACCTATGGATCCATTCCTTGTCAGTGGCTTCCATGTGAGGGCAGAACCTCATAGGTTCCATGAACTTTGACTCATACTCATTAATATTCATCGCCCCTTGTCGAATCTTCTCAAACTGAATGATTTTCTCGTCTAGGTAAGTCTACAGAAAGTATTGACTAACAAACTCTCGCCAAAACTCCTCCCATCCTATCACAACCCCTGGCCTTTTCTCCTCTTCTATGGCCCATTAGTGGCCAGCACTATCTTTCAATAGGTAGACATCATGCTTTACTTTGTCTTCTTTAGGGATGTTTAGGATTTTGAATGCTTTCTCCAATTTTATTAGCCGCATGTCAGCATTTGTTGGGTCAGAAGTACCAACATACTTAATCATCCCGACACACCTAAGACGTTCAAAAGTCTTTCTGACTCCTTGGGATTCCACATTAGGGAAGCTTGATGTGTTGGCATTCTGTCTGCTATATGTGTAATCATGGCCATCATCTGTCTAAACATAGACTGAAACTCTAGATTGGCCATCATTGTTGGGTCCATCTGAGTCATTGTGGGCTGCTCTGGCCCTATCTCTAGCACTCTCTCATTGCGTACCTACCTCCTTGCACCACCTCTAGGTGCAACATAGCTATTTTCTGTGTCTTCTTCATGTCCTCCAAACATATCTGCATAAGCATAAGCTATGATTAAATACGTTGGACACATAAGAACAGACTCAAACCTAAGTCCTATGCCCTTGTAGACTCAGCAAACCTAGAGCTCTGATACCAACTTAACCATGACACCTTGTTAATAAATGAAATTACTCAAAACATAAAACACGATCAACTTCTAATTCATCACATAGTAAAAAATGTGCAATAATTAAAACCAAAATTCACATCATGAACAAGTTCTGAAACATTTACATAAAGGTCCATCTTTCCATTCTCATATACTATAACAGGTGATTACCTCTGTGTTCAATGGCATCAACCACATCATGTATACAAAAGATATTTCACATGTACATATCATATTTGATAAACACTGGCATACTACCAAAACCTCATGTCAATACAAGTATATCATCTAGAAAACACATCCCATACCTGGACCTGAGAGTATAGGGATGACACTGGGACTCTACTACTAACATCAACTGACCAACCTTTTGAATCTATTGATCACCGAACTAGTTTTCTTCCATAGCACAACCTCGACCTCGTTGCCCGTGACCACCTAAAAAGATGTGAGGACCCACTGGTGAGACTCAATCCCAGTGAGAGATATAACTCTCTCTAATAGATATTGATTATAATAGATTAATTAACAATAAATAAATTGGGCAATTGAAGTACTGAATAAGCAATTGAGCAGATGGAACAGTTTAAGCCTACTAAGTAATTAAGAGAATGAGCTTTAGCAACAAGTGGAATTACTCAAATTTCACAAGTCTACATTCTTTAAGAACTATACAGTATAATGATAAATCAAGGGTTACTCAACCAATGTGAGACGTATTTAACCCTAGCAGATATACACTACGTGGCTTGGATTACATCTTTTATTATGACCTAGGGAGTTTGAGTCATACCACTCAAAGTCCAACTACCTACTACAAAGTGTTATTCAGCGTCGTAAAAGATCTAGGAGTGTCGGTATCCTAAGATCTCTTCCCCTCGATCAGTATGAGTAAATTGCAGTGACATACCAATCAAACTGCCAACAGTGACATATAGTCAAACTGATAACATCTAGTTCGTACTTGGTACAAGTTACGACACTAGAAATGAGGGTATAAAATTCCCTTTCATTTGAGGTACTACTACAGCTGTCTGCAATCACATTAAATATCTGAGGCATGACCATAGCCATCCTCCATAACCTGCATTTGTGGATGACAAGGATATATTCTCAAGTTGCCACCCTCACATACTCAATAGTATGTGCTTCAAGTTTCCTTTAGGAATACTCATTTTGCCATCCAGCAAGTTATGACACTGAAGATGGCTCTACGACATAGGACACTACATGATTAGGGTTTCACTTGATTAGTTATTGCCAATTGAATGCATTAAGGCTTCATCATACAAGTAGACATACAAACCCTAGTTCATTTCTAGAAAGTGTATAAGCATTGCAACTTCAGAAGATATAAAACATTTGAAGTATGAATATTAATCACATTACTACATGCTATCACTTATTGCATCATAATGAACCATATTTGTCATCATACCATTTCAAGATATTCATTTCTTATCACAAGTTCCAGGGTTTCAGCCCTTATTGGAACATGAAAAGGATTTCACTTCAATCAGGGTTCAAACATGCCCAAAGGTCATTAATACCGTCACATTAATCCCTACAAGATCATCATTATCATTCTAGGCCTTAACAAGGCTTAAAAGATCATCAATATGTATGTATTCCATAGGTTTTAACATGGCAAGGCACTATGATATTCAATTAGTACTACATTGAGGTTTCAACACAAGGAGAGTGTAATACATTGTCACATTAATCATTCAAGAGGTATAATTATAACCAAGAATCATCATTTAGTCATATTAGAGTTAGTGTAACAAGCCATGTTTTATTAAAGATACACATCCACATGTTATGGTGATTTTTCCCTACATTCATACGAGGGCAAACGTAAGACTACAAGTTCAATGGTGTTGTACCATCAAATTCACAATATTAGAAACCACTTATAAAACTATGGAGTTCATTCTAATCCATTGAATGTTGAAGCATCCAATCTCATTTATTGGATCGGGTTCATTATTCAAAATCATCAATTAGGGTGTAGGTCCAACCATTAGATCCATTAAACCAAGAGTTCATTGGTTTAAGGTTATATTGAAGCTACATTTAAGGCCTTGACTCACCATCACTTGTGGTGTCCTAATCCACAATCGGTCGTGACATCTCAGGTCACCATTGGTTGGTAGGATCAACACTACTATCATTTTTCACCATTGAGTCATGACCTAATGTCACCGTTGATCGATATCAACATTAGGGTACTTAGTGCTTGATTGTTAAGCTTCTAATTAAGTCAAAACCTGACCTAAGGGGTGACCATTGATTGACACCCTTGGTCACCACCATCATTTGTTAGCATCATTGGTTGTTAACACAATCGGTTGTTGCATGGTATCACCATCGGGTGATGTAATAGTAAAGGAAAAAGCTTGGAAACCCTAATTTGGGCCATCGGTTGTTAGGTGCTTAGCACCATAGATTGTGTTACCATCCTATTCTAAATCATCCTCTACCTTAGGAAGGTCGTACACTTGATTATAGGTTCATCTAGAACTAAAAATAGAATAGGGAACACCATAAAAATCAAAATCTCAAGCAAGCTTAGCTTCTTAAAACTTAAATCACCATTTTTAAGCAAGTTCATGAGATAACAAGCTTATAGTAAGAAATATAGGTAAAGAGGGTCATAAAACTCGCCTCTAATGGGAATAATAGACTCCTACAGCAAGAAACTTGAGCAAAGAAGGCAAGAAAATCCAAGTTTCAGATATGAACTCAGCCAAGTAGGCACCCTTCTCCACAAGGAAGCAAAACCCTAGAAGAAGAAGTAAGAAAGGTAGATTCTTGAGTTCTAGAGAAACTTCATCCATGGAACAACAAGCTTTTGACCTGGAGAAAGGTAGAAGGAAAAATAATAGACAAATAAATGGAGGTAAGGAGGGTATACTTACTCATTTAGGTCAAGATCACCAAAAAGAGCTTTAGAAACCCTAAAGAAAGCAAAACGAAACCCTTGGAGCTTCCACCAAGAAGATCGCCTTCTTCTTCTACCTTGGACAGGTACTCCAAAGTAGAATAGAGTGGGAACCCAATTCTTAGTAGGAGGGAAGTGGTAAAGAGTAAAAGTTTCATTTGGGGGCTTAAGTATAAGTATATAAAGCTTGGAGGATAAGGTTGAGAAGAAGCATGAGGTGTACAAACAGTTGTCCATGTATCCATGGCTTAAAGCTTCCATAGACGAGCAAGAAGTAGCTCTACCAGCTGTTGGGGACTTCTGGGCCATCAGTCATGGTTTCCTAGGCCATCCATTGCCTGTTGGTTGAAGGTACCCATCATTTGTTCATGGTTTAGGTCAATAGGTGGTTGAACCATCAATTGATCATCCATTTAAGTGAATCATGGGTTCAAGTGAACTAAACTAGCATGAACCATTGACCTAGAGCATTCTAGTGATGACCACCAGTTGTTACCACCATCTGATGACTGATGGTTGCTCATCTAATAGCAGGACCATCATTTAATAGCCTTGAAGGTGGCTCATCCATGGAGGGTAAATCCTAATTCAACATAGAAAGGAATATCCATCCAACCAAGGTACAATTGAGCACCCCATGGCTCAAAAAGCTCAAGAATGATGATAAAACGTCTAAGGTACATAATTGATGTGACAATTTGCAAAGAAAACCTCCCAATTGGTTAAATTGTAGAATATTTCAAAATGTACATAAAATTGCATAACTTGCTCAAACAATGTCCAAATTGGACCAATTTTTGAAACTTAAGCTTGTATTATGATACCAAACCATATGACAAGGTTATAGTATGGTTGTAAGCATCTAATTATGGTAATTAAGCTCATTCAACACTTTAAACAAGTTTAGGGGCCTTACATAAGGAAACATGTGAAGAAGAAAGAAAAGAATGTTGTTCCCTCCTCGTACATATTGATGAACAAGGCTTGACGGTGGGGGAAGGGGGGTTCAAGTTTGTATAAATGGGTAGGCGTTGGAATTTTAGGAAAGAATTTGTCAAAATTGCACTTAATAATGAGTATTGTCTTAGAATTTGGGATTGTTATAACCTCATTTTTCCTAGTTCATGATTGAAATGTAATTTCTCCTTTTAAAGATATATGAAAAAATAATTGTGTTATTTGATTTCAATGAGTAAATTTCCTTGCTAATAGCCTAGCTGTTTGATTTTGTGGGCTTTATTGGCTATTGGTCCCAATAACAAGAAAAAGGAAATAAAAGGAAAAACTAAATTTAGTTAATAAAAGAATAATTAAGAAAAGGAGAAAAGAAAGAGGTAGAAACCTCTAGAAGGCTAGGAAGTATCCCCTAAAGGTGGATTTCGTATCTTTGGGATTTCTTGGGTTCCAAGGAGCCCAAGTTGCAAAGATAATAAGAAATGAAAGAGAAAATACCAATTAAATAGGATTTATTAAAGGATAACTTGCACATGAAGATAATGTCATTTTCCTTTGGAATTTGGGACCAAAACACGAGTAGATAATACCAATCCAGAGTTTCCTTTAAATTTTGGATGAAAAACGATAAACGAGGAGAGAGTTATGGATTTTGCAAGTTTTCAATGCATTGAATTAAATATTACAAGTTTTTCTCACTTTAAAGGAAAAGGAGATATCGAGAGCGATGACAGCCATCGGATCCCCACATTGTCTAGAAGACCATGGATCTGATGGTGGATGTACATCATCAACCCTGAGTCACAGAAGGAAAGGGAGAGGGGAAAATTGGGATTTCAAATCCAATTTTCTCGCACCTCACGACACCAAACCAGAATCTAAGACCATGAGGGTCTTTGGGAGGGGATTATGTGCGCATCAAGTCTAGGTTTTGGGTGGTTTTGAAGGCTCTAGAGGAAACACCCAATCACCCCAAGGTTTGGGCGGCAGTGGGTTTGGGGAAACCCTAGGTAGACCCCAATCCTATAAATAAGACCCCCTCTCGACTCCTCACAACCCCACAAACCTAATTGACTACTTCGCGACCCTTAACTCCATGCCTCTCTCTCTCAATTGGTCTCACTCTGGTGAGGAAACCATCATAGTGCTGCCACGGGCCGAGCCTTGAGGAAGAAGGAAGACGAGCAGCAGAAGTCATCTGATCTTAGACTATCGTGGACCGCGAGAAGATCCAACGGTTTGACAATTTGTTAGTATGCACAAGCGATCTAGTAGAGGCACGCATCGTGAGACGTCTGATCTTGTGTGGTCCAGTGGACTACTTATCAAACGGCTGAGAATCCTTGGCAATTTTCCTAATTTCTGGTAAATAACTCATCTTTGCCAGAAAATTCAAGAAAACACTTTTCTTTGCAAAAATCAAAACTAATGCTAGGATGATCGGATTAAAGTGAACTTAATATGGAAATTGATCAGGAAATTATGTAGAAGCTGTTAAAAATAGATTCAAGGCCTGAAACTTATTACAATTCGAAAAGTATGCAAAGTCATCATCTTTAATGATTTCATCAATACAAAACCCAAAAGCTTAATCAAATGATGATTTCTGAATATTTAGAGTTGGAAATGAACTTCCTATTAATAAAAAGAGTAGTTGTGGAAAAGTGTGATCTTTATGTTTAATTGGCTTGGTTCAGGGTCCCATATGAATGAAAGTACTTTAATGGATCTAAAAGCCCTAATATTGGTAAAAATCATAGAAAGTTATAGGAAGTTTGTATGAGGAAACTTTATATATATATATATATATATATATATATATATATATATATATATATATATATATATACACATATAAGTTGATTAGAAAATCATGAGGAATCTGTTAAAATGTTAGTAAGGCCTGATTTTGTTTCTAAATTCAAGTGCTTAAAGATTAATCATATGATGCTTTAAACTTGGATTAGAAACCCTAATTTAAGGTAGAAAGGGTGATTAACATGATTAATTCGAGATTCCATGGAATAGTGCAATTATGAATTGATCCTAATCCTATTAGGAAGAATATAACAAGCTAGTTAGGTTTTGTGATTAGATTTGTTGTTTTAGGGTTTATAGTGTCAATGGTTAGGATGAACCCTGATGAAACCCTAAAAGGAAGTAGGAAACCATAGGAAGCCAGTTCGTATGAGTGTAATCCGAGAAAGTGAATAGTAATTAAATTATATGATTGTTTCAGGATACTTGCTTGTGTGAACTGCTTGCTTATTTGGATATTTCCTTGCTTGGACTATTGTTTACTTGTTGATTCGAGTGAATAGGTATGTGGTTAATTATGAATAATCGCCTTTAGTTTCACGACATTTCTCGGATGTTTTTATCAAGCGATTGCAACCTAAACTGTTGGATGTTCAATTATGCAATCCTATAAATTCCCCATGAGTTTCACAATTAATTATGTATGTGTATTCTCGAACCTACATGCCACCCTGATGTAAGTTGCAAGACCAAGCCCCAGAGGGAAGGTCTGAGTTGGTCAAGCCCTGGAGGGAAGACCATTGGGCACCATGAGAGGTGACCCCAGGCACCAAGCTCAGGATGGAGAAGGTGGTCTTATGTACTTTGCAAGGACAAAACCTAAGCGAGGGTAATCTAGGGTTTAGGGTAAAAGAGGTTGAGAAGTCACATTGAAAGTGTAAAATGGATTGTTAATAAATTATTTGTGATAATTAGGTTGTTAGAAACTATTTGTGAAATCGTGATTGTTCCCCACATAGCAGTATAGAAATATATTGTCTGACATTTTGTTTGTCGGTGTTTTAGGTACAATTCTAAAAATGGACAAACAGTAACCAAAATATTGTGAAGATACAATTAACATGTGCAAGGAGGATTAGTTAGATTAGACTTTTTCTGTGGATAGAAGTCTAGATCTGAATTTTACAAGGTATGCAAAAATATTTATTTTATTCCAGCTTTTCAGTTTAGTAATAATAGAATTTGATAATTATTTTGGATTAAATGACAAACCATGGATCCTCAAATATTGGGATAACATCTCTAACCTTTTGGTCTCCCTTGATTGGGGGTTACCGGGAGGTGGGGTCGTTACATTTGGTATCAGAGTTGTGGTTTCTCATTTAATCCTTGATAATTATTAAATTTTACAAACTCTGTAGAACTAAGGGAGTTATTAGAGGATTTTCTAAAGAAAAGGATCACGGTCCGAGAGCTGACAATATTTTCCTCTACCCCGCTAGTCGATCAAAAGGACTCCCAGATGTAGTGTGACTACCTGGCCAATGTCTGAGGTTCTGACTCGAAGTAAGATACCTTTAGGACTGTCTCATCTATTTTCATCCCTTCTCAACCCTAATTCAGTTAAGGATTCTAGAATTTAGGGTTATTCTCTCTCTTCCCCACCCTCTTGAGGTTAGGGTAAGTAAGATAAGGATTAAGGGATCCTCCACCAAATTAATAAAAGATACATAAACATGATGTCATCGATATAAGCATAATTAGTTTAAATGTAAGTTAAAGTTGATTGTATGCTTATGTAGATGGCTCGTGTGAAGAATGTAGCTACTCTTATTGAGGCCACTGAGAACCCAGCTAGGGGTTGGCCTCCCCACAAGAGGAGGGGATGTTCTAAGAAAAGGAAGAGGGACCGGGGTGACGAGTCCTCAAAGGAGAGAAAGAGACCCGAGGGAGCCTCAGAAGAAGGCCCCGATCCTAAGCAATTTCCGTTCGACGACCCTGAGGTGGACCAGGAAGAGGAACACATGTCCAAGGATGAGGTCAAGTTTGAGGAGAACCAGAATGGTGGTCCAGGACCAGCAATGGTAGTTCACACCCCTGATGCCCTATGGATGGAATAAAAGAAGAGGCTAACTGAGACCATTAGTGCCCTGGCCCTCAGGGACATAGCCAGAGATGAAAATGGTGAGTCACTTTACGTTCGTCCCCAACTTGGAGTCACCATTCTAGACTTCATCAAGCTTAACATCGAGAGAGTCTGGGAGAGAATAAGACCGAGGTGGTTGACAAAGAAGATGTTTGGCTGCTAGTAGTCGAGAATGATTTCTGCATGCTGGAGGTACAACCAAATAAGAAGGTTCCTTTTGCTGCTCATCTCTTGGAAGGAGCAGCCAAGATCTGGTGGGAGAACCACATCATGGGTCGAGATTTGAGTGAGGAGCCAATGGCATGGACTGACTTTAATACTATCTTTACAGTCACAGTCATCCCTACCTCATCTAAGAAGGAGAAGGAAAGAGAGTTTATCAACATGATCCAGAGTAGCCTATCCGTTGCGAACTTTGGATGCAAGTTTCACATCTTGGAGCATTTTGGGCACATGATGACCGAGGAAAGGTGGGTGGACCATTGAGCGTCTTCACCCTGCAATCAAGCCTCATGTGATGGTGAGTAAACCAGCAACCTTCATTGAAGCCTACAACACCGCCTTAGACATGGAGAGGACAATGATGCCTGCTTAGAACCCACCCAAAGGATGTTTGGATTTCACTGAGGGTACCCAAGGACAGAAGAATGACCACAAGAAAGGACAAGGGCATAACCACACCAAGGGCAAGCATGGACACAAAGGAAAGCCATGTGGTGAGAGTCGTTTTTAGAAGTGTCGTACCTGTGGACAGACACATCCTGGGAAGTGTTGCTTCAAGAAGAGGGTGTGCTACCGTTGCTAATAGGAGGGACACTTCATCACCAACTGCCCTCTGCCTGATCTGATAGGTCCAGTGGCAGCATCACCCCCAGCAGGAGGAGGAGTACCAGCTAGAGGTCCACCTGTTGGAGAGAGAAGGCAAGCCAGAGTGTTTGCCATTGATAATGAAGAAGCTCAGGCGAATGTTTATAGGTTGATTAAGAGTAATAACCCATAGAGTTTTCCTTTTAATTTAGTTTGATCATGTAATAGCATTCTGATAGAGTATGAAACTATGTAGGCATGCTTGAAGTCATGGGATAAAATGCAAAAGCTCTTTTTTTATTCTGGTTCTACTAATACTTTTATTTCAAGAAATCTGGCAACTATGCTTTGTTTGGACATCAAGGATTTAGGCTATGTTTTGGATGTCACAACCCCGAGTGGTCAGATATATACATATCTTTTAAAAAACCATGTCTTGGCAGTTAAGTACCTAAGTCACGAGCTTCCCACTGACTTCATCCTCCTCGATATGAATGATTTTGATATAATCATTAGTATGGATTGGCTTTACACCAATAGAGCACATATTGACTGTAGAGAAAAGAAGATCCTTATTAGGAAACTTGGACATCCACACTTTACCATTCGAGGAAGAAGAGATGTGACGACCAGCATTTATGTGTCATCTTTGAAGGATGAGCAGATGATATCCCAAGGTTGTCGAGCATACCTAGCCATAGTCACTGAGCCTGAGGCCAAGGTATGACCCTTAGAGGAGATAGAGGTTGTTCGGGAGTATGAGGACGTGTTCCCAGATGATCTACCAGGGAATCCCCCTAAGAGGGAGGTAGATTTCTCCATTGAGTTAGCTCCCAGGACTAGCCCTATATCTAAGGCACCCTATAGAATGGCCCCTGCTGAGTTGCTTGAGTTGAAAACTCAGTTGCATGAGTTGTTAGATAAAGGTTTTATCTAACCTAGTACGTCACCATGGGGAGCATCAGTCCTTTTTGTGAAGAAGAAGGATGGATCACTCCGGATTTGTATTGATTACCAGATGATCAATCAGTAGACCATTAAGAATAAGTACCCCCTACCCAGTATAGATGACCTTTTTGACCAACTCAAATTGGCACGAGTCTTTTCCGAGATTGATTTGAGGTCTGGGTACCACCAGGTACGAGTCAAGAGTGATGACATCCCTAAGACAACTTTCTGAACCCGATATGTGTTGGTATGTATGCCCTGAGAGCCAATCATGGGATTATTGGTGGGATACATTAAAATTGATTTGATAAAAATCAAAGGCAAGCTTCCAATTCTTTCTGGTTCAGTCATATGAGATAATGATAGAACAGATTGAATGTCTAGAGAATGACAGTACTCAATGATGTATGCTTTCAGGTTAAGGACCTTAACGATGAGATCACACGGATACTAAGACTTTGTACATTCTTATTATGTCTCTAGTCGGATGTCATTGTGGAAGGTAGATAGACAACAATGACACACAAGACTAGATTGTGGCGTTGGTTGATGACATAATCTCATTAGTCACGATATGGAGAAATCAAACCAAACACATATGTACTTGTTAGAGAACAAGTTTACCGGACAGACCCACCGTGAGTTTGACACATGGAACTATGACATGGTAGTCACAGTCAGTTCTCACAGTGATGGTGGTGAGTGTGATTCTTTGACCTAAAATCACTACACTCAACACATGTGATTGGGTACACTTTGACATCATCAAATGCAATCCTGAAACATGGGTTGTTATAAAGGTGATGATTGGGTGGCTTTGACACATGGGGCTTTTGAGGGGTGAGTGATAGATATGGGATTTGTCCCTCATGAGGGAGTTTGATATCCATGGCCACTTGATGAGTAGGATTGAGATAGGCGTGTGCATGCATATGTGAATCAGTATGTGATATTGATATCACACTTATCTCCTCCAATCTACTATAAGATCAAGAAAGTGAATGAACATTGACAGGATGATTGTTCCATGCCTTGAGTTCATTCGAGATATCAGAGACAAAGGAATTATACATTCGCTGTAACACCATTCACGGATTGTAGGAGTGAAAGTTTTTCTCCAACTTTCTATTTCACTTAGGTAGCACTGATGTGCGACTAGGCACCGCTCTTTGCTTGTGAAGTCATAAGTGTTATGGACTTTCACTGCCAACGTGAAATGGACCTGCAGGGTCACACACATAGGATTTAACCTGGAAGAGGAGTTTATCCACAAACGATGTTTAGATTGATTACTAAAGGAGTTTAGTAGTTCAATTAAACACTCAATCGATTGATAGCTCAATATCATAGTGTTCAAGGTGTTGGACCAATTGATTAGAGTATCGGATTGATTGAAACTGTGATTGACTGATTTGTACAAGTTTGCTGCCCCAACTGATCGGCTCATGAGATGAACCAATCAGCTCAGGTTGGTGAATCGATCGTCTCAACGGGTGAGATGGTCGGCTCATGTGCAATGAACCGATCGGCTCAAATGTTGAACCGGTCGGCTCATGTGACCAACCGAGATCGTTTGGAAAGTCGATTTTGCAAATATAATTTATTTCACTTGTACAAATTCAATTTGGACAAGAATTAATATTTGATTAATAGTAGACAAATTTGAAAGTCAATTTGAGTTGGACCAGGACCATGAACTGATAAGATCATGTGATAAACCAATCGTCTCAAGTGCCCCAACCGATCGGTTGAGGTTGAACCAATCGGCTCAACCCCCCAACCGACCGTTGCATGTATGAAACGATCAGTTCAGGTGGCGCAGTTGGTTGTTTTGTGGAAAATCTCGAACCCTTCTACTCCTGCATTAATCCCACATTGCCTGGATAGAGAACCATGTCCCATGACCCTCCTATATATATAGGGGTAGTGGGGGCTTCTCAGGACAACAATTCAGTGTACTAGTTGCTCTACAAAGTTGTCGTTCTCTCTGGTTTTGGTAACCGAGAGAGAGCTCGAGCAAGTGCTACCCAATAAGGGAGGCACAGCAAGGGAAAGACAACTGTAGAAAGCGAATGGTGGCAGGAGAGTGTGTTGGTGACTAGTACACCGACAGGAGGGTGTGACTCCTTCCGATTCCTTATAGGACAAGGAGATCGGAGTTCCAGGCAGTCCGTGTGGACGACTTCATAGGCGGGAGACTTCTGTCGCTTGGAGGACAGCTGTCAATCCCGACAGTCCTGGTGAGACCAGGAGTTGCTCAGACACCGTCCAAGACCGGAGGTGAAGACCGCACTAGTTGCGAGGTAAAGTCGTTGAGCAAGCCTCGGGACAAGGTACGCCTCTATAAACTATCCTTCCTATTGTATAGACGTTGATGCATTTCCTTTGTTCTGAGTTTGGGAGAAGAATTTTTTGTTTCCGCTGCCTTCTCTACCTCCCCTAAAACCCAACAGTGGTATCAGAGCCATGTCAACAGCTCTATACTTTAGGATTGTCGATATGATCGATTTTGGTTTGTCGCCTTTATTTATTGCATATGATGTGAATAAAATTGGCTTTATGCATGTCCAATCCTAAATCGACAAACCCAATATACATAGATGATATGTAATATGAATGCACTTGATACGCATCGCCCTTAAATAAGTTTTGTGGTGGATGTATAGTGTGATTATGGCCAATAAACCCTATGTGTGTGCTTGGTTGTATGTGGTTTCTTGCATCTCAGTATGTGCATCGATTCCCTATCTCCTATTCCTGATGTAACTCGAGATAACTCGAGATTTCTTTCCTACCTTTACTCCCCCTGAATGTAACTCAGGGTTTCCCAATTCAAATGTAAATAGGATAGATTTTTATTTCCTGTTATGTCAAAGAACGACGGACAACCTGACGACAACTGAGATGATCGGTTCAAGGCGTGAACCGATTGGTTGGCGATCCAGACGACCGGTTCGAGGAGCGAGATGATTGGGTGGCGGCCATGAGGATATGCATGATGATCGGGCGAACTGATTGGTTGGAGGATCCAACCGATCGACTGGTGGCACACAGACGACCAGCCTGATGGCGAGCCGATCAATCATGGAGATGAGTTGATCAAACCCGGTAAAGGCAAAACACAAACTTCATCTTGTACAAGTTTCATGTGATGTAGACCTAGATGACCGTGATTCCTCTTGTCTCGAGGAATCACATTAGGATGGCAATAATCATTGCTTTTATCGTTTCGCATGTTTTCTGTGGGATATAGCATGTATATGATACATATTATGTATTGTGGTGATTGGATATGTATATGTACCTATAAAACCAAATCCCTCATCTAAATATTAAGTCTTATACGCCTTCCATTAGCGAAACACATGAAAAACTTGATCGACCAAGTGCAGGTTACGCCAAAGCATGGTGCGCCGTCTATCTCGCGGAAGTGTGAAGGGTAAACATGTAGCATCTGCCAAAGCAGGGTGCATGTTTACCATGTCGACTTTTGGGTTAGACTTAACTGGTGATTCTTATAGCGTCTAAGCCCAGAGGGAAGGAATGTTCATGGCAAGTTGTTGCGCATGTTCATTCATCAAGAGTTTCATATGATGCAATTGGCATGATGGCCTACCTAAATAGTCAAGATTGTGGGCGATCAGCCAAAGCTGACTCATGACTTGATGAAATATGGATCTTGGCCCACTAGAAGATTGTACGCTACAATATTATGAATTGATGGTGAGGACTATCAATTTGAACAAAAATAGTGGGAGTGATAATTAATTAAAGTCCTAATTATATCGCCAACCTTTCAAATAAATCAAATAAGTCAAAATTGAGATTTGGACTAAACTGCATATGTTTCCTTTTGTAGTACAAATGACAACAAACAACAATCACTTTTCATTGCGATCGGTCCTTGAAAAGGACAAGCTAAATGGGACAAACTTCCACGACTGGTTTAGGACATTGAGAATTGTTCTCACTCAAGAGCGAAAGCTCTATGTCCTGGATACTCCAATTCCAGAGGAACCTGCTCCTACCGCACCAAAGGCAGAAAGGGATGCTTATAAGAAGCATTCTGATGATGCCATTGATGAAAAGTGCTTGATGTTGTGCTCCATGAACCACGAGTTGCAGAGACAACATGAAAGCATGGGTGTCATTGAGATGATTCAGCATATCAAGAACATGTATGAAGATCAAGCATGGCAAGAGAGATATGATGTCTCCAGAGCACTGTTCAAGTGCATCATGACAGAAGGAGATCCATTTGGTCCTCACACTCAAGATGATTGGGTATGTGGAGAACCTGATAAGACTGGGATTTTCCCTGAGCCAAGAGTTGGCTACTGACGTGATACTGCAATCGTTGCCAGAATCCTATAGTCATTTTGTGATGAACTACAACATGAACAACTTTGACAAGCCATTGATAGAGTTGTTGGGCATGTTGAGGACAGTCGAGACATAGATGAAGAAGGACAAGCCTAAGTCTGTGATGATGATCAGCAGCAAGAAAGGCAAGTCCAAGCGCAAGGGCAAGGGCAAAGCTAAGAAGGGTTCTGAGGCTAGCCAGCAGCCCAAGTCATCTTCAGATCTCAAGGCCAAAGGAAGTGTGAATAAGAGAGGCAATTGCCACCATTGTCAAAATCCAGGATATTGGAAAAGGAATTGCCCACTCTATCTGGAAGAACTAAAGAAGAAGGAGGCGACAGACATCTCTACCTGAAGGTGTCATGAAATAAACTTGTAACATTTTTGAGGTATATGATACCAAGATATAAAATGTAAAGCACTCAATAAATGGGGCAAGTGTTTCCACCATAGATAAGAGTACTTTAGTTTATTTTCATCCTTGAAGGCATGTAAGAGAGTTATGAACTGCTATTTCATACTTGTCAATGAATAGAAACACTTTATTTTTTGCATATTGTATGACAATGATGGCAATTAATAAAGTTGATGTTTCAATCATTGTGGCAATGCCTTGCTTATCTTGTGATACTTGGTATGCATAAGATAAAATGATACCTAAAAGTTATTGATAACTCAAACAATCAAATTAGCATAAATCATGAGAAGTTCATTTCTAATTTCCATATGATGGATAAGTCTAGACTCTTTTGGTTAGAGAACCAGTAAGAGACATGAATCTCTTAAGACTTAATCAATCTTCACTAGTGGTAGTGGGAGAATGATTATCCTATTAGGTATAATACATGTGATGTATTTACATACCTATTAGAATTAATTCTAATACTTCAAGCGGTGTTTAGAGAAATACCAATATGAATATCTTGAGGTGTTCAAGAATATCATAGATGAAGTACAAATTTGGTGAAGCGTTAATTCTTGATGAGATCAATACTTGAAGCAAAGGTATGGTATCCTTATGAGTGATTATGATAGTTTATCATAGTAAGCTCATGATTAAGGCATGGTGATGTCTATATCAAAAGGAGTCATACTCTAAGGAGTTAGAGGATGATTGTCAAATAACTAAATTATTCTTAAATAAAGAATACCTCACACTAATAAAGGACATTAAGAATCACAAGGAGTTGTGAGTTCTTATATCCTTGATAGATACTCCTCGATTATCCATATGATGATTTGGTCATGTGATGAGTCAACTGTCTAGATGAATATGAGGAATTAGATTTTGAGATATGGTTTATGACCATTACATCCTAAATGACTTCCATGTGAACCATAAGGTATGACCTTGATGGTAGCACCCATTGGAATGAAATCCATAAGTGTGAATGAGTCTTAAGCGTTAAGACACATGGATAACATTTAGAAGGATGGTACTTGTTAATTGTAACTTAATGACCAAGACATTTGGCATATGGATACTAAAACCGCATTCCTATAAGGAATAAAACAAGGATGTGTATGTGACACAACCTATAATGTTTATGAATCCATTAATGCAAATGAAGTCTATAAGTTACAATGAGCTAATCAATGTGATTGATTGAGTACAAGCAACTCAGAACTATGATCTTTGATGATATAGTCAAAGGGTTTGACTGATATGTCAAAGATAAAGAAGGGATCTGTGATTTAGTGGGAGTGTATTCACATCCCACATGTTGATGTGAAATGGAAATGTTCTAGAATGGAAATCCAAAGTGGAAATTATCTTTAAGGAAGATAGAGATGTTTCCTATGAGATGGGAATAGAGATCTATAGAGATAGTTCTCGAAAACCTCTTGACCTGAAAAGAGAGAGCATACTTTGGAAATCTATACTGAAGGGTTCAGTATGCACAGATTCAATGGAGAAAACTTGTCCATGTTACATGGAGTTGGTATCCCAAGGCCAAGTGTCCAATTCTTATGAAGAATGGGAACACTAAGAATAGATATGGATCTATCATGTATGTAAACATCCCATCATATTGCATGTATGGACATGGCAAGAATAAGATGCATTTATCATCTTGTATGTAGGACATGACAATATGATGTGCTCATCCTAATAACTCATATGTGGGACATGACGAGTGGATGTCTGTCTAGTTCCAGTAAAGGTTACTGGAATACCATAAGAACTTGATAAGTACTTGAGAAGTACTAGTTCTATGGAAATAAGGAAGGGTTCACTGTAAAGAGTTACACTGATGCAAACTTCCGAAAAGGACAGAAAATTAATCGCAATATATATATATGAGATATATATAAAAGTGAATGTTTGTAAATGGAAACGTTCCATTAAAGCTGTTTAAAAGGAAAAACTGAGTATTTGTGTGTTAGAGAACATTAGTGGATATTGTATGGATCTGGAAGTTCATGAGATGAACTTATAGATATTCTGATCATTAATGACAAGTTAGGAATGCTTGGTCATGCAATGTGGCTAAAGGTTAGCAAAGGAATACTAGATCGCATATTACGGCAACTCCATCTCATACGTGTGACGTACAACAAAGAGATGAGAGACATGCAGTTAATACCGACTTTGGCAAGGTGTTGACATAACTCACTATGTTAGCACTAGAGCACAGTAACATGTGGGACATGTTTGAAGATCACTATAAATATGATTCAAGGGTGATTGGTTCGCAGTGCAAGTGGGAGTCTGTTGGTATGTATGCCCTGAGAGACAATCATGGGATGATTGGTGGGATACATTAAAATTTATTTGATAAAGATCAAAGGCAAGCTTCTAATTCTTTCTGGTTCAGTCATATGAGATAATGATAGAACAAATTGAATGTCTAGAGAATGACAGTACTCAATGACGTATGCATTCATGTTAAGGACCTGAACGATGAGATCATACGGATACTAAGAGTTTGTACATTCTTCTTATGTCCCTAGTCGGATGTCATTGTGGAAGGTAGATAGACAACAATGACACACAAGACTAGATTGTGGCATTGGTTGATGACAGAATCTCATTAGTCATGATATGGAGATATCAAACCAAACACATAGGTACTTGTTAGAGAACAAGTTTACCGGACAAACCCACCGTGAGTTTGATACATGGAACCATGACATGGTAGTTACATTCAGTTCTCACAGTGATTGTGGTGAGTGTGATTCTTTGACCTAAAATCACTACACTCAACACATGTGATTGGGTACACTTTGACATCATCAAACGCAGTCCTAAAACATGGGTTGTTATAAAGGTGATGATTGGGTGGCTTTGACACATGGGGCTTTTAAGGGGTGAGTGATAGATATGGGATTTGTCCCTCCTGAGGGAGTTTGATATCCATGGCCACTTGATGAGTAGGATTTGGATAGGCATGTGCACGCATGTGTGAATCAATATGTGATATTGATGTCATACATATCTCCTCCAATCTACTCTGAGATCAAGAAAGTGAATGAACGTTGACAGGATGAATGTTCCATGCCTTGAGTTCATTCGGGATATCAGAGACAAAGGAATTATACATTCGTTGTAACACCATTCACAGATTGTAGGATTGAAAGTTGTTCTCTAACTTTCTATTTCAGTTGGGTAGCACTGATGTGCGACTAGGCACCGCTCTTTGCTTGTGAAGTCATAAGTGTTATGGACTTTCACTGCCAACATGAAATGGACCTACAGGGTCACACACATAGGATTTAACCTGGAAGAGGAGTTTATCCACAAATGATGTTTAGATTGATTACTAAAGGAGTTTAGTAGTTCAATTAAACACTCAATCGATTGATAGCTCAATATCATAGTGTTCAAGGTGTTGGACCGATTGATTAGAGTATCAGATTGATTGAAACTGTGATTGACTAATTTGCACAAGTTTGCTACCCAACCGATCAGCTCAGGTTGATGAACTGATCAGCTCAATGGGTGAGATGGTCGGTTCATGTGCAATGAACTTATCGGCTCAAATGTTGAACCGGTAGGCTCATGTGACCAACCGAGATCGTTTAGAAAGTCTATTTTGCAAATATAATTTGTTTCACTTGTACAAATTCGATTTAGATAAGGATTAATATTTGATTAATCGAAGACAAATTTGAAAGTCAATTTGAGTTGGACCAGGACCACGAACCGATCGGCTCATGTGATGAATCGATCGGCTCAGGTGCCCCAACCGATCGGTTGAGGTTGAACCGATCAACTCAACTCCCCAACTGACCATTTCATGTATGAAACGATCGGTTCAGGTGGCATAGTTGGTTGTTTTTTGGAAAATCCCGAACCCTTCTACTCCTGCATTAATCCTGCATTGCCCGGGATAGAGAACCCTATCCCATGACTCTCCTATATATAGGGGTAGTGGGGGCTTCTCAGGACAACAACTTAGTGCACCATGTACTCTACAAAGTTGTCGTTCTCTCTAGTTTTGGTAACTGAGAGAGAGCTCGAGCAAGTGCTACCCGATAAGGGAGGCACAAAAAGGCAAAGACAACTGTAGAAAGTGACTGGTGGCAAGAGAGCATGTCGGTGACTAGTACGCCGATAGGAGGGTACGACTCCTTCTGATTCCTTGTGGGATAAGGAGATCAGAGTTCCAGGCAGTCCATGTGGATGACTTCAGAGGCGGGAGACTTCTGCCGCTTGGAAGATAGCTGTGAATCCTGACAGTCCCAGTGAGACCACGAGCTGCTCAGACACCGTCCAAGACTGGAGGTGAAGACCGCACTAGCTGAGAGGTAAAGTCGTCGAGCAAGCCTCGGTACAAGGTACACCTCTACAAACCATCCTTCCTATTGTATAGACGTTGACGGGTTTCCTTTGTTCTGGGTTTGGGAGAAGAATTTTTTGTTTCTTCTGCCTTCTCTACCTCTCCTAAAACCCAACAATATGACCATTATGAGTTTTTAGTCATGTCATTTGGGTTGTTCAACGCACCTAGTGTCTTTATGAACCTTATGAACAATGTGTTCCAACCCTTCTTTGACTCCTTTATGATCATGTTCATAGATGTCATCTTATTGTACTCTGATGACCTAGCTCAACATTATGACCATCTGGGTAGAGTCCTTGATATCCTGAGAAAGCAGAAGTTCTACGGAAAGTTCTCGAAATGTGAGTTTTGGATAGACCGAGTCATATTTCTCGGACACATCATCTCAGGAGGAATGATCACCGTAGATCCAGCTAAAGTGTCACCAGTTCGAGACTGGCCTACACCGAATAACCCCTCTGAGATTCACAACTTCTTGGGGTTGGTCGGATACTACCGGCGCTTCATTAAGGATTTCTCGAAAACCACCTTGTCGCTTACCATGTTGACTCAGAAGGATATGAAGTTTGTGTGGTCTGATATATGTGAGGCTCATTTTCAAGAGCTAAAGGAGAAGCTTACCACCACCCCAGTATTGACCCTACCTTCTGGAAATGATGGTTTTATGATCTTCACCGATGCATCAAAGATGGGACTTGGCTGTGTGTTGGAACATAATCGTCATGTGGTTGCATATGCCTCCTGACAACTCAAGCCCAACGAGGTGAACTACCTGACACATGACTTAGAACTAGCTGCAATCATCTATGCATTGAAGATATGATGGCATTACATGTACGGTACCTTCAAGATCCTCACCGACTATAAGATTTTGAAGTACCTTGTTACAACATGTTCCTAGCTTTGCTGGTAATCCAAGAGATTTAAGATAATCTTAATGCTTATCATATTTTGTTAGTAATATTCTACGTTGTGCTTTATCTTAACCTAAGTGACCTTAAATACTTGTTTGTACAACTCATAATCACGACTTAAGCATACTACAGAGATCCAAGTTGGAGTTAATATAGCATTAACCCATACATGTGTGCAAGAAGAGAGTTAATGACATTGGAGGAAATAATTAATAACTAATTTTTATCTAACAATATTAACAAAATAATATTTTAAGATTTTAGATAATTCAATTATGAATTCAACTAAAAAATAATGAACCAAATCGGAGTTAAAATGAGAGAGTAATGCCCTTTTTAGTAAACATGTATTGAGGTCTGCGACCGACGTTGCGTTGACACCGCGACCGCGACGCTGCATCGACGTGACACTGCGTCGACACCGCGACCATGATGCTGCATCGACACTGCAACCCATGGTCTACACCATGACAGTAATGCTACGTTGACACCGCGACCGTGACGCTGCGTCGACACTGCGACCCGTGGTCTACACTGCGACCGCGGCCGCCGCCGCCCAAGACAACAAATCGTAAAACAATCATATCTCGAGCAATACTTATCCGTTCTCAACAAAAATAAGTGTGTTTCAACCGAAATTCGATCTTCTATCATCCTAGACATCTTAATCTATGAGGGAGTGACCTGAAGGGCAATTTCTAGTGTGATTTTTGGGGAAGAATGTGAAGAACAATAGAAATCAAAAGGGGTTGCTATAAATTTGACTTGGTAAGTAGTTTTAACCATGGATTCCTTCTTCTCTTCACTTCCCCTTGATTGAAACCCTTGATCCAGTGATTTCGAGGTTTGGTTTAACCTCTAATCTCGTCTTATACCTTCAGTAGACCCCGTTTAGGGTTGAAAGGAAGAAGAAATCGTGGATTTTTCTAGGATCTTGATATGGATTCGAGATCTTCAAAGATGGGCTACATTTTGTAAGGTGTTTTCACATCTTAGGGTGAGTGGGTACTTCCTTTAAATAGTATATTGTATGAAAATTAGTTAAATCATTAATAATTTTCAATTGATTGGTATGCAAGTACAATCCTAAATGGTCTATTTGATCTAACTTTTGCAAGTTGATATGAAATGGATTAGTTATCTGTTGTGATGAATTTCATATTATGAAATTACATTAGAAATGATTGCAATCCATCTAAATGAGAAATTTTAAAGTAATTGTAGAGGTTACATGAATATACTGAAATCTAAGATTTTCGGCTATGACTGAAATTGTTGTATAATTGAATAAAGAAGTTGCCTAGTTGAATCTCCTTAGTTATGAATGATTGTTTTATTTGTATGTGTATTACATATATGTCAGATAGGATCTTGCATTTCATTTGGCATGGAAAACCTAGTTTAGTTTATTATAGGGTTTCATATATATATATTCAATTATAGGTGAACTGCTGAAAGCAATTCTTATTGAATGATGTTATGATGTATTCAATCCTTATGCGAGTTATGTGATAAGTGAATGAGGTAAATGAAACCCTAATGATAGGGTGTGGTAAATGTTACCAGATGGTTTATGAAATGAACGGTCTACAAATATGAACAAAGATATGTTGATGTGATGATTGAATTGTGAAATTAAAGAGTGAATTAGACATGTAGATGCCCTGAACACTGTAGAATCCTCACAGAATGAGGCTTGTGCTATGAGGAGGAAACAACTTCTCGACTGGAGGTAGTCCAGATCGAGGTAAGTTGGAGTGCACCAGTAGGATGCGGGGGTCTTGACCAGTAGGGCAGACTCCTTACGGTTGTGTGGTACCCAACACCAACTAGGGATGTCGGTGGTAACTGTGTAACATGTTGAGTGATAAGTGGTCAGTAGGTCCACTGATGCACAATAAGCCTGAGGGATTTGACTCACTGCATGAGTACCCAGGTTGAGAGGTAGAGTCTGATATATCTGGACGCTCTTATTACCCGTTGAGAGGTAGACGTGTCGAGGCCCACTGCATACAGGGTCTTACTTAAGAGATAGGCTTAGGAACCTAGGCATGCTTTTAAGCTTTGTACAGTGAGATTGTAGCTTGTTGCGATTCTTTCACATGTTGTGGTACACCTCATACGGGTTCAGGGCATAATAAGATGGATGAGAGGTTAAACAAGTGTGCGCAGTTATTCAATTATTCATTTTATGTTTCTAAATTATTAGTTCACTTTATGATCAATTAAGCATATTCATATATTGGTTCACTCTTGTAGATATCTAGAGTATCTTGCAATATCTATGATTGTCAATGATTAGACTATTTAAAGCTTACTGTTATTATAATTGATATCAGTTGCTCGATAATATATCTGTAATTATATAAGTGTGTTAAACTGTTTCTTTGAAGTACTCATTCACTGAACGAGTAGGCTCATCCCTCTACTCACAATTTTTAGGGAAAATACATGGATTTGAAGAAGGTCAAAGCATCAGAGTAGATCTACCACATGAGTTAAGTATGAGATTAGTTAAGTTCAGTTGGTCCCTGTCACTCTAGGTCCTTGTATAGATGTGAGAGAGTTGTAAATGATGTTTTGTATCTTTGTTTCCTTGATAAGAGAGAATGTATCTGATTATCATGTCATATGTACATGGAAGTGTGAGAAACAGAATGAATGTATGCATGTGTATCATTAATGTTGAGATCATATTAGAGTAATAAAGTTTAATTCCGTTATGACAGCATCTGAGCTTAATTGGTAAACTAGGGTTTACTGGATGATTATATGCTTAATTGGATTGATCATTGCTTAAATCTAATTAATTATGATAATTCAATTATGATGTTTTAACCCTAATAAGAATGTTAAGTTTTCTATTGTTTGAGAAATTAGGGTTTGAGAAATATAAATCCTAGTTGGATGGAATTAGGATTTTGATAGTACATGAATATGGAATTTGATCAGGATAGCAGTGTGGTAAATGATTTTTCATATTTTCTATTTTTTTATTTAATTGAATTTTGTATATAATATGGATAACTCAATCATGCATATTGGAGAAACATTTCAGAATATTTGAGTGTTCTTTGAATGTGGTTCTCGGTCGAACTATACTTCGACCGAAATGCTAACAGAGTGTTTTTCAGTAGTGTAGTTTTATTTTTAATTATTTATTGGTAAATCAAAAAGATATGAAATTTTAACTGGAGATCTAAAACTCAATCATAAACAACATTTAAAATTTTCATAATTTTTGGATGCATTTAGACCTTATCATTAGATGAATTATCGTACTTGACATTTCTACAGAATTCTGGATAGCAGTGCACTATTCGATTTTTATTTATTTAATGGATGCTTGAAATGATCTTAAATTTTAAATAAAGCTTAGTACATTAATAATACACAACATTATAAATTATCATAATTTTTGGAGAAGGTTTGATCTCTGAAATACACGAATTATAGAAACCTTTTTATGACAGAAAAATCTGTTGAAAGAAGAAAAAGTTTAGTGAGGGGTCAAAGTGCAATTGACCCAAGCAACTCAATAGCTCTATATGGTCAACCTAATACACAAGGAGCTCTCATAATTTGTGATTCAAACTAGATAAATGAAATCCTAGAGAGAGAGGGAGAGTTAGGGTTTGAGAGGAGAAATTGATGGAGATGCTGACCTAGGGTTTTGCGGTCTGAGGAATGATGAAATCATGTAAGTTTAGCTTCTTTGGATATAGTTTCATGGTGAATCTGCTCTCACATGTCAAGATTTCTTCCCTCCTCTGATTTGATCTGAAATGGTGTCAAAACTTCCCCTTTTCTCACTCTTTCTTCATAATTCCTCATTTTTAGGGTTTCCGAGTTGAAAGGAAGAAGAATCAGGTGAATTGCTAGGGATTTGATATGGATTTGAGATTTTCAGATATGAGATACGTTTTTAAGGTGTTTTAACACCTTAGGGTGAGTGGGAACTTCCTTTAAATAGTATATTGCATGAAAATTGGTTAAATCATTCATAATCTTTAATTGCTTAGTATGCGACTACGAATCCTGAATTGTCTGTTTGATCTAAGTTGTTGCAAAATGATATGAAATAGATTCTTCCTATGTTTTTTTGAATTTCAGATGATAAATTCATATTAGAAATGTATACAATACATCCTAATGAGAATTCCATAAGTATTCTCAAAGGTTATAAGAATAAACTAAAATATAGGGAATTTGTCTGTGACTGAAACTGTTGTATAATTAAACAGATAAATTTTTTTATCTGGATCCCCTTAGTTATGAATGATTGTTTATCTAAATGCGTAGTACATATATCTCAGATACTATTTTGGATTTCATGTGATTTGAATAGTGTTTTCTTGATATCTTCGTAAAGAGGGTGAAGCCCTATATGAGTGGAAAGTTAGAAATTTGTGAATAAATATGGTGAAATCCATTTGAAGTGTTTTTCTTGGCATCATAGACTCTATTTATGCAATTTTATTCTTGATTCATAATATCTCAATGAATGGCATGGAAAACCCTAATTTAGCTCAATTTGAGGATTTCATACACATGTTGATTGTATATGACTTGTTAAAGCAATATGTATTTAGTAGATGTTTATGACATATTAAATCCTTATGAGAGCCATGTGATAAGTGAATAAGGTAAATGAAACCATAAGGATAGGGTGTTCAATGAATCAAGTACTGTGATATCAATGTTCTCAGTATGAGATGTGGTGATGCTTAATATTTCAATTGCATGATTCTAGTGTATAAAGTGCCAAGTTGACATGTATTATGTTTATTTAAGAATTTTAGTCTGCATGTATGTATAGTATGATGATTACTCAAAATATTACAGTGTTTTGAATATACTACTCTGCCAAGTTAAGTAAGAAAGTTCATGTTGTATTTATAAGCTTCAGTGTTGAATAGACTCGGTACCATAGAGATACCAGAGTCAAGAATAAGTAAGAGAGAGATACAATATAGTAAGAGCTTTCTAAGAATAATAAAATAATAGACATAAGTGCCCTGAACACCGTAGATTCCCTATGTATGTCTGCATTGTAGGGAGGAACGATCCACCCTGGCAGCAACCAGTATACGGGGATCGAAATGCACCCACAGAGTGTGCGGGGAGATAAATCCCTTGAGGAAGTCTCCTAAGAGAAGATAGGTTACCCAACATGAACCAAAGATCCCGGTGGTAACCCAGAGGTACCCACAGAGTGTACCAAGATGAGGCCCACAGAGCGTCTCAGACCCTCCACCTGTGTACTCAGCCTAGAAGGAGAGGTCCAATTAAAGGACAGCTCTTTAGCCGCCTTAATCAGACGTGACGGTTCGAGTCAAGTAGACCTGGATTCAGTTCTAGGCTTAGCTTCCCAGGTTTTAAGCTAATTCTTGTACGGTGAGATCATAGTTCACTATGATTCTTCATATGTAGAGTACATTGCATATGATCAGGGCATAATAAGATGAATGAGAGGTTAAACAAGTGTGTGCAGTTATTTGATTACTCTTTGTATGTTTTTGAATTATTAGTTCTCTTTATGATCAATCAAGCATTTCATATATTGATTCACTCTTGTTGATATCTAGAGTATCCTGCCATATTTATGATTTGTCAATGATCAATCTCTTTAAAGCTTATTGCTGTTATAATTGATATCATTTGCTCAAAAGTATATATGTAATTATATCAGTGCTTTAGACTGTTTCTTTGAAGTACTAATTCACTGAGCGAGTAGGCTCACCCCTCTACTCAAAATTTTTAGGGAAACCGTGGGGATTGAAGAAATCATTACATCAGAGTAGATCTTCCACAGGAGTTAAGTATAATATTAGTTAAGTTTAGTCGGTCTCTATCACTCTATATCCTTGTATATAGTTGAGAGAGAGTTGTAAATGATGATGTATAACATTATTCCTCTTTTAGCAATATATACAAATCAGCAAGTCTTATGTGTTTAAAAGTATGAGAAACATAATGAATGTTCATACATGCATTTTTTACTCTTGAAATCAAATTAGAGAAATCAATGTTTAGATTCCCTTGTAAAGTTAGTTTATGTGGTTCAATGCGATAAAATAAAGAGTTTGAAAAAGAAGAAAAAGTTAAGGTTGATCTTTGTATTACGTTAAATCCTCAATTTATGCCCTAATATCATGATTAGTGATAATTGTGAGATAGGAGTGTAACAACTTTGGTATCAGAGCTTAGGCTGAGTCGTCAGGGACCATTAAGTTAGTAAGTTAGAGTCATAAGTGTGGCATATAGGAGATGTTATGATGTTAGCTCTGGGGATTTGAGTATTTGGATATCCTGGCCTGGTATCTGAGTACTTGGATCAACCAGAATCAAGCTACTCTATCTATTCTTTCATGTATACCCTGGCCAGGTATACAGTAGAAGGATGGGCTAGAGAGGAACCCTAGAAATATTAGGGTTAGAAACAAGATAAGTAACATGAATTAAGAGCTAGCATAAATATAAAATGAGATAGAACTTTCATTTCATATTGTTGTTCTATTGGAGATGAATAGAAATGCTCTTATATGTTTGAATTCAGATATTCAGTATTTTGAAATATATATGGGTCTTTAAGATTTGTTTTACACTATGCAGTTGTAGCATTTATTGATTACATTCTTTGTATCAAGTAGACTAGAAATGATCTTTGAATGGGCTTTCCTAAGTGGATATTCTTTCCACATGTTTGAGATTAATAGGAGTTAGTTAATCCTAAGTAGCTCTTGGCTTCAAGACTGTAGGTTTGGCCTGGTCTGACTGGCAAGATGTGTTACTAAGATCTAATGACTTCTATTAAAAATATAGTAAGAGTATACTTTGGATAAATTAGACCCACATCATAGTGAGAATGTACATACACTAAGATGTTGAAACATATGGGAAAGATTAGAATAGTTAAGAATCAGTTGGAACTGATATTTGAGATCCAACTTTGGGGCCTCATATGAGAAACCCTTAATTGGGAATAAAGGAACACGACATAAGGTTCAGATTAAGTTTAATTATTAGTATTATATGAACTCTAAATATGAAATATGAAAAAGATATGAGAAAAGTATGTAAGGGCCAAGGTAGTAAGAATCAATCATGAGGAATGGATAATATAACCAAGTACAATGTTTTTATGTACTCCAAAGGAAAGGAAAAATAGAAGAAAAGAGTTAAGTATACGATAAGTAAATATAAGTGAAGAGTCTTCAGAAGAGTTAAAGTAAAGAGAATTATATAAATATGTAATTCATAAGACTAGGATAAGAAACTAAGTTAAAATAAAGATAAATGTTGGAAATGATGAGCTTGATTAAGGAATGAGGGTTATGATAGAATTTAGAGCATGGAATGTATACCTTTATTAATAATTTTAATACATTCATCCTTACTACCTTTGGATTCCAAGTCTCTATAAAACAACAAACTAGTTTCGAAAAAAAGAACAAAAGTGTAGCTTAACAAAATGAATAAGTTATACAAAGGTAGACTATACTCAGGAAGTAAAAACTTGATATAAGAGAAACTATATTTCACCCATGCATGAGCCGTTTGATTTAAAATGAAGGATATGTAATGTATTAAACATGAGTTGAAACCAGTAGAGGAAGGATAAAAAGAAATATGTGCAACATGGTATACATGATCATACACATGAATAAGCAACATGATCATAAGAGAAAAGTAGAAGTTAAAGATAATAGGTGGAAGAGTAGTATATGGTAAGAGGATTATGGAAAGTAAGGAAGGGTTTGAAACATGGTGGATTAATATAGATTATAAAAGAAAGAGGTTAGGAGATTCAATCAAGTGCTAGTTAGTCAAGTATCCTTGTTGATAACTAATTAAAACTACATACGACAAATGTATTTGAGACGAACCTCTCACGAAAACAAGATTAACTAATGCGGAAGCGAATTATTAGTAATGGAATTACTGAAAATCACTAAAAATTAAAACTTTTTGCAATGAGATCCACAAACTGTAGAACTCTTTCATAAAGAACCTAAGTAAGTTATTTACATTCTAATTCATCAATACATCTCTGTATAATCTCGTCTCAAGAGTCATAAACATTGACTGCCCTGTTAAACTGTACATAAGCATCATACAAAAATCTCGAGGCATCGAGCCAAAAATCTCAGATCTATATCAAACCATCTACTGACTCCTAGGACCTGAGAGTACAGAGACGACACATAGGACTCTCTATATATAGGACTTGACAAATAGTGTCTCCACCTGAGGATCACTACTATCCTTGTTGTTGCTGATGTTGCTGCTGTTGTTCACCCTTTGTAGGGTTTCTGCCTTTTCCTCGACGTCTACCTAAAAAGTTGAATCCCACGGGGGTGAGACAATTGAAAATTTGCCCCAACGAGAGATATAACTCTCCACCAGAAACATTGTTATTGTAGATAGTAAAATAACACTGAGCAGTAGAATCATAATATTCAGCAGTAAGTAAATCATTGATTAAATTGTGTAGAGCAGTATTCTCTATGCATTTCATTTCAATTATAACTTGATAAAGCAGTAAGTCATTTATTCAATAAGGAATATGAAGAACATGTATAACATTTATCCAACTAGGACATAATAGACAATGTATCATCAACCATTGATTCTCGTAATTCAACCCTAAGCAAATATGCTACACGGTGATTACATTTTTCAAACATACTTATGCCATGAGGAGATGAGGCATACTGCTCATACTCCAACCGACCATTGCGAAATCGAAATCGGCACCATACATAGGTCAATAGAAGAGCCGAATTTCTATGACCTCATCCTCCTCAGTCAGTGTGAGGAACAACTTGCAGAACATTTCATGTCTCTACTAAATAGCTTTCCAGGGTATACTGGCAACTTCACTATTAGAGTTATAGTGGCATGTTGTACTCTCTTCGAAATCGAGAGATTTCATGTTTATCTCACATCGATTCGGCATTCACATCATCATCGGAAGATTAGTGATACATCATCCCGGCATATACATATAATGAAGGATTGAGAGATTTAATGTTTATCTCACATCAATTCCTCCATTAGGGTGTAAGGATATTCATGCCCATAACCCCCACATACTCAAAAGTATGCCCTCCAGGAGTTCCCTTAGGAAAACCTGTTTCACCATCACCAAACTACTGACGGTGATGGATCTATAGTCAGGGCTCTACATGATATCATTTCACTTGATTATTTAAGTACATTACAACATTCGTTTAGCATCAGGCATGTTTTCAAACATAATCCATTATAACAATTGCTATAAAGAAAGAGTACTATTTTTATCAAGTTCATTTCACAACTTTATTAACATTGGGATCTCAGTTCCTCATCATCTCATCATCATGATTCAAGAATATGGGTGTTCAAACCATTAGATCATCAAAACACTTATTACCACTTTAACAGGTAACTTAATGCCATCAAATCATCTGACAGTATAAACATGATAATTGCAGTGCAGGTATTTCACTTTGCTCTTACAACCTAATAATCTCTTTGGTAACCTCTCACTAGGTAACATCGCATATCATTGCTCATAAGGTTCATAAATTACTTTCAATAAATAAGGCATCATATCTCTTACCTGGCTATGTTCACTATTTCATAAAACTTGCATGATTAGTACAGATGATAAAATATACATCAATTTCATAACAACACAATGCAAAACAATTATAGCATCACAATTCAAGGGTTACACCACTATGCCCTTTCTAGGGTTAGGGTTTCCCTTTTTATTTCAATTAGGGTTAATCATCCCCTTAGTTCAATTAGGATCAATGACTTATCATCTCATTATCCAAGATTAGGGTTTCATGCTATATAGTATAACCCAGAGTTAGGGTTTCACATGTACCTTCACCTTAATTAAAAATTAGGGTTTACTATTCACATCACATCACCCTAGATTAGGGTTTACTATTCACATCCTATCACCCTAGATTAGGGTTTACTATTTACATCACATCACCCTAGATTAGGGTTTACTATTTACATCACATCACCCTAGATTAGGGTTTACTATTCACATCACATCACCCTAGATTAGGTTTTACTATTTACATCACATCACCCGAGATTAGGGTTTTACTATTTACATCACATCACCCTAGATTAGGGTTTACTATTCACATCACATCACCCTAGATTAGGTTTTACTATTTACATCACATCGCCCTAGATTAGGGTTTTACTATTTACATCACATCACCCTAGATTATGGTTTACTATTCACATCACATAGGGTTGATCATCAAAATACCCTATATTAGGGATTCTCATGTCATTTCACTAAATTAGGATCATTCCATCATCATAGATTAGGGTTTGTACTCATAATTAGGGTTTATGATCTCCCTATCAAGAATCATACCCTAATTACACATTCATTCATGTTGAATGTGTTAGGACTTAACCATTACATGATTATCATTCATGTAGGAAGTCCTCTCTCTCTCGTCCTTTAAAAGATGATCCTTACTTTGGACCTGATTAGATCATGTCAACTTTACTTGGATAAAGGTTGACTCAATGTATTATGTTATTGTTTCCTTAATCATTAAGGATTACTCATTAAAAGGTACCAATCACCCTATCTTATTAAGATACAATTACTATAACCATCCTTGATTACATCTTGTATTATTCAATTAATCAATTTGTCCTTTAACCACTTTAAGTATCCATGCGGTTTTGGTTAGTTATATTCCAAATGGTCTTGGTCACTTAGACCCCAAACGGTCTTGACCAAATCAAACCTCAAATGGTCTTGCTTGATATACCTCCAAACGGTCTTGGTTGCATACTTGAAACCATTTAGTAAAGTTGAGGTTGAAACTGTTTGCTAAGGTTGATGTTGAAACTGATTGCTAAAGTTGATGTTGAAACCGTTTGCTAAAGTTAAATTTTGAAACTACATGAGACTCAACCGGTTTGGGATCATTTGGTCCCAAACGGTCTTGAAACCATTTGGACTCAAATAGTCTTGAGACCGTTTGGTCCAAACCTCCTCAAAACTGAATGGACCAAGTATGGTCTCCACCAATCATGTTGATTTAGGGTTTCCAATGTTGATCCCCCGATCGATTGAATTCATATAATCATCCATCAATTGGACCTATCACCATACTTCATTTGATATTAATAGGTCATCCTTCAACTGATTTAACCCCCAATTGATCATCAATTAGGGTTTGGAATCAATTGGATTAAGGATTAAGAACGATGAACCTTCAATGTTGATCATTGTAGAACTAATTACTTTGAAACCATTGGACCACCATCCAAATTGAACATGACCTGACCTCAAATGGTCTTGAGGTCATATGGATGACCTCCAAATGGTATTGAGACCGTTTTCCCATGACATCATCAAAATTCATGTCATCCAATTAGGGTTTGGATCAATGGATTGATCATCAAATCGATTATTAATTGTATTCCACTCTGGTATCATTGAATCTTCAATTTCTCAACCATGCTTAACCCTAGACCTTCAAACGGTATTGTGTGACGACCGTTTGGGTGATCCCCAAATGGTTTTGAAACCGTTTGGGTCAATCAACCCAAGGAACTAACTCAATCCAATTAGAAATCAACACTTAACTCGATTAGGGTTTGGTTATTGAAGGACCTTCAACTAATGAACCAATTGGAACTAATCAATTATAATTAGTGGGTCATTAACCAACATTATTATGAACAAATCCCCAAATGGTCAACCATGTTCAATGCCCCCAAACGGTTTGAAATTGTTTCCTTTCAAACAGTTTGATGAAACGTTTCCTCTCAAACGGTTTGGGAAACCGTTTGAGCAACATTGTGGAAACCGTTTGGCCTAATATTTTATTGGGAAAAGTGTCAAGATGATGTCATCATCATATTCCTTCGTGCATCTAAGAACAACATCCGTTTTTCATGGGAATTTCAGCAATGAACCACAAGAGTTCCAAATAGAAGAAAATAACCAACAATTCGTAGAGAATTGAATGCAATACTAATGTTTAAGGGTTAAAGTTATAAAACCCACCTTTGAATCTGATTTTCAATCTCCAAGCTACACGGATATAATGGTGGATGAAGTTATAGCAATTTCCCAAGGTCTGTTCTTGAGCTTTTGGATGAACAAGTTGGCTAGGATTGGAAATCGAGTGAAGAAAACCAATAATCAAGCATTGATTTAGGGTTTTCACCATGAATCCAAGGTGGAAGATGATCAAAAGCTTACCAACAGGTTGTATTCGTACTTCTCCTGATCCTGAGATCTTCCGTGGTCATCCAAAACAAATGATAAAAGAAAATTTCCAAGAAAGGTCCTTAATTGGATAGGAAAAAGGATATGTATCAGGATTTTCAAGGAAAGAGAAAAAGAATTATTTTCTTTAAATTCCGAAATTATTTCCACCACTTCCCCATACATTCCTTGGACACGAATCCACCTTCATTCTCTTTTAAAACCTCTTCATTGTCCAAGAATTAATGGAAAAGAAATTAAGCACCTTAGTGAATTTTATACTATTATCCAACTTTTAGTGGATAATACTTTTTATTATGATAATGTGAGTGGGCTTCCACTCAACCAAGATATTTTTGTGCCATAGCAAGGCACAAGCTCATCCAACACTTTGATATTTCAACCCTCAACTTTCGGTTTAAGGGCTCCTCAATTAATTTATTTCTTTTTGCATTAAATTAAATTAAAGTTCCATTTATGCTTAAATCTTGATTATTTTAATGTCAATATTCTCTCTCCTCCATGATAATTCAAATGAGGAGCCCTTCTCATTTTCTTTGCTTTAATTGATGCCAAGAAACATGAGGGACCCTCAAGAGGTGGTATTTTGCATATTGAACTCTTAGTTTTGGGTAAATTGCACATTACACCAAAACTAGGTTTTAATGCACAAGAATTGCTCTACAAGCTTTATCTTGGTGCCCAAGCTTGTGGAAACCATACCACTACATCATATTCATTCTTATGATGTCTCAACATCATAGGAACATTTTATCATGTGCAATTTTCAAGTTAACCCCTCAACTTGGGTAATTTGCACTTTAGTCCAAAATTAACAAAACAATATTTCAACATTATTCAAAAAGGACTGAAATTGAAATATAAGTTCCTCTAGAGCCTTAATTACTTTTCAAAATATAAGAGCAAGCATATAATCAACTTTATTAATCCAAAACACCTAGGGTTAAAACATAACCCATGTCAGGGATGTTACAATTTATCCACCCCTTATAAGGATTTCGTCCCCGAAATCATTAATAAGATATTAAGAGAAAAGAGTAGGGTATTTCCTTCTCATTTCTTCCTCTAATTCCCATGTAGCTTCTTCAACGCCACGATGATTCTAGAGGACTTTTACAAGACTAATGTCTTCTTTTTCAACGCCTTGATCCTTCTGTCAAGAATCAACATAGGTCCTTCAACATAAGATATATCATCGTTTAATTCTATTTCCAAAGGCTGTAGAATTGTTTTTGTATCAGGATGACATTTCCTTAACATGGAAATGTGGAACACTGGGTGCAACTTTTGCAGCTCAGGTGGTAACTCCAGCTTATAAGCTACCTTCCCAATCCGTTCAATGATTGGATAAGGCCCCATAAATTTAGGAGCTAACTTTCCTTTTCTTCCAAACCTGAGAACTCCCTGCCAAGGTGAGACATTGAGGTACACTCTATCTCCAGCCTGGAATTCTAAAGGTCTACGATGCTTATCAGCGTACGATTTATGTCTATCCTGTGCAGTCTTCAACTATTGTTGTATTATTTTAATCTTCTCGGTGGTTTGCTATACAAGATCAGGACCCAAAAGTTGATATTCACCAATTTCATACCAACATAAGGGAGATCTACAATGTCTACCATACAAGGCTTCATAAGGTGCCATGTCGATATTGTGTTGATAGTTGTTATTGTAGGCAAACTTTATCAAGCTTAGATGTAGATCCCAACTTCCTGTAAACTAGAGGACACATGCCCTGAGCAAGTCCTCCAAGGTTTGTATAGTCCTTTCTGATTGTCCATCAGACTGAGGATGAAAAGTTGTACTAAACCTTAATTGTGTTCCTAAGGCTTTATGAAGTTGCTCCCAAAAATGACTCGTAAATTGGGGACCTCTGTCACAAACAATGGTAATTGGGACCCCATGCAGCCGCACTATCTCATCCACATATAACTGTGCCAGTCTCTCTACAGAATAGGTTGTTTTGACAGGTAAGAAATGTGTTGTCTTTGTCAACCTATCAACTATTACCCAGATGGAATCATGACCTTTGGCTGTTCTAGGTAAACCAACCACGAAGTCCATGCTTACATGATCCCACTTCCACTGTGGTATGGGCAAAGGTTGCAGTGTTCCTGCGGGCTTCTGGTATTTAGCTTTAACTTGCTGACACACAGGACACCGCATAACGAACTCAACAACATCCTTCTTCAAACTAGGCCACCAATACATATCTTTCAAGTTATGATACATCTTGGTGCTTCCTGGATGCATAGCATACATTGAAGAATGAGCTTCTTCCAGGACTAACATCCTTAAGTTATCAACATCAGGTACTATCATTTTACCATGATAATAGGCTACATGATCATCTAAATCATGGAAACCATCTCGTTTCTCACTACCATATTCTGTTCTAATCTGCTGAACTACAACATCAGCTTGTTGTGCCTCCTTAATCTGTTGTCTCAGAGTAGGTTTTATGTGCATCTCAGCTAACAACCCTGATAACAATAATATTTTTAATTTTACATTGTCTTACCTTAAAGAGATAAGCATATCCCTTCTAGAGCACACCAGAAAATTCAACTGTGCTTTATCTAGGGTTGGTGTTGCTTATTTTCTACTTAATGCGTCAGCAACCATCCTTCCCTGGATGATAATCAATTGTACAATCATAGTCCTTGATTAATTCCATCCAGCGACATTGCCTCATATTTAGCTCATGCTGAGAGAATATGTACTTTAGGTTCTTATGGTCTATGAAAATCTGGAATGTCTCTCCATAGAGATAATTTCTCCATATTTTCAAGGCATGGACCACAACAGCTAACTCCAGGTTGTGTGTCGGATAATTCTCCTCGTGTTTCTTAAGTTGTCGAGAAGCAAAAGAAATCACTTGCTTATCATGCATCAACATACATCCTAAGACATTCTTAGATGCATCACATAAGACTATATACCCTCTCCCTTGCTCAGGTAGCACTAGCACTGGTGCACTTGTTAACCTTTCCTTCAGCAACTGAAATGATTGATGACACTTGTCATTCCAGACAAAAGAAACATCTTTTCTGGTCAACTCGGTTAAGGGTAAAGCTATAGAACTGAAGTTCTTAATGAACCTCCTGTAATTGCCTGCCAACCCTAAGAAACTGTGAATTTCTATTGGTGTCTTCGGTTGTTCCCATTGCAGGACAGATTCTACCTTTTTAGGGTCAACACGAATACCTGAAGTAGATATTACATGTCCAAGAAAATAAACTTTAGGTAACCAGAACTCACACTTGCTAAACTTAGCATACAACTTATGCTCTCTTAGCAAAGTTAGAGCCTGACGAAGATGCTGCTCATGCTGTTGAGCATCTCTACTGTAGATCAGGATGTGATCTATGAAGACAACTACACACTGATCAAGAAAAGGTCGAAAGATTCTATTCATGAGTTCCATAAATGCAGTCGGTGCATTACTTAGTCCAAACGACATAACTGTGAACTCATAGTGACCATACCTTGTCCTAAAGGCAGACTTAGGTATGTCACCCTCCTTAATACGTAGCTGATGATATCATGACCTCAAATCTATTTTTGAGAAGACAGTTGCACCATACAACTAATCAAAGAGATCATCAATTCTTGGAAAAGGATACTTATTCTTTATTGTTACTTTATTTAATTGTCTGTAATCAATGCACAACCGCATTGATCCATCCTTCTTTTTAACAAAGAGGACCGGAGCACCCCAGGGTGAAGTTCTTGGTCAGATGAAACCCTTCTCAAACAACTCTTACAGCTGTTTCTTGAGTCCTGCCATCTCAGCAGGCGCCATCCTATACGGTGTTTGTGCTATTAGTTGCATGCCCGAGATTAGATTAATCTCAAAATCAATCTCTCGGGGAGGAGATGCACCTGGACGTTCTTCAGGAAATACATCTTCAAATTCCCTGACTATCAGAACTTCAGCAGGATCAGAACTCTCCATGGTGGTATCTACCACATGAGCCAAGAATGCAAAACATCCTTGCCTCATCAGCTTCTCAGCTACTATAGCTGACACAAGACAGGTTGGAAGAATCTTTCTATCTCCTTGAAAGATCCATGTATCACTTTCATCTGTGAACACAACTTGCTTGGACTCACAATCCAAGACAACCTTATACCTTTCTAAGGTATCCATCCCCGGGATTATATCGAACCCGTGCATCTCAAGTGGTATAAGATCCACTTGAATGCGATATTTAGAAAAGAAGAGAATGCAGGAAGAACACACCTCCCGCAACACGATAGATTCCATCAAAGGAGTTTCCAACTTCAAACTCTCTGCCCTATGATCAATTGTCATATTGCAGTCAAGAATCACTCTTCGAGTGATAAAAGAATGTGTAGCACCCGGATCAATTAAAATATATACGACGCAGGATGTAGACATATCAGAATAAAACAGTTCTATCTGACCTGCCACAACCCGAGGGTTGATCACTACATCAGGTGGATTCATCGCATAGAATCTCACTATCGCTTGTGGTTGATTCGGTGCTCGATGACTGGGTGTTGATGATCCATCTTGGGACGCTTGTACACGTCCTCTAGCACCACTTGGAAACTTTCTTCATTGAGAACCTTGTTGACTCTGTCTCTGGGGTTGAGTCACACTTACCTCTTTTGCTCTACAATCCTTCATTAGGTGCCCCATCTTTCCACATATGAAACAACTCATGATCCCTGGTTGTGGTCTGGATGGTCCTGTAATAGACATAGATGTCTATTTGTGGGCTCCTTCTGGTGGTAAACTTCATCCTCTACCCCTATTTGACGTCCACTGCGTCTGGGTATGGAATCTAGGTGGTGCCATTGGTGCAGAAAACCTCGGTTTCTTGAAACTTTTGGATGAGGATCCTTGGAACTGGGGGTACGCCTTCTTGTTCTTGGTCTGTCGCTTCTCAGTCACAGACCACTCTATCCTTCTGACAGACTCCACAAAAGTAGCACATCTTTCCTTGTTCTCTAGAGCAGACACATGGGTGGTCAACTCAGTGTTTAACCCCTTCTCAAAACGTTGAATCCTCTCTTCATCTGTGGTTGCCATATGCTGACAGAACTGCAAAAGCTCCACGAACTTAGCCTCGTACTCACTAATGTTCATTGGTCCTTGTCTTAACCTCTCAAACTGAGAGATTTTCTCATCTAAGAACGTCTTAGGAAAGTATATGTTGATAGATTCCCGTCGGAACACTTCCCATTCGATCTCCACACCTAGCCTTTTCCCCTCCTATATGGTCCACCAGTAACCGACACTCCCTTTAAGAAGGTACACTGCGTGTCTAACCTTCTCATCTTCTGGGATGTTAAGGATTCTAAAGGCCTTCTCTAGTGTAGGCAGCCACATGTCAACATCTGCTGGGTCAGCTGTCCCAACATATTCTATGGCTCCAACCTGGCGAATTCGTTCAAACGTCTTACCGGATCCCTATCTTTCATCATGGGCAGGTGCCCTAGGTGCAGGTATGGACATTCTATCAGTCATATGTGTCATTGCAGCTATAAACTGCCCGAACATGGCTTGGAAGGTCGGGTTCCCCATGTCAGCTTGATTGAACTGGGGTGGTTCAGGTACGGGCTCCTCCCTATTTTGGTCTCGTGCACCTCCTCCTAGTGCAGCAACGCTACTTTCAGCAACATGTTCATCGTGTGATCCAGACATCTTTAGTTTTTCTTCTCCTACTATATGAGCAGAAGACACTATTAGATATACTGGAAGACACTAGAACAGACTCAACAACCCTAGTCATATGTCTCTGTAGACTCAGTGAACCTAGAGCTCTGATACCACTAAATTGTGATGAGCCTCTCACGAAAACAAGATTAACTAATGCGGAAGCGAATTATTAGCGGCAGAATTACTGAAAATCACTAAAAATTAAAACTTTTTGCAATGAGATCCACAAACTGCAGAACTCTTTCATAAAGAACCAAAGTAAGTTATTTACATTCTAATTCATCAGTACATCTTTGTATCATCTTGTCTCGAGAGTCACAAACATTGACTGTCCTGTTAAATTGTACATAAGCAGCATACAAAAATCTTAAGGCATCAAGCCAAAAATCTCAGATCTATATCAAACCATCTACTGACTCCTAGGACCTGAGAGTACAGAGATGACACATAGGACTCTCTATATACAAGACTTGACAAACAATGTCTCCACATGAGGATCATTGCTATCCTTGTTGTTGTTGTTGTTGTTCACCCTCTGTAGGGTTTCTACCTTTTCCTCAGCGTCTATCTAAAAAGTTGAATCCCACGGGGGTGAGACAATTGAAAAATTGCCCCAACGAGACATATAACTCTCCGCCAGAAACATTGTTATTGCAGATAGTAGAATAACACTGAGCAATAGAATCATAATATTCAGCAATAGGTAAATCATTGATTAAACTATGTAGAGTAGTATTCTCTATGCATTTCATTTCAATTATAACTTGATAAAGCAGCAAGTCATTTATTCAATAAGGAATATGAAGAACATGTATAACATTTATCCAACTAGGACATAATAGACAATGTATCACCAACCATTGATTCTCATAATTCAACCCTAAGCAAATATGCTACACGAATGATTACATTTTTCAAACATACTTATGCCCTGAGGAGATGAAGTATACCGCTCATACTCCAACCGACCATTGCGAAATCGAAATCGGTACCATACATAGGTCAATAGAAGAGCCGGATTTCTATGACCTCATCCTTCTCAGTCAGTGTGAGGAACAACTTGCAGAACATCTCGTGTCTCTGCTAAATAGCTTTCCAGGGTATACTGGAAACTTCACTATTAGAGTTACAATGGCATGTTGTACTCTCTTCGAAATCGAGAGATTTCATGTTTATCTCACATCGATTCGGCATTCACATCATCATCGGAAGAATAGTGATAGATCATCCCGACATATACATATAATGAAGGATTGAGAGATTTAATGTTTATCTCACATCAATTCCTCCATTAGGGTGTAAGGATATTCGCTCCCATAACCCCCACATACTCAAAAGTATGCCCTCCAGGAGTTCCCTTAGGAAAACCTGTTTCACCATCACCAAACTACTGACGATGATGGATCTATGGTCAAGGCTCTACATGATATCATTTCATTTGATTATTTAAGTACATTACAACATTCTTTTAGCATCAGGCATGTTTTCAAACATAATCCATTATAACAATTGCTATAAAGAAAGAGTACTATTTTTATCAAGTTCATTTCACAGCTTTATTAACATTGGGATCTCAGTCCCTCATCATATCATCATCATGATTCAAGAATATGGGTGTTCAAACCCTTATATCATCAAAACACTTGTTGCCACTTTAACAGGTAACTTAATGCCATCAAATCATCTGACAGTATAAGCATGATAATTGCAGTGCAGGTATTTCACATTGCTCTTACAGCCTAATAATCTCTTTGGTTACCTCCCACTAGGCAACATAGCATATCATTGCTCACAAGGTTCATAAAGTACTTTAAATAAATAAGGCATCATAGCTCTTACCTAGCTATGTTCACTATTTCATAAAACATGCATGATTAGTACAGATGATAAAAGATACATCAATTTCATAACAACACAATGCAAAACAATTATAGCATCACAATTCAAGGGTTACACCACTATGCCCTTTCTAGGGTTAGGGTTTCCCTTTTTGTTTCAATTAGGGTTAATCATCCCCTTAGCTCAATTAGGATCAATGACTTATCATCTCATTGTCCAAGATTAGGGTTTCATGCTATATAGTATAACCCAAAGTTAGGGTTTCACATGTACCTTCACCTTAATTAAAAATTAGGGTTTACTATTCACATCACATCACCCTAGATTAGGGTTTACTATTCACATCCTATCACCCTAGATTAGGGTTTACTATTTACATCAGATCACCCTATATTAGGGTTTACTATTTACATCACATCACCCTAGATTAGGGTTTACTATTCACATCACATCACCCTAGATTAGGTTTTACTATTTACATCACATCACCCTAGATTAGGGTTTTACTATTTACATCACATCACCCTAGATTAGGGTTTACTATTCACATCACATCACCCTAGATTAGGTTTTACTATTTACATCACATCACCCTAGATTAGGGTTTTACTATTTACATCACATCACCCTAGATTAGGGTTTACTATTCACATCACATAGGGTTGATCATCAAAATACCCTGAATCAGGGTTTCTCATGTCATTTCCCTAAATTAGGATCATTCCATCATCATAGATTAGGGTTTGTACTCATAATTAGGGTTTATGATCTCCCTATCAAGAATCATACCCTAATTACACATTCATTCATGTTGTAAGTGTTAGGACTTAACCATTACATGATTATAATTCATGTAGGAAGTCATCTCTCTCTCATCCTTTAAAAGATGATCCTTACTTTGGACCTTATTAGATCATGTCAACTTTACTTGGATAAAGGTTGGCTCAATGTATTATGTTATTGTTTCCTTAATCATTAAGGATTAGTCATTCAAAGGTATCAATCACCCTATCTTATTAAGATACAATTACTATAACCATCCTTGATTACATCTTGTATTATTCAATTAATCAATTTGTCCTTTAACCACTTTAAGTATCCATGCGGTTTTGGTTAGTTATCTTCGAAATGGTCTTGGTTACTTAGACCCCAAACGGTCTTGACCAAATCAGACCTCAAACGGTCTTGCTTAATATACCTCCAAACGGTCTTGGTTGCATACTTGAAACTGTTTAGTAAAGTTGAGGTTGAAACCGTTTGCTAAGGTTGATGTTGAAACCGTTTGCTAAAGTTGATGTTGAAACTGTTTGCTAAAGTTGATGTTGAAACCGTTTGCTAAAGTTAAATTTTGAAACCGCATGAGACTCAACCGGTTTGGGATCATTTGGTCCCAAATGGTATTGAGACCATTTGAACTCAAACAGTCTTGAGACCGTTTGGTCCAAACCTCCTCAAAACCAGATGGACCAAATATGGTCTCCACCAATCATGTTGATTTAGGATTTCCAATGTTGATCCCCCGACCGATTGAATTCATATGATCATCCATCAATTGGACCTATCACCATATTTCAGTTGAGCTTAATAGGTAATCCTTCAACTGATTTAACCCCCAATTGATCATCAATTAGGGTTTTGAATCAATTGGATTAAGGATTAAGATCGATGAACCTTCAATGTTGATCATTGTAGAACTAATTACTTTGAAACCATTGGACCACCATCCAAATTGAACATAACCTGACCTCAAACGGTCTTGAGGTCGTTTGGATGACCTCCAAATGGTCTTGAGACCGTTTTCCCATGACATCATCAAAATCCATGTCATCCAATTAGGGTTTGGATCAATGGATTGATCATCAAATCGATTATTAATTGTATTCCACTCTGGTATCATTGAATCTTCAATTGCTCAACCATTCTTAACCCTAGACCTCCAAATGGTCTTGGGTGACCCCCAAACGATCTTGAGATCGTTTGGGTGATCCCCAAATGGTTTTGAAACCGTTTGGGTCAATCAACTGAAGGAACTAACTCAATCCAATTAGAAATCAGCACTTAACCCGATTAGGGTTTGGTGATTGAAAGACCTTCAACTAATGAACCAATTGGAACTAATCAATTATAATTAGTGGGTCATTAACCAACATTATTATGAACAAATCCCCAAATGGTCAACCATGGTCAATTCCCCCAAACGGTTTGAAACTGTTTCCTTTCAAACGGTTTGATGAAACTGTTTCCTCTCAAACGGTTTGAAACCATTTGCTCCCAAACGGTTTGGGAAACCGTTTGAGAAACATTGTGGAAACCGTATGGCCTAATATTTTATTGGGAAAAGTTTCAAGATGGTGTCATCATCATCTTTGTTCGTGCATCCAAGAACAACAACCGTTTTTCATGGGAATTTCAGCAATGAACCACAAGAGTTCCAAATATAAGAAAATAACCAACAATTCATAGAGAATTGAATGCAATACTAATGTTTAAGGGTTAAAGTTATAAAACCCACCTTTGAATCTGATTTCCAAGCTCCAAGATCCACATATTTAATGGTGGATGAAGTTCTAGCAACTGCCCAAGGTCCGTTCTTGAGCTTTTGGATGAATAAGTTGGCTAGGATTGGAAATCGAGTGAAGAAAACCAATAATCAAGTATTGATTTAGGGTTTTCACCATGAATCCAAGGTGGAAGATGATCAAAAGCTTACCAACATGTTAAAGTCGTCCTTCTCCTGATCCTGAGCTCTTCCGTGGTCGGACAAAGCAAATGAGAAAAGAAAATTTCCAAGAAAGGTCCTTAATTGGGTAGGAAAAAGGATATGTATAAGGATTTTCAAGGAAAGAGAAAAAGAATTATTTTCTTTAAATTCCGAAATTATTTCCACCACTTCCCCCTCCATTCCTTGGCCACGAAGCCACCTTCATTCTATTTCAAAACCTCTTCATTATCCAAGAATTAATGGAAAAGAAATTAAGCACCTTAGTGAATTTTATACTATTATCCAACTTTTAGTGGATAATACTTTTTATTATGATAATGTGAGTGGGCTTCCACTCAACCAAGATCTTTTTGTGCCATAGCAAGGCACAAGCTCGTCCAACACTTTGATATTTCAACCCTCAACTTTTGGTTGAAGGTCTCCTCAATTAATTTATTTCTTTTTGTATTAAATTAAATTAAAGTTCCATTTATGCTTAAATCTTGATTATTTTAATGCCAAGATTCTCTCTCCTCCATGATAATTCAAATGAGGCGCCCTTCTCATTTTCTTTGCTTTACTTGATTCCAAGAAACATGAGGGACCCTCAAGAGGTGGTATTTTGCATATTGAACCCTTGGTTTTGGGTAAATTGCACATTACACCAAAACTAGGTTTTAGTGCACAAGAATTGCTCTACAAGCTTGTGGAAACCATACCACTACATCATATTCATTCTTATGATGTCTCAAAATTAGAGGAACATTTTATCATGTGCAATTTACAAGTTAACCCCTCGACTTGGGTAATTTGCACTTTAGTCCAAAATTAACAAAACAATATTTCAACATTATTAAAAAAGGACTGAAATTGAAATATAAGTTCCTCAAGAGCCTTAATTACTTTTCAAAAGATAAGAGCAAGCATATAATAAACTTTATTAATCCAAAACACCTAGGGTTAAAACATAACCCAGGTCAAGGATGTTACAGTATTAATGGGATGTTTGAAGATAAGAATTCTAAGTCTCAGAACCGTCTTCTCTTCAATATATTACTTAATGAGAGAAATGTGAGAATGAAGTGATAAGAAAATGAATAATATCTTATGCATAAACACCATGGTAGAGGCATCTAATGAATGTAATAATGACACACAATATGATGATGAAACCCTAGAAGGGTAAATTGAGAATGTAATCTATCTGAATGACCAATTAAGATGAAGGAAATTCAATTGATAAGATAGGGAAGACTTTAGTAAAAACTTGTGAGATCCAAAGTTTGAATTTCAAATTAAGGGAGAAAAGTCACACCACAATAACATCATGCTACTGATAAAGGCCAAACCCTAGAATGTTTAGAGTTGTAGTAGTTCAAGGGTTGTCACTAGTGATTTGACCTTGAATACTAGCATCTCTATAAAACAAGATCATGAAATTTGCACTATGAGAAGTAAACTAGCACTGATAGTAATCCTAGCTAATCTGAAAGGTTGATAAACAATATGGAAATGATTCATAGTAAAGAGTAAGATATAAATTTGAAATGTAACAAGTGTGTTTTAAACAAAAGGAGAAATACAATATGAGTAAAGTGTGATATGTGATAAATTCTTGTAGTGATAGCAAGAATGATGAATAATCTATCTGTACCTTGTATGTTTCAATTTTAGGAATGTTTAATCTACATGATTAAAATGAGAAGGATAAGTAGAAAAAAGTAAGTAGTAGTGAATGAGGTGAGAGATAAGAGAAAACAATGGCTTTTAGTAATATGTGAATTTGTTTTTAGAAGTATAATTTGTTGAAGGTATATTAAGGGATGTAAATTGGTTCTATGTATGATTTCAGTGTACATGTGCAAGCAATATGTTAATTAAAGGTGTCTGATAGTTTAAGTCATTCATACCAGTAATCCATCTTAGTATTGTACAATTGTGGTATGGTGATATGGGTTGAATGATGATGGGACAAATGGAGGGTTACCCTGAATAAGGTAGTCTTACCTATTCACTCATATGAATAGAAGGGATGATAACCATATTGTATTGATATGTAACCCTAATGAGATTGTATTGATATGTAACCCTAATGAGGTGTAGCTTGTTATACCTAGCTTTAATATAACTAAGTGATGGTAATTGGGTATGAATGGTCCTTGAATGACTAATACAATCATGGAGTACTATGTTATTATTGTTGAAACCTTAGTATGCTATAACCTGATTACACCATGAATTGTGTGTGGGTTCATATTTGATAATAGTATGGAATGTGATGGTAATGCTTCACCTTATGCATCCATGATGCAATGGGGATGTCGTGAGTAGTATTGTACAATTTTTGTCGAATCTAGTCTTCCAACTCAAGACTTTTTTGCTATTTTGAGTAGCACAATAGTAATATTCAAAACAACATAATGAACTCTCTTTTGTGACTCAGAGATAATATAAAACAATATTACATATTGAGTTGTATGAATTGAGATGGTTGGATCAAATTATCAATGTTGAGGTAACACCTCAAGAGTATGAAAATATTGAAATGGTTGCTTCTCTATCTACTCTATGATTGATTGTGGCATAGAGAATTTGTTTGTTATCATTGAGAACTATTTTAACATGTTGTGATTAGTAAAGGAATAAAGGACTTAATGTTGAAAACTGCATTCAAGTATGAAATACAAGAATATAATGACATGTAAGATTTCAAAAGCTTAAAATAAACCTTGAATGTACTTTACTTGCATATTTATGTTTTGAGGATGAAACCTTTTTTAGGGGGGGGGGAGAATTGTTATGACTGCATCTGAGCTTAATTGGCAAACTAGGGTTTACCTGGATGATTATATGCTTAATTGGATTGATCATTGCTTAAATCTAATTAATGATGATAATTCAATTATGATGTTTTAAACCTAATAAGAATGTTAAGTGTTCTATTGTTTGAGAAATTAGGGTTTGAGAAATATAAACCCTAGTTGGCTGAAATTAGGGTTTTGATAGTACATGAATGTGGAATTTAATCAGGATAGCAGTGTGGTAAATGATTTTTCATATTTTCTACAAATTTTGTATTTAATGTGATTTTGAATATGATATGTATAACTCAATCATGCATATTGGAGAAAAATTTCAGAATATTTGAGTGTTCTTTGAATGTGGTTCTCAGTCGAACTATACTTCGACCAAAATGCTGACAGAGTGCTTTTCAGTAGTGTAGTGTTTTATTTTTACTTATTTATTGGTAAATATTAAAGATAAAAAATTTAAATGGAGATCTAAAACTCAATAATAAACAACATGTAAAATTTTCATAATTTTGGATGCATTTAGACCTTATCAGTAGACGAATTATAGTAACTGACATTTCTACAAAATTCTAGATAGTAGTGCACTATTCGATTTTTATTTATTTAATGGGTGCTTGGAATGATCTTAAATTTTAATTAAATCTTAGTACATTAATAATACACAACATGATAAATTATCATAATTTTTGGAGAAGGTTTGATCTCTGAAATAAATGAATTACAGAAACCTTTTTATGACAGAAAAATCTGTTGAAATAAGAAAAAGTTTAGTGAGGGGTCAAAGTGCAATTGACCCAAGCAGCTCAATTGCTATATATGGTCAACCTAACACAAAAGGATATATCATTGATTCAAACCAGAGAAACGAAATCCTAGAGAGAGAGGTAGAGTTAGGGTTTGAGAGGAGAAATTGATGGAGATGTTGACCTAGGATTTTGCGATCCGAGGAATGATGAAATCATGTAAGTTTAGCTTCTTTGGATATATTTTCATGGTGAATCTTCTCTCACATGTCAATATTTCATCCCTCTTCTGATTTGATCTGAATTGGTGTCAAAAATTCTCCTTTTCTCACTCTTTCTTCATAATTCCTCATTTTTATGGTTTCCGAGTTGAAAGGAAGAAGAATCGGGTGAATTGCTAGGGATTGGATATGGATTCGAGATTTTCATATATGGGATACATTTTAAGGTGTTTTAACACCTTAGGGTAAGTGGGAACTTTCTTTAAATAGTATATATCATGAAAATGGGTTAAATCATCCATAATCTTTAATTGCTTAGTATGCGACTACAAACCCTGAATTGTCTGTTTGGTCTAAGCTGTTGCAAAATGATATGAAATTGATTCTTCTTCTTTTTGTTTGAATTTCAAATGATAAATTCATATTAGAAATGTATACAATACATCCTAATGAAAATTCCCTAAGTATTCGCAAAGGTTATAAGAGTAAACTGAAATATAGGGAATTTGTTTGTGACTGAAATTGCTATATAATTAAATAGAGAAATTTGTTTATCTGGATCCCATTGGTTATGAATGATTGTTTATCTGAATGCGTAGTACATATATGTCAGATACTATTTTAGATTTCATGTGATGTGAATAGTGTTTGCTTGATATCTTCGTAAAGAGGGTGAAGCCCTATATGAGTGGAAAGTTGGAAATTTGTGAATAAATATGGTGAAATCCATTGGAGTGTTTTTCTTGGCATCATAGACTCTATTTATGCAATCTTATTCTTGATTCATAATATCTCAATGAATGGCATGGAAAACCCTAATTTAGCTCAATTCGAGGATTTCATACATATGTTGATTGTATATGACTTGTTTAAAGCAATTTGTATTTAGTAGATGTTTATGACATATTAAATCCTTATGAGAGCCATGTGATAAGTGAATGAGGTAAATGAAACCCCAAGGATAGGGTGTTCAATGAATCAAGTATTGTGATATTAATGTTCTCAGTATGAGATGTGGTGATGCTTAACAGTTCAATTGCATGATTCTAGTATATAAAGTGCCAAGTTGACATGTATTTTGTTTATTTAAGAATTTTAGTATGCTTGTATCTATAGTGTGATGATTACTCAGAATATTATAGTGTTTTGAATATACTAATCTACCAAGTTAAGTAAGAAAGTTCATGTCGTATTTATAAGCTTCAACGTTGAATAGACTCGGTACCATAGAGATACCAGAGTCATGAATAAGTAAGAGAGAGATACAATATAGTAAGAGCTTTCCAAGAATAATAAAACAATAGACATAGGTGCCCTGAACACCGTAGATTCCCTACGGATGTCTGCACTATAGGGAGAAAACAATCCACCCTGGTAGCAACCAGTATAGGGGGATTGGAACGCACACACAGAGTGTGCGGGGAGGCGAAGCCCTTGAGGAAGTCTTTTAAGAGAAGATAGGTTACCCAACATGAACTGGAGATCCCGGTGATAACCCAGAGGTACCCACAGAGCGTATCAATATGAGGCCCACAGAGCATCTCAAACCCTCCACCTATGTACTCAGCCTAGAAGGAGAGGTCCAGTTAAAGGCCAGCTGTTTAGCCGCCTTAGTCAGACGTAACGGTTCAAGTCAAGCAGACCCAGATTCAGTTCTAGGCTTAGCTTCCTGGGTTTTAAGCTAAGTCTTGTATGGTGAGATCGTAGTTTGCTATGATTCTTCATATGTAGAGTATGTTGCATATGATTAGGGTATAATAAGATGAATGAGAGGTTAAACAAGTGTGTGCAATTATTCAATTACTCTTTGTATGTTTTTGAATTATTTTTTCTCTTTATGATCAATCAAGCATTTCATATATTGATTCACTCTTGTTGATATCTAGAGTATCCTGCCATATTTATGATTTGTCAATGATCAGTCTCTTTAAAGCTTATTGTTGTTATAATTGATATCAGTTGCTCAAAAGTATATATGTAATTATATCAGTGCTTTAGACTGTTTCTTTGAAGTAGTCATTCACTGAGTGAGTGGGCTCACCCCTCTATTCAAAAATTTTAGGGAAACTGTGGGGATTGAAGAAATCATTGCATCAAAGTAGATCTGCCACAGGAGTTAAGTATAAGATTAGTTAAGTTCAGTCGGTCCCTATCACTCTAGATCCTTGTATAGAGTTGAGAGAGAGTTGTAAATGATGATGTATAACATTATTCCTCTTTTAGCAATATATGCGAATCAACAAGTCTTATGTGCTTAAAAGTATGAGAAACATAATGAATGTTCATACATGCATTTTTTATTGTTGAAATCAGATTAGAGAAATCAATGTTTAGATTCCCTTGTAAAGTTAGTTTATGTGGTTCAATGCGAGAAAACAAAGAGTTTGAAAATGAAGAAAAAGTTAAGGGTGATCTTTGTATTATGTTAAATCCTCAATTTATGCCCTAATCTCATGATTTGTGGTGATTGTGAGATCGGGGTGTAACAACTTCTCTTGTAAAGTTTGTTTATGTGTTTGAATGCGAGAAAACAAAGAGTTTTAAGTGAAATAAAGGAAAAGAAAAGGTAAAAAGTAAGGGAGTGAACTTTGTATAAAGTTAAATACTCAAAGGTATGCCCTAATCTCATGATTAGTGGTAGTCGTGGGATGCATTCATGACATACCTTCTAACACAGAGGGGTCTGAACCTACGACAACGACAGTGGATGGAGTACATGAATGAGTATGACTTCACCATCGCCTATCATCCTGGGAAGGCGAACGCCGTGGCTGATGCGTTGAGTCGAAAACATCTCAGGTGTGCAGCTATTTTGTCCAGTCACTGGAAGAGATTAGAAGAGCTGGTGGAGTGGACTCTGCAGCCGTTAGAGGACCGAGTTCGATTGGCCAATATTTAGATTCAGTCAGAGTTGTTGAGCGAGATAGTGGCAACACAAATGACCAGTTCAGAACTCAGTAGGATGAAGGGCTTGTTGGGGAAGCCACAGACTCGTCTCTTGGTGGGAGTATATGGAGGGATCAGATTCGAGAATCGTATATGGGTTCTTGAAGATTCACTGTTGAAGGAACGTATCTTACAAAAGGATCATGGTTCTAAGTATACGATACACCTGGGCACTACAAAGATGTTTAAGGATCTGTACAGGTATTTTTGGTGGCCAGGAATGAAGAGAGACATTGTGGCATATGTGGCCAGCTGTCTTACATGCCAAATGGTGAAGGCTAAACACCAACGACCTGGTGAACTTTTACGGTCGATAGAAATTCCAGAGTGGAATTGGGAGCAGATCACCATGGATTTCGTGGTAGGTCTACCCAGACCAAGAGAGGTCATGATGCAATATGGGTTGTGGTAGATCGCCTTACCAAGTCAGCACACTTCCTTGCCCTAAAGACTACTGCCAAAGTGTCAGACCTAGTCGAGCTGTATATAAGGGAGATAGTACGTTTGCATGGTTGATGCGATGATTTTGAGTTGCATTTATTGACTTGTTTGATATGTGTTTTATGCATTTATTAGTCATTTTCATGGTTAATGTTGCATAATTCATTCACTTTGGTCTATGCTACTTCTTTATGTCAAATTTCCCCTATTTCAGCATTTTGAGTATTAATTATAAAAAAAATACGTTTTATGTGGACTTATGTGGTTTCGTGTGTTAATTTTAGGAAAAATAAGTATCTGCTACTGTCGATACCATCAACAATGGTCGATACCATCGACCAGACCACAGGTTGCCAGCAGCAAGGACCAGAAGAAAGTCGATACTATCGATAGGGATGTCGATGGTATCGAGATACCATCAGGTTGCTGGTGAAAAGTGCGTCGATACTATCGACCCATATGTCGATACTATCAACTGGTGGAGCTACAGTGACACATAAAGACAAAACCGTCGCTACAGGTTCATCGATACCATCGACCCTCGTCGATGGTATCGAGATGACATCAGGCGCAAAGACAAAAGAAAAGAAGAACTATCGATATCGCGCTAGGTTGATACCATCGACCCACGTCGATGGTATCGACACCGTCAGATATGAGTTTGTTTCAGATTGATCTTAGTCGGATGGCTGTGATTAATTGGTGACCTAATTCGGGAAATATACCTAATGACGGCGCCGAAGAGAGGAGCATCACGTCATTAGTCACTACACACATCCTGAGAAGAGGTGGAGAGAAGAACGGAGCCTAGAAGCACGCCCCAACCGATCTGTACGCTGAAGAAGACGATTTCCACCACCAAAAGGCGGGAGAACGCGTATTCCACGCCAAGGATCGCTTGGATCTTCTCCGTTCAGGGATTTCACCACTCAATCATGTTTTTCTCCATGTTTCCCTTTTTCTACTCCACGTTTTGCTTTAAGATGAACATGCGGGGCTAATCCCCTTTGTCTTTAGGACCGGGAGTAGCCCGGGAATTCATTGTATGACGATTTTATCATAGTAATTCATATCTTATCTCTTAAATCCGTGGTATAATTTCATTTTCTCCAATATATTGTTGTGCTTGATCACCATAATAATAATCTAATGCCCTTAATTGCTTTGAAAGAAGAATTAATGGTTGAAAAGAGACGGAATTTACATTAATTGACAAATCCCTTGAACAAGGTGGTGTAAGATTAATGGTGGATACTGAGAGGTCATTTTTAATGCACCTAGTTTAGGGTATAGGTTACTACGACGGTGGAACCGACCTAGACATAGGTAGTGAATTGTACCACGACAGTGGGCAATTCTGATTTCAGGCCACTACCCAGATAGAGAGATAAAATTGAGTGACTATATAGAATTTAATACAATGAAAAACCCGCGGTGAAACCGCAATCCTAAAGATCTCCTTTTGAATTGATTAAACCAAACATTTAATCGATTGCTTTGTTTTGTTTCATTTTTATTTTCCTTTAATTTTAACAACAACTCTCAACTATTTAATCGGCTTAGCTGATCGCGAGTAGTTAGTAGGAGTCTCTGACAATTTCACGTATCCCTGAGTTCGACTCGGGCCTCACAAATGCCTATATTACTTCGACGCGTTCACTTGCGTTTCTGCGCACGGTAAATTTGCATCAAGTTTTTGGCGCCGTTGCTAGGGATATGGAAAACTGTCGGCACTTCGAGTGCTGCAAGCGGCCACTCTAGGCCCCATTTTTTTATTTTATCATTTCAAAAATTCATAATCTATTTTCTAAATATTTGCAATCGTCAAGCATTGTACTAAATTTAATTTTTCTATTTGCAGGTACTGTGCATGGTGTAGACGCGTAGTACAGACTATACAAGGCACGCACCAGAGGTTCCGCTGCTGGGACTGGAAGACGAAGGTGAGTATAATCAAGACCATCTTGAGGATATAGTTTCTGAACCCGAACAAGAAGAGATGGACGAGCCACCGACAATATGGGAGAAGATCAAGGCTTCTTCCTCATCCGCTTCCAAGGGGCCGATCAAGAAGCAAGCGGTTAATATTCCGACATATAAGATTGATTCGGCTTTAATCAACTTGGTGAAGTCGAATGTTTTTCATGGGCTCAAGAATGAAGATCCCGTTGTGCATATAAGTCAATTTGTGGAGAATTTTGATATGATAAAAATCGACAGATTTCCACAAGATGTGATCTACTTGAAGCTTTTCCTGAGTTCTCTAGCGGGAAATGCACGAGAATGGCTACACAACTTGGACAATGAATATGTGGAGTCTTGGGACCACATGGTGGAGGTTTTCTTTGAACGGTTCTTCCCACCCGAGAAGACCAATGACATGATCAGGAAGATCCACAACTTCACCCAATAAGCAGGAGAGACCTACTCTGATACCTGGGAAAGGTTTCAGATTATGCTCAGGCGGTGCCCGCATCACGGGCTTGATAAGGAGACATAGGTCAAGATCTTCTATTTTGCTCTCTCCGAGCATGATAGAAGCAACCTCGATTCAGCCGGCTCAGGATTCTTCTTGAATAACACGGACACCAGGTTTTGGGAAATCCTAAAGAACATGGCCAAGAAACAATCGTGGGGTGAAAGAGGCGTCGTGGAGCAAGTTCGAGTGGCAGGTGAATCTAAAGCAATCAAGGAGCTGAATGAGAAGATGGATCTTCTCGCGAAAAAACTGCTTGCAAAGGAGGATACTGAGTCCGAGGATGAGGCTCAAGTTAAATTCATGAGGCAGCAGCAAGGCTACAGGAATAAGGACTATTCATGGAGGAAAGACAAGAAGTTCTCCTGGAAGGATCCAAATAACTTCTTGCAGGATCCAGATGCTAAACCCCAGCCGGTAGCGGAGAATAAGAGCACAGAGCTGCTCAATCAAGTGATAAAGCAAAATCAAGAACTCATGACTACTTTCGGCCAGCAAATAAAGCAACAAGGGGAGTTTATGAACCAATTTGGGCAGACACTGCAGAGCCATGGGGCTCAAATGAGGACAATAGAGACATCCCTGGCACAAATGGCAGCAGAGATAGCCAATTTGAAGAAGCCGGTGCACCCAGGTTTTCCGGGTAATACTAATGTTCCAGGAGGAAACCAGTAGGCGAAGGCCATCTTGCTAAGAAGTGGCAAGAAACTGTTAAATCCCAGAGCTGATGAACCAAGAAAACCCCAAGCCGAAATTGAAGGTGAGGCCACTGAGGAGCTGCCCATACCGGTCACAGAACCAGTCGCTGACATAGCAGTGGATGCTACTGAAGATCCTATTACAGAGGAGGAGGCGCCTCAGAAAAGGACACCCTATGTGCCACCACATCAAAGAGCACAGGCTTTCCCGGTCCCTTATCCGAATAGTGCTAAGGCAAGGAAGGTAGACGCCCAATTTAAAAAGTTTTTAGACAGTTTCAGAAAGCTTTCAGTCAACATCCCTTTATTGGAAGCTATTGAGAAAATCCCTTCTTACGGAAAATTTCTGAATGACATCATCACCAAGAAGAGAAAAATCCCAGACATAGAGGTTGTTGTGCTTAAGGAGCAGGTGAGTGCCTTCATCATGGGCACATTGCCACCAAAGAGGCAAGATCTGGGCTGTTTCAACATCTCATGTTACATCGGGAAGGTCAAGTTTGGTGAAGCACTATGTGACTCAGGGGCGAGCATTAACTTGATGCCCCTCTCTACATTCAAGAAGCTGGGATTAAAAGAGTCACGGCCAAGCAACATGACAATCCAATTGGCGGACAATTCAGTGGTAAAGCCATATGGGATTTGTGAAGATGTGCTAGTGAAAGTGGATCGATTCGTATTTCCAGCAGATTTTGTCGTCATGGAGATGCAGGATGAACAAGGCAATGCGATGGGGAGAGGCCGATTGACCTTAGGTATAGCCGATGACCGATTTGAGATGGTCATGCCTTCCAGCGCCACTTCATCTAAATCCAAGGAGCAATGCCACATGGTAAACCATTTTGATAACAATATCTCACTTTGTCTAGGGAAGCCATTTTTAGATATGGCCCATGTAATGACCAAGGTGGAAAAAGGGACTTTGGCTGTGGACATCATGGAGCAGACCAAAGTGGTATCCCTTTGCAAGGCTGTAGGGTTCCCGAATGATGAGGATGAGGACATTCCTCCCTCTACGGGAGATGATGCTATAACAAATTCAGTTTTTGATGCATATCCGGAATTACCACTCGAGGCTTGTTTAGTCAATATCACTCATGATTGGATGAGAAGCAAATCACTCAAGGAGTGCGCCAAGATGTTTCAGATGTTGCCATGCTTCTATGCGAGGTATTATGAAGATTTAGGCGAGCTCCCACCACCGCTTCAATCATCCTTAATCAGCCCGCCGGAATTGGAATTGAAGCCGCTGTCATCGCACCTCAAGTACGCCTTTCTAGCTGAGGAAGACAAGTTGCTTGTGATTATTTCTACTTATCTGAGTGCTGAAGAGGAGGACCAGTTGTTGATAGTGCTGAAGAACCACCGGGGAGCTTTTGGGTGGTCTGTTGCAGATATCAAGGGGATTTCTCCTACTTTGTGCCGACATAAGGTTCGGCTCGAGGAGGGAGCCAAGCCGGTGATTCAACCACAACGTCGACTGAATCCGAGCATGATGGAGGTTGTGAAGAAGGAGGTGATTAAGCTTCTTTCCGCAGGTATCATCTATGCAATTTCAGACTCGACATGGGTGAGTCCCACGCAGGTAGTCCCTAAAAAGGGGGGAATAATTGTTACTCATAACCTCTTAAATGAACCTGTCACCACTCGATTGGTAACCGGATGGCGAGTTTGTATTGATTACCGATGACTGAATGTCGCTACGCTAATCCCCTGTTTGGTTCGGGGCTGGCTTTATGCAAGCCTGCCTGGCTTGGATGGGTTTAGGTCTGCTGGAGTCTGATTCTGTTTGGCAAACCAGTCTGATTCTGTTTGGCAAACCAGTCTCATTCTGGGGGCTGGACTCGTTTCAGACTCGTTTCAAGCTGATTCTGTTTGGTTGTGCAGGCTGGGTTTAGTCTGATTCTGTTTGGCAACTGTAGGTAGGATTAGCTGAATCTGTCCTATTCTCGTAGAACTGTTGTTAAAAATGTGGCCTTGTGACGTCGTTTAAACAGAAGTTTAAAAAAAAGTAACTAAAAAATAACTTAATTGTTATCTATATCACTTTGGTTTAAGAACTCTCATTTTGTTGTTGACATGTGAGTCAGGCGTGTTACCCTTTTGTGGGGTGTTTATGTGGGTGTTTTGGTTGTTTTATTGAGGTTGAATATGCCTAACATGCTATGTTTAATACCCCAAGATATGAGGTAACCTGATAACCCCGTCAGACCAAGAAACAAGTTTTTAGCCGATATACATTTTGAATATGAGTGGCTAGTCAGCTATCATGATACATGTTCTACTTTATATGTGTTCCTTGTAGAAGTACACGTATACTTCTATGCTTATGCTAACTATATGATGAAGCACATCAAGGGTTGTGATTAACCCGAGATAAATGCAACCACATTAACCAATTAGGATAAGCTCCTCTAAAAAAAACAGACATCAAGAACAACAAAATCATAAAAACTATAATGATGTATTGTGGGGCATCATTAAAAGTAATCCAACTAAATTAAAAAATTCAAGATTTAACTAGTCAAACATGAACATCATTTTTGAAGTAAAACAGATTCAGCTACATTCGATAAATATAAATTGTCTTAGTGGACATGCACCCATAACAAGCCTGAAATGCTATATAAGCAAAATAAAGACAATACACAAAACAGAAAACTAATCCAACTTCTGGAAGACACTAATAATTCTTTGTTGATGCAACAGATTCAACATAACTTGATGAAGAAGAGTCCTCCACTTCATGGTCTTCCTCATAAGACACCTGCACTTCATTTTGTTCCCCAATAGGGACATTCACTTCATTTTCTTCATCAGTAGAGGAGATTAATATTGGCCGATTTTGTGTTCCTATAGGTGGTTGGTGGCAGTCTCTCACAAACACGGCATCAGCCGAGTCTGAAGTTGATGATATATAATTCTCTGGTCTTGGGTAAATATACCTAAGCAATTCTGAGTTGTCCCCATCGCCATGAATCCACAAATAAAAGGTTGTGGGGCGACTGTCGTCTTCGGGTTTTGGTTGTAGGGTGGCAGTCCATTTAGGTTTGGCTTTTAGTTTCTCCAACATTTTAGCCCAACCTTCATCCATGATTAAATATTTTCCTTTCTTATTCCATATTCGTTCTTCAGGTGTAGACCACCTGATCTGTACATCAAAGTTTATTCTGCCTACCTCCACAATAGCATAGCCAGGAGTTATGTTAAATGGCTCACACATCCAGGGTAGGGGAAGGGAGACGCGTCTCATAAACTCACTGTTTGATAGATCATACTCCTTTACAGGAAAACGATATCCCATGTTACATGTAATAAACAAGAAGAACCAGAACAACAAGAAGATAAGAAGAAGAACAGAAGAAGAAAAATAACAAGAAGATAAGAAGAACAAAAATAACAAGAAGAACAATAATAACTCTTATGTTCACCTAAGTTTACTGCTATCATGTATTAGGTTTATTATCATTCTATGATTTTTCCTCCATCCAAGCCTCTGTCGTATACACTCCATCAACACACCTTCCCAAATCATATTGGGTTCTCATCCTACCTCTGAGAACCATATCATGCTCTGAACACCACACAAAACGAGGAGGCGTCGAATGACTAAGCATATTAGTTAATATGTAAGTTCCAAACAACAGAGCATGGCATATTCGTTTTCAAGAAACAATCGACAACACTTAACACGGGAACTTCCAAACAACAAAAATAAAATGGAAAACCGATGACGCGAATGAAAGGTATGGCCGCCATTCGACGTTACGGCGTCATCGGGGGTGAAAGAGTGTCCAACAGAAGCCTACATTGTTCCTCCAGTTCTTCTACGTAGCGTTGTTAAAAATGTGGCATTGTGACGCCGTTTAAACAGAAGTTTAAAAAAAAACTAAAATATGAAATTGGCAGTCAAGCTACATGAAATATGAAATTGCCCTAATATATTTTGTTCATAACATAAACAAATTACATTATCGTCAGTAAAAGCAACTGATAATAATCATAATTGTTTACGGGTGATCTTCGTCAGGGGAGAAGGACAACGTTATGGCCTCATCGTACTCGTCCCATGACACTTGGCATGGTTCCTGCATCGGCTGCTTATTTTGTTGTTTGATGTCATTTTTTGGCCAATAAAACAACAATGGAAAATGAGGAACATGCTGACTGACTTTGCCCTTGAGGACTTTGCCCTTGACTTGATCATCGGTCCCGATTTTGCCCTCCTCGTTTGTGTGATTGCAACATGGTTTTGTGCATAAAAGGTTATCTTCAACATATTTATGATTTTTTTCTGGAGACATCAAAAGTTTTTCAAATTTTGTCGTTGCCCTTGCCTTTGCACGTGATGTCGACATCTACAATTAATAAAAACAAAGGTATGAACAAATAAAACACTCATCAACATACATCATTAATAAAACACTCATCAACATGAAGAAAATTTTCATACCACTTAAAATGTAATATGACGTTTATAAAAGTGCCTAAATTAAACAAGTGTATGATGTTCATAACATCCATTGATAGTCATTCTCCAGCGTCATCGGGGGTGAATGAAAAGTATGGCCGCCATTCGACGTTACGGCGTCATCGGGGGTGAAGGAGTGTCCAACAGAAGCCTACATTGTTCCTCCAGTTCTTCTACGTAGCGTTCTAGATAATCATGCTCATACTTTTTGTTGGTGTAAACATCATGGTGGTTGTGATGAATTTCAACAAAATCTTTCAAGTTCATAGCCTGACCCCACACTGACTTGCACTCGAGCGTGAGTAACACAATCTCAGCTTTCAATGAATCAATTATAGGCCTGAGATCGAGTGCCCAACGAAAGTATCTGTAGCGATCTTTCCCCTAAAATGTATTATGAAGTTTATGTAAATGACAACGAATGTGTAACGTACAGAGTGGCTACCTAATATGTGTGTTTGTACAAGCGCACCTCGCGAGAAGGACATATGTAATACATTTCTCCAGGTCTTTCACTGAGAATTCCAAAGTCATACAACCCTGCATTGTCAGTGTTAAGTCGCAAGGCTGCGTCTAACCCACAGTCACACCGCACAACTTCAGTTGGATTAATAGACATCTACACCATGCATTTGAATCAGTCAAAGGATTTATGGTAATGAAGATTGATTGAAAATTGAAATAATAACATACAACATAGGCCCCATGGTTTGTTCAATCTATTACAGATAAACTTATGTTATGAATGTTGGACAGACATCAATGATGTTATACATCTATGATGTATGGTAAACGTCCTCATTGGAAGTGTTGTCGTCGCTAGTTATGTGAAGATGTTGGCGAAGATATTGGGACCGCGATCGTAAATCTGCAATTTCTACTTGTAGCCTATCAGTGTCTGCTCTGCGGAACAGACAAAGTCACACTAGGAAGACCATAGTTGACGTTCACTGCGTGCATATGCAAGTTGTGAAAGCATTGCAGCCCTAACGGCGGTTAGTGTGGCAATTGTGGGTACAACCCGTTGCGCGGGCAACCTCATATGACATCTATTTTGATTTTGAACCCTACCGCACATAAAATATGGCATGTGTGGGTTCTTATCTTCAAAACGTCCGTCTTGTGCATCCTTGGCATCCATATATACGCGTACAGTGGATTGAAGGCCGCATTGACAATGAGGCATTCCGTTCTCCATTTGAAGACAACCTATATTGACACAATGTGACGATTCTGATCAGGTTCCAAATAAACAATTCGGGAATCAATCTATTACAGATAATCTACTAACGAGTTTCCCAAATGAGATTAGCAATGGATTCACGTAACACTTCACCCTCCCTTGAATCGGCCTGAGTTGAACCTTGCCCTGAACTCGGGGGAACGTCGGCTGGGGGAATGGCAGACGATGAATTCTCATATGGGAGGTCATCCATTATGGTGTCGCCGTCATTTTGCCGTCGGATGAAATTGTGTAGGATACAACAAGCAAGTACGATGTGACACTGCGAATGAATAGGATATGTCGGGCCCTTCTTAAGGTATGCAAACCGACTCTTCAGCACCCCAAATGCTCTTTCTACAATATTACGTAGTTGAGCATGTTTGTGGTTGAACATCTCTTTCTTGCTGGTGTAGGAATGTCTGTTTCCTTGGTACTCAGCAATATGGTATGCTGTGTTGCGATAGGGTGCAACAAATTCACGAGTGTTGGCATACCCTGCATCTACCAGGTAAAACTTCCCCGACGGAACTGTAAACCCGCTATGGGTCTTTGCCGATTGCAGGACCCTTTGGTCGGCAGCCGACCCCTCCCACCCAGTGAGGACATATGTAAACTCCATGGATAAGTCTACTACATCCATGACATTGAGAGAGACATTCCCTTTTCTATCACGGTATCGATTTTGTTTTTCTCTGCTGACCAAGACAGGGATGTGTGTTCCGTCAATAGCCCCTATGGCATTCTATAAACCAAAATAATGTTGTAAACATACATAATGTTTGAAAATTAATTAAATTTATTAGGGGGTTAACTATTATCTTGAAGTATGGGTAGAACCTTGCGTTATGTAAAATGCGAGTATGTGTTGTTGTGCATGTAGTTGCGGTTTTCATGACAATGTAGTCATGGGTCAACGCACAAACAACGTCCAAGACTTTGTTGAACTTTCTGCTAATGGTCTCACCAGAGTGAATGTAGTCCTCCGCCAAAGCACGATTTGTGTGTCCATGGCCAACCATCTGCAAGAAATAGCATACTGCCTCAACTGAGGTGACGCCTCTAGTACCTCGTAACAAGCCACGACTCTCAAGCTTGTCGACAAAGGTCATTATAGTTTGTGGACGCATCCGGTATAGGTCATAAGCCCTTTGTTCGTGACCGGTCAATATTTCTAAGACCTTTATGTGGCCACTCCTGATGCTAACTGACCTAGGGATACGAGGTGGTGTGGAGGCATCAACATCTACTGCGTCCATGATTGAGTTTGCAATAGAGTCAGCAATTAAATCACCAACGTGAATCACTGGCCACAACAAGGTATCTAATAAAAGGTTGTTGAGCATGTCATGTGTTTGCGGTTGGTCATTGGCAGACATGATGCCTACATGTACAATGAAAACAACAACATAATAATTGCTACAACATATGACAATCCAATTAACGTGCGAAAAAAAATTATTACAACACTCAATCAAATGAAATTGTACGGATATGTAATGTGTGTGCGGAAAGTAAATTATTACAATAGTCAATCAAATGTAAATGTTTGGATGGAAAATAATAAACATCAAATGCATACGAAAGAAACCGTGCAATTATGTTCCCGATGGGCCAGCATCACTGGATGAAGGAAACCACATCGGTGGCATGCCTGGGAAGTTGGGTGGCGGGATAAATGGTGGCTGAGACGATGTGCCTGGGAAGTTGGGTGAAGAGGAAGATGACATAAATGGTGGGTGAGACGATGTGGTATTGGAATTGGGTGAAGGGAATGGTGCCACAAATGATTGTTGAGATGACGTGCTGTTGAAGTTGGGTGAAGGGAATGGTTGCGGAGACGGGAAATAAAATGAAGGCATTGGAGGTACAGATGTGCCAAAACCGAATTGTGACCTTTGACAAAGGTCGTTTAACCACAAGGTTATCTTTGCAGGGGTGTTTTTTAGGCTAAGGTGGATGTTGCGGTTTGTAGAGTCCTTGATGGCGTTCACAAGTGTAGTAAAAACAGCGGTGGGGGCATCGGGGAAATTGTCATTAAAATGTTGTAAAATGTTTGCCAACTCTTCTTTTTCATAGGCTTTGGTCAACATGGATGTGCCTAACTCGTGAACCTTTGTGTAAACCTGTGTGAACTCAGCCAGAACTTCATTGGAAAGACTACATCGCTCTTATGGCGTTGATTGTCGTTTCCTGCACGTATGGGTAGAAGGACTCCTGCCCCCAACTGACGGGTTATCTGTTCCCCCAGGCCGCGCGCTTTCACCCTCACTTTGCACGGTAGGTGCGGGTACGCTACGCTCGTCTGGTACGCTACGCTCGTCTATTGTCGATTGTGTGTACATGGGTGTATCATCCGTGCCTAAGTCGACACTTACATCATCCTCAGACGCAACATCTGCAGGAATCTGACTGTCCGCCGAAGACATTGCATGGTGTCCTCTAGCAATGTTCCTCCCCGCCATTAGCTCTATGCCGTAGTAGTGGGGAAACGGGCACCTAAGCAACCTAGTCAGGTCCTTGTCTGCCTACGCTTTCAAAAATATGTGTATTAAGATAATCATGTTTACATGTACAGTTACAATTTGTTAGGATAAAAGTTATGTATAGTGTGCGTACCGCAATGGCCTCTTTCCACTCAGGGGTGTCCGGTACAATGGGCTTGTGCCTTTCTTCATCCCATCCAACACCACTCTTGTTGGTCAAACCCTTCAAATGGACGTAGTCCTTTTTAAGGTTCTTCCAGCGACATCTTATTTGGTCTAACTTATACACGTCGCCAACCCTATTATTGACATCAGAAGTTATTTCCCTCCAAGAGTCCCTAGTAAAATTACCATCAATACACCTTCCTAGGTCATATTGTCTGCGCAATGCTGTCACCACAACGGCATCAGACTCTCTTGTCCATACAATACGGTGGTTAGGGTCGACGGGAGGCATACTCATGTAGTTGCTGCAATATTTGATGACATAATCAGTGTAAATGTTTAATACAATTCAGTCACAACAGAAACCATTTATGTGTGTTCCTTCAATACTGATTCAATCAGCATATACACAAGCTTCATTGATTAACACCGAAAAACAAATAATGAAACACCAACGAGCATATAGGCAAGTTACAAATATACACAAATGAGACAAGCTTGATTGATTAACACCCAAACACAAATATTGTAAATGAATCTGGTTTGTTGATATATATTGTTCATTCCAAATGTAAATGAATCTTGTTTGTTGATATATATTGTTTATAAAATGAATCTGGTCATTCCCTGATTTATGAATGAATGAGAATGGACATGGTACCACATGTATGTGAACCGGTACAGACCCAAAACCTTACTATGGTTCTAGTACTTATTCAGTTGAAGTCGTAGAAGGAAATAGAGAAATAAATGAACTGAAGCATGAACAATCAGAAATTATCTGAATGACATAAGTTACAAGGACTACTGAAACACACTAAGTAATTAAAGGAACTAAACCAAGCTACTAAACATGAAGTGGACCAAGCTACATAACATGAACGACCATGATCCTTGTTTGGTGGTTATGTCGGCAAGTCCAAACATATGTTTTAGAAGATTCTTCATAGTCTGTTGTATGGATAACACACATAGTGTTGACATTCATACCGTTGACATCTATTTGTTTAGGAATAGGTTAAACCATGGTTAACACACATCACAACCACACTTTTGGAAATTATGTCAATGTATAATCATGATTTGCAGAATAAGTGTAGACTTCTAATACAATTATCAATGACTGCAAAGTATGTCATGAAACTTGATTGACACATGAAAGAGAGCCATGTTCAGTTGTATTGTACCTACCGGGAAGCAAACCCCATTAGGGATCAGTCTAAATCCAACTCATGACCATAGTTTGGAAAACAACTAGCCTATAACTGAACTAGACATACATAATTTCATCATGATTGAATGTTCAGGATGATGAGATCAAACTAACCCAAATTAAGAAAAGTGTGGCATGTAACAAAGTGGTGGTTCAAATCCATGGGAAAAAGCATCATAGTCCAATCAAGAAACAAAAAAAACACAATTAAAGTTGAGCATGGGAAAAGTTAGTAAAGCTTAAGTTGAAAGTGCTACTGAAATCTTGTATAAAATATCATATGAGAATATTTTATCATCAACCTGAAATGATTTGAAGTAACAAGGAAAACACGCTTGAAATGTGTGAGAAAGTCATGCATGGATGAATACATTGGGCACATGTGACTGATAGGGGCCACATTATGATGTAGGTTAGAGGTCCATGAATATGAAGGAATGCATACTAATTTGAAAATTATTATTGGCCCCAAGTCAACTAGTTGCAATCCCACAAAAAATGAAGGCCAGATGGAGAGGGACATGTGATTCATGTCAGATTAACAAAAAAATTATCAAATGCATTGGAAACATGTCCATGAATATGAATGAATGCATACAAATCAATGACAAACCACAAATTTGGGCTAGTTTTACTTAACTTTAAGATCCACAAATTTCTCAAATGTTACTGACCCTAGGTCAAATACAAGTGGCACCAAAGTTTACATAAATTTATCATGAAATGAAGTGGTGGTTCAAATCCATGAGAACAATCATCACAATCTAATCCAGAAATGAAAACATCAAAGTGCAATCTAGAAACCAAAAAACACTTTAACGTATGCTTCATACTTCATTTTGTGCTAAAAAACAATTGCAAGGGAAAAAACAAATTCAAACCATTTGGAAAATTAGACACAAGTCTATACAATTTCGTAGTATTTACTTCAAAAGGGTACCCATCATATAGAAAGCAAACTACTATTGTATAACAGAAAACTGAACACATATTAGTATATTTCATATTGAAAAAGCAACCTACTATTGAGACATCCAACCAGACAGACTGAAATACCTAGAGAACGGTATTTCATCTAGTTAGTTATTATTATAGATGCACCATTTCCATATTCAAGGAATATAATTAATTTAAATTAACCTAGATATATTATTACCATAATGTCAATTGTATTCTATATTTGTGTCCAACATTTCACTTATCCTTAATCAACACACAAAATCAACTTAGTTTTCTGAATAACACAAATTCTAAAAGATCAATCATTGATATTCCATAAATTAAAACATACTATAATGTCACACCTGCACCACACAAAATTTAAATATATGAATGAAAACAATACTGAACTGAATTAGCTAGATGTGTGTGATAGCCATAGTGTGTTGACTTTTGTATTTGGTAACTGAAGCATGATAAAAAATCATACATAATGATGCACCCTCAAACTAAATGAAAACCCATCACCTTCTCAATCATTTTTTGTAGCATATAGTATGCATGCAATCACAATTAAAGTTCTATGGCTTGTTTCATTATAAATATCAAGGTACGAAAATGGTTAATGGAATCCTATGTGTGGAGAAGAAACAACAATAGAGGTGGCACAAGCAACAAAAACAAAATAGAGAGTGATTGAAGAAGGAAAAGTATTAAGACATGTGACAGAAGAAAATTAAGGAGGTGGTAGTGATGGGAGGCATCTGTGATGTGAGCATAAAAAATATTTATAAATACTGAAGGTGGTATTGGAGCATATGATAAGTGGCGGCGCCACTATTTATCAAATACAACACCATGAAAACAACAGTACCAATAGCAGTGACAGAGAGGGAGAACAATGACGTGACTAACATCACAAATTAAGGATCAAAAGGGGTTGGGTTCAAGGATCTAATGAGAAAAATGGCTACATAATGAGAAGCAAGTTGTTATAGGTTCAATAAGGGTTGTTATATAGTAATTACACATCTTTCTATATAAGAGACTCTCCATTTTTTATTATTGTTTACTTATTTATATATAAACATGATGATGGAAACAGATTATTTTCTTAAAATCTAGTTGATAAATTGAATAGTCTATAGGAATCACTATAAAGTAAGAGAGTCACATTCTTCATAATGTTATCAATAGTCTATAGGAATCAATTTTTTTCCTATTGAAATCGTGCTTCTTAGACCAACACATACTACAGACCACATCAGTTCAGAGACCATGCTCGTCCAGAGCATCAAACCAATAACAAATATGTTCTGTGCAGAGTAAACAACGGGAAAGGGAAAAGCATCAAAATCAACAACATTGTGCCTATTCAAAATCAAAATCAAAATCAAAATCTAACAACTGAAACTCAACCGAAATGACGATAACATCAGATTCAACCGTACATGTTTCGATAAAGAACACCATTTCACAAATGTTTTGGTACTTAATTCGACATTGTGCCCTATTCGACATTGTGCCCTAAAGCCGAAATAACCCTATTCGACATTGTGCCCTAAAACCGAAATAACCCTCTACCCTACCCAGAGACCAACCTGAGCAAAATCTCTCCTTGGAGTGACGACCGAAGCGGCGGAACCTGGGCACAAGCGTCGACCTGGGCAGCGCCGACAGACCACGAGCGAGCGGCAACGATCTTCTGCGGAACACCTCGCAACACTTCGACGAAGAAGCTTGTGTAGAAGTTCAGCATCTCGCTGCACCACACCCCCAATTTAAAGGCACAACACTGACTAGGGTTTCAGATTCCTCTTCTGTGCCGCCTACGCCTTCCTCTGTAGACGACATGACCATGCATGGCAGACCTTGATTTTGACTGACCTAGCTCGGCGGTGGTAGGCGGCAGGAAGCAGCTACGCTGAAGGTAGCTGTGTCGGGAGCAGATGCGTCACATTTACTTCACGGGCTGCTTCGCCAGGAAGAGGGAGGGAAAGATGCGTCATGAGGGACGCCGAGAGACGCGAGTCGGGGTAGGATCTCAAACCGGGTTTGAGATTCCAAACCTGCCTCTACATGTACTGCGTCAAGCTCGAAAATGGGACTGACTAAACCCAAAACGGGGTCCGAACCAGTCTCATTGCCAAACGGAAACCCAGCCCGAGCCAGACTGGTTTGGTCCTACGTGTCGCTACGCGACAACGCCCAAACCCGGTCCACGCCCGAACCAAATAGGGGCTAAAGGAACACTTTCCTCTTCCGTTTATTGATCAAATTTAGAGCATTTAGCCGGCTGATCACACTTTTGTTTTCTAGATGGGTATTCGGGGTACAATCATATTTTGATTGATCCTAAGGACCAAGAGAAGTCCACCTTCACTTGTCCCTATGGAACGTTCACGTATCACCGCGTGCCCTTTGGATTATGCAATGCACCGACGACCTTTCAGTTTTGTATGCTCGCCATTTTTTCTAATATGGTAGAACGTTGTCTAGAGGTCTTTATGGATGATTTCTCGGTTTATGGTGCATCTTTTGATGAATGCCTTTATAATCTGGATTAGGTGTTACAACGATGTGAGGATACACATTTGGTCCTCAACTGGGAGAAATGTCATATGATGGTGAGTGAAGGGATAGTGCTAGGACATAAAGTGTCTAGCAAAGGTTTGGAGGTAGATCTGGTAAAAATTGAAGTAATTTCTAAATTGCCCCCACCAAATTCGGTAAAAGGGGTAAGAAGTTTCTTAGGTCACGCCGGATTCTATCGTCGTTTCATAAAAGATTTTTCAAAAATTGCCAAACCTTTATCCGAGCTGCTAGAAAAGGATGTTGTTTTTTTATTTCAATGACAAATGTTTACACGCGTTCAACGTGCTGAAGGAGAAATTGATTTCCGCACTGGTTGTTCAAACACCGGATTGGACTAAGCTGTTTGAACTCATGTGTGATGCATCTGATTTCGCTGTAGGAGCTGTGTTGGGACAGCGGGTGGATAATAAACCCGCCGTGATTTTTTATGCCTCCAAGACTTTGAATGACGCCCAACTAAATTACACAACTACTGAAAAAGAATTGCTCACCGTTGTTTTCGCTTTTGAAAAATTTCGGCAATATCTAGTTGGATCGAAAGTTGTAGTTTGGACTGACCACGCCGCTATTAAATATTTGATGGAGAAAAAATATGCCAAACCTAGATTGATTAGGTGGATCTTGCTCTTACAAGAATTTGATATCGAAATCAAAGACAAGGCGGGGATGGAAAATGTTGTAGCGGATCATTTGTATAGGTTAGAGAGGGTAGATGAAAATGATTTACACATACCCATTACCGAGACATTCCCGGATGAACAACTTTTGAAAGTGAATTCTAAGGATACGTGGTTTTCATATATCGTGAATTATCTTGCTTGCATGATCATCCCGGATGATTGGACGTATCAAGAGAAGAAGAAATTTTTCCATTCTCTACGATATTATTTTTGGGATGACCTTATTCTTTTGAAGCAATGCAGGGATGGTGTCCTATGCAGTTGTGTACCTGAGGTGGAATACGAGAGTGTTCTTCGTCATTGCCACACATTACCTACGGGCGGACACCATGCGAGCTCTCATACGGAAGCCAAAGTACTGGAAAGTGGCCTATATTGGCCTACCTTGTTTAGAGACGCCTATGAGTTCGTGAGACAATGTGATTCCTGCCAAAGGGCGGGTAACATTTCAAAGAGACAAGAGTTGCCCTTAAATGTTTTCCAAGAGGTTGAGGTATTTGATTTATGGGGTATAGATTTCATGGGACCCTTTGTGTCCTCAAATTCGAATTTGTATATCCTTTTAGCTGTTGATTATGTGTCAAAGTGGGTAGAAGCAATACCCACGAGGACTAATGATTCTACTGTAGTGTGCAGGTTTGTTAAGGAAAATATCTTCTGCAGGTTTGGGGTGCCCCGAATGATCATTAGTGATGGGGGTACGCACTTCCGGAATCAAAAGTTCTCGACACTATTGAGGAAATATGGGGTCAAACATAACATTGGTACCCCGTATCACCCGCAAACTCAAGGATAAGTGGAGGTCTCCAATCACGAAATTAAGAAGATCCTGGAGCGTATTGTGGCTTCCACGAGGAAGAATTGGAGTGCCTTACTACCGGATGCGTTGTGGGCATACAGGACGGCATACAAGACACCTATAGGCACCACGCCTTTTAGGTTGGCGTACGGTCGGGCCTGTCACTTACCGGTGGAGTTAGAGCACAAAGCACATTGGGCGCTGAGAAAGCTCAACTTGAGTTATGATGAAGCGGGGAAGAAGAGATTACTTGAATTAAATGAACTGGATGAGCTGCGAATGATTGCATATGAGAACTCTCGGATATACAAGGAGCGCACAAAGTTGATCCACGGTCGCCACATTCAGATGCACACCTTCAAGAAAGGAGATCGTGTGCTTTTGTTCAATTCCAGGCTGAAGTTGCATCTCGGGAAGCTAAAATCCCGATGGAGTGGACCATTTACGGTGGAAGAGGTCAAACCACATGGCGCAATCATGGTGCGCGATGGCGAGACTACATTTTTGGTGAATGGACAAAGGTTGAAGTTGTATTTTGGTGAAGATTACACGAGGCAGGTGAATGAGGTCAAACTCATTTCACTTTCGGATGCATGACATGCTTCAAGTCGTCTAGCCTAAGACGTTAAATAAGGACGCTTGTTGGGAGGCAACCCAACCATTGGTACTTTAGTTTAGTTCCTTTACATTCGTAGTTTGATTTGTTTTAACTTAGTTTGTAGTGTAAAAATGATACCGTGATCGTCTGCTACATGTGCAGGGTTGAGGCAGAGTTGATACCATCGACCCTTGTGTCGATGGTATCGACCATGGTACAGGTTGGTGACTGCAGAAATCGCATTGCGTCGATACTATCGACGACCTCGTCGATGGTATCGACATACCAACAGGCAGATCGCAAGCAGAGGTCGATGGTATCGACATGGGTGTCGATACTCGCGAGATCTCTGGAGATTTTCAGAACGAATCGTCTCAGTAAAGTCGATACCATTGACGGGCAGGTCGATGGTATCGACACATTCATACAAAGAAGGCGGCGGCCGGGCCTCGCGAGGGTTTGCCCTAATCAAAGAGTCGATACTATCGACTCGCATCGATAGTATCAACACGCCACGTCAACGATCCGCGAGGAAAGATCTACGGCGATCGCAGCAATCAGGAGTTCGATCTGGGGGACGAGTCGATACCATCGACTCGCGTCGATAGTATCGACGCCTCGGCAATCCGGGCCCCGCAGATCCAGCCATCGACAACCGTCGATACTCACGGCGGTACGGATTGTGCTACCCGTGTCGATACCATCGACCCGCGTCGATGGTATCGACGGGCATACAACAACGTCGGCCACAGCTATATATGAGGAGGATTTGCGTCAGATGACATCACAACTCCAGAGCAATCCTCCTCCACTTGTGCCGAGCGTATTCCAGAGCTATCCAAGCCCGATGACGAGCAACACCGAGCACGTTCTTCATCGAGCAGAGATTCACTTCTCCGATCTTCACCGAGCTCCCTTTCTATTCCTCTTTTTGTCGCGATCATGGTGCATGTTGCTGGTGCATCGTCGTCTCACGCCGACCCGATGGAGATCCCAGAATTCGTGCCACCTCCGATCGTGTCAATCTCACGCCCGCGGTTGATCCATCCATCCGCGGAAGTCAAGAAGATCTACGAGGAGATCTTAAAGAGGAAGATTGAGCCGACCCGTTATGTTGAACGGGATACCATCCGCAACCTGGGGTTCGAAGCCAACCTCGACTACGTCCTGAAGGGTTAGGCCTGACACACGGGAAGACGGCCTGACGAGCTGGAGTTTCATGCAGATGGCCAGCCGTTCTTCGGCGAGTGGCCTACGTACAAGGAGTTGGTGGTTGAGTTTATGGTGTCACTGGATGTCTGGGTCGTACCCAACGACGTCATAGCCACCGACCGCGAGTGGATCAAGGGCCGGGTGTCTTTCCGGCTGTACAATAACGACTACACCCTTACACTCCGACAGTTCAACCAAATCTTCAACTGGAATCATTCGCGGTCAGACTACCGGTGACCAGACAACCACACCGACTACGATGCAATCTTCGCCGAGCTGGTGACGGTGCCTCCGGGCAAGTCGGTGAGCTACCATAATGCTGCGGTAGCTGATTTCGAGCACCCCTTTGTCCGGATACTTCACCGGATGCTGAGTTCTATGTTGTTTGATAGGGGTGATCTGGCCCTCAGCAAGTTTCAGGAGACAGACCTATTTTTCTTGTATAAACTCCTGAAGCGCCAAGAATGCAACTGGGGCGCTTTCTTTTTGCAGCGGGTTTTGGCGGTGAAGAGGAGTACACGGAAAGCGCCAATTCACTTTGGCGGGCTTATCATCAAGCTGGCCTCCTACCTTGGGTTGAATTTCCAGCAGCTTACTCCTCTCTCCAACAGGAGCAAGGTGAACTTGCAACACCTGCACCGCTCCAACCTCATCCTTCTTCAAGATGGCTTGGTGTATGCACACTGCCACGTAAACCATGCTTACCAAGAATGCTCGCTTCCCGATCCGGTCTTCAACATCGAAGGGGTGCAACACTTCTGATGGCCTATCATATCCATTGTTGACTCCGATGAAGACGGCGACAACAACGACGATGACAACAATGACGATGAGGCTATAGAGGAAGAGGAGGCCTACACCCCTCTTCGGGCACGAGTGGCACCACGGAAGCGTCCTCGCATGCATCCGGGTGCATATTCATCATCGCAGCCTCCACCACCACCACCACCACCCTCGCAGCCAAGCGAGGATGCCTACTCGATGCAGGGCATGTATGATATGCTGCATGAGATACAGCAGACGCAACAGCATAACTCTACGATGTACACCGGTATTCAAGAAACTACAAACAGGTTACTGGACAATCAAAGGGCAATGTTCGAGAACGAGCGTCTTCTCCTCGACAACCAACAACAAATCCATGATCGGTTTCATAGGATGGAGATGCAACATCAACCCTTTTACTATCACTATTGGAGCCAGAATTACTTTGGAGGCTATCCACAACCTCCACCTAGGGCCTAGTTTGATCCGAGCTTCCAGGGGGAGTATCTGTCTTGGGACCCTATGGCTCCACAGTACCCACCTCCACCTGAAGAGTAAATCAGTATCTCTGTTCCAACCTTTAAGATTGTTTTTGACTATGAGGCCATAGTCGAATTCAAGCTTAGGGGGGTGTTGGAACAACTCTATCTTTTATTTTCTCTATTTTTAGTTTTATTGCTTTTGTTTCTTGTCATTCGTTTCTTACAATCTTAGTTTGTTTGTAGGATCCACATTCTATCTAGTGTAATCGTGGATGTCTTAAATTTTGTGTCATCTCAGTTGCATGTACATGAAAATTAAGGGAAACAAAAATTTTTGAGTGTTCGCAAGCTTGAGTGTTATTCAACTTTGATCACTTAACTTAGAAAATGATTGGTTTTGTCAACTTTAAAATAGAAAATCACAACTGTACATTCCTAATGATTCATGAAAGTGGACGGAATTGGTTGTTTGAGCCTAAACTGGCCAAATGATAATGAGACTTTAATTTGAAGTAAGAGAGAAAAACCTCTTAACTACCATACATGTCAGTAAGGAGGGACACATAATATTTTTTCAAAGGTTCAGTCAATTAGTCTTATGATCTGTTCACCTCATTGTTTTTCACAATCCACCATAAGATTTGGAAGTAAAGTACGGTTTTAACCTTTTTAATTGCATGTCATGTAGATAGGACTTGCATTGCAACCATTTTCATATGTTTTGCATGAAAAATGGAAAAAATGGAATATGTTTACATGCACATTACCTTTAGGTGCATGTCATTTAGTTGCATTCATAACTTTTATGCATAGAGTATATCATGTACCTCATTTGTTCTTTAATGGTGAATTAAATTGTTCCATACCTTCTAAAGAGTGCAAATATTTGAGTTATGCAGAAAAAATAAGCCCAATAAAGCATTCATTGTCAATTATGGATATAAGGGTTTGAAAAGAAAAAGAGAAAAAAAATCTAGAAAAATTTGAAATTGAAAAAAAAAAGTCATTTAGAAGCAACTAGAATAAGAAAGAGAAAGGAACATAATCTCACCTGCATTTTAAGATGAGTGAGTACATGATATAGCTCAATTAGATATCCATCTCGTTTTGAGACGGAATGTTAGTGCATGCATCATTCCACCCAATCTTAGGCATTAGGGCATTTTTCATGTGCATTTGCATCATTTAGGGCATTTTTGTTTTATGCATGTGAAACCGTATAATACTTCTACTTCTTCCATGAGCCACCCATTCCATCCACCCGTTGCTCGAATTGGTAGGCCACCGTGAAATTCTCCTCACTTGTGAATATCAGGAGAACTGCTTCCATGTAGATGGTAGTTAGGGCGAGCAACGTAGTATAGGAGATCACAAGATGCACTAAGTCTGGACCGATGAATTCTATTATGTTAACTGCCTTATGTGATAGTGTTCATCAGTTTTGAGGTTGATATCTTTTATGAATGATTACTGTCGCCTTTAGGGTAATTATCATTCTGTGGTTAGCGAGGGCCGGTATGCGAATGTCTGGTGGGAGTCATATGGGATGTTTGTTGTGATGCTTTGTTCTTTAGTTGACTCTGAAAATTCTATTCTAAGGTTTAGTTGCTCGAGGGCGAGCAATGTTCAAGCTTAGGGGAGTTTGATGTGATGATTTTGAGTCGCATTTATTGACTTGTTTGATATGTGTTTTATGCATTTATTAGTCATTTTCATGGTTAATGTTGCATAATTCATTCACTTTGGTCTATGCTACTTCTTTATGTCCAATTTCCCCTATTTCAGCATTTTGAGTATTAATTATCAAAAAAATACGTTTTATGTGGACTTATGTGGTTTTGTGTGTTAATTTCAGGAAAAATAAGTATCTGCTACTGTCGATATCATCGACAGTGGTCGATACCATCGACCAGACCACAGGTTGCCAGCCGCAAGGACCAGAAGAAAGTCGATACTATCGATAGGGATGTCGATGATATCGAGATACCATCAGGTTACTGGCGAAAAGTGCGTCAATACTATCGACCCATATGTCGATACTATCGACTGGTGGAGCTACATCGACACATAAAGACAAAACCGTCGCTACATGTTCGTCGATACCATCGACCCTCGTCGATGGTATCGAGATGACATCAGGCGCAAAGATAAAAGAAAAGAAGAACTGCTGATATCACGCTAGGTCGATACCATCGACCCGCGTCGATGGTATCGACACCGTCAGATATGAGTTTGTTTCAGATTGATCTTAATCAGACGGTTGTGATTAATTGGCGACCTAATTTAGGAAATATACCTAATGACGGCGCCGAAGAGGGGAGCATCACGTCATTAGCCATTGCACACATCCCGAGAAGAGGTGGAGAGAAGAACGGAGCCTAGAAGCACGCCCCAGCCGATCCGGACGCTGAAGAAGACAATTTCCACCACCAAAAGGCGGGAGAACGCGTATTCCACGCCAAGGATTGCTTGGATCTTCTCCATTCAGGGGTTTCACCACTCAATCACATTTTTCTCCATGTTTCCCTTTTTCTACTCCACATTTTGCTTTGAGATGAACATGCGGGGCTAATCCCCTTTGTCTTTAGGACCGGGAGTAGCCCAGAAATTCATTGTATGACGATTTTATCATAGTAATTCATATCTCATCTCTTAAATCAGTGGTATAATTTCATTTTCTCCAATATATTGTTATGCTTGATCACCATAATAATAATCTAATGCCCTTAATTGCTTTGAAAGAAGAATTAATGGTTGAAAAGAGATGAAATTTACATTAATTGACAAATCCCTTGAACAAGGTGGTGTAAGATTAATGGTGGATACCGAGAGGTCGTTTTTAATGCACCTAGTTTAGGGTATAGGTTACTACGACGGTGGAACCGACCTAGACATAGGTAGTGAATTGTACCACGACAGTGGGCAATTCTGATTTCAGGCCACTACCCGGATAGAGAGATAAAATTGAGTGACTATATAGAATTTAATACAATGAAAAACCCACGGTGAAACCGCAATCCTAAAGATCTCCTTTTGAATTGATTAAACCAAATATTTAATCGATTGCTTTGTTTTGTTTCATTTTTATTTTCTTTTAATTTTAACAACAACTCTCAACTATTTAATCGGCTTAGCTGATCGCGAGTAGTTAGTAGGAGTCTCTAACAATTTCACGTATCCCTGAGTTCGACTCGGGCCTCACAAAGGCCTATATTACTTCGACGCGTTCACTTGCATTTCTGCGCATGATAAATTTGCGTCAATGGCATACCCAGTTCCATCATCTCTGATAGGGACCCAAAGTTTACTTCCAAGTTGTGGAAGTAGGTAGAAGAAGAACTTGGTACAAGGTTGAAGTTCAATACTGCTTATCACCCCTAGACGGATGGTTAGTCAGAGAGGACAATTCAGATATTAGAGGATATGTTGAGAGCTTGTGTACTTGATTGGGGTGGATCATGAGAGCAATACTTACCTTTATCCGAGTTTGCCTACAAAAACAACTACCAAGATAATATCGGGATGCCTCCGTATGAAGCTCTTTATGGGAGACCATGTCAGTTTACCACTTTACTAGGATGATGTCGGTGAGAGGACTTTGTTGAGGTCAGATGAGCTCCAAGTGTATGGAGATAAAGTCGTTTTGATCAAGCAGAGGCTGAAGAGAGTCCAGAATCGACATAAGTCGTATGCTGATGCAAAGCGGACTGACGTGCAGTTCACTATGGGAGAGCACATATTCTTGAAAATCTGACCGCTTCGAGCTATAGCAAGAATAGAGGAAAGCTGAGTCCCCGATACGTGGGTCTATTTGAGGTGTTAGAACGGATTGGTGAATATACATACCATTTGGCGTTACCCTCTCAGTATAGTATGATGCATGATGTATTCCATGTGTCCAATCTGAAGTGATATGTGCAAGATTCGAGCCATGTGCTGAGCATTGAGCCAATTGAGCTTCAAGGGAAGCTGACATATCCTGAGTCACCTTTGCTGATTCTAGATACCAAGGTGAAAGAACTCAGATGTAAGAATATATAGATGGTAAATGTTCTTTGGAAGCACCATGGAGAGGATGAGGCCACATGGGACCTGAAGACGGACATGGAAAAAACCATATCCTGACTTGTTCGTTTGATTACTGAATTTTGTGGGCAAAATTCTTATAAGGAGGGGAGGATGTTATAACCTCAATTTTCCTAGTTCATGATTGAAATGTAATTTCTCCTTTTAAAGATATATGAACAAATAATTGTGTGATTTGATTTAAATGAGTGGATTTCCTTGCTAATAGCCTTGTTGTTTGATTTTGTGGGCTTTATCGGCTATTGGGCCCAATAGCAAGAAAAAGAATTTTAGTTAATAAAAGAATAATTAATAAAAGGAAAAAAGAAAGAGGTAGAAGCCTTTAGAAGGCTAGGAAGTATCCCCTAAAGGTGGATTTTGTATCTTTGGGATTTGTTGGGTTCCAAGGAGCCCAAGTTGCAAAGATAATAAGAAAGGATAGAGAAAAAACCAATTAAATAGGTTTTATTAAAGGATAACTTGGACATGAATATAATGCCCTTTTCCTTTGGAATTTGGGACTAAAATTTGATATACAAGTAGATAATACCAATCCAGAGTTTCCTTTAAAATTTGGATGAAAAAGGATAAACGAGGAGATAGTTATGGATTTTGCAAGTTTTCAATGCATGGAATTAAATATTACAAGTTTTTCTCGATTTAAAGGAAAAGGAGATATCGAGAGCGATGACAGCCATCGGATCCCCACATGCTCCAAAAGACCACGGATCTGACGGTGGCTATACATCATCAACCCCGAGTCACATGAGGAAAGAGAGAGGGGAAGATCGGGATTTTGAATCCAATTTTCTCGCACCTCACGATACCAAACAAGAATCCAAGACCACGAGGGTCTTTGGGAGGGGATTCCGTACGCATCAATCCTAGGTTTTGGGTGGTTTTGAAGTCTCTAGAGGAAACACCCAATTCACCCAAAGGTTTGGGCGGCGACAGGTGTGGGGAAACCCTAGGTAGACCCCAATCCTATAAATAAGACCCCCTCTCGACTCCTCACAACCCCACGAACCTAATCAGCTACTTCGCGACCCTTAACTCCATGCCTCTCTCTCAATTGGTTGCACTCCAGTGAGGATACCGTCGTGGGCCGAGCCTTGAGGAAGAAGGAAGAGGAGCAGCAGAAGCCGTCAGATCTTGGAATATCGTGGACTGTGAGAAGATCCAACGGTTTGACGATTTGTTAGCGTGCACAAGCGATCTAGTGGAGGCGCGCATCGCGAGACATCCAATCCTACGTGGTCCAGTGGACTACTAATCAAGAGACCGAGAATCCTTGACGATTTTCCTAATTTATGGTAAATAACTCCTCTATGCCAGAAAATTCAAGAAAACACTTTTCTTTGCAAAAATCATAAGTAATGCTAGGATGATCGGATTAAAGTGAACTTTATATGAAAATTGATCAGGAAATTATGTAGAAGCTATTAAAAATAGATTCAAGGCCTGAAACTTCTTGCAATTAGAAAAGTATGAAAAGTCATCATCTTTAATGATTTCATCAATACAAAACCCTAAAGCTTAATCAAATGATGATTTCTAAATATTTAGAGTTGGAAATGAACTTCCTATTAATAAAAAGAGTAGTTAGGTCGAAAAGTGTGATCTTTATGTTTAATTGGCTTGGTTCAGGGTCCCATATGAATGAAAGTACTTTAATGGATCTAAAATCCCTAATATTGCTAAAAATCATAGAAAGTTACAGGAAGTTTGTATGAGGAAACTTTATATATAAAAGTTGATTAGAAAATCGTGAGGAATCTGTTAAAAATGTTAGTAAGGCCTGATTTTGTTTCTAAATTCAAGTGTGCTTAAAGATTAATTATATGGTGCTTTAAACTTGGATTAGAAATCCTAATTTAAGGTAGAAAGGGTGATTAACATGATTAATTCGAGATTCCATGGAATAGTGCAATTATGGATTGATCCTAAGCTTGTTAAGAAGAATATAACAAGCTAGTTAGGGTTTGTGATTAGATTTGCTGTTTTAGGGTTTATAGTGTCAATGATGAGGATGAACCCCGACGAAACCCTTAAAGGAAGTAGGAAACCCTAGGAAGCGAGTTCATATGAGTGTAATCCAAGAAAGTGACTAGGATCCTTGCTTGTATGAACTGCTTGCTTGTCTGGATATTTCCTTGCTTGGACTATTGTTAACTTGTTGATTCGACTGAATAGGTATGTGGTTAATTATGAATAATTGCCTTTAGTTTCATGAAGTTTCTCGGATATTTTTATTGAGCGATTGCAACCTAAATTGTTGGATGTTCAATTATGTAATCCTATAAAGTCCCTATGAGTATCACAATTAATTATGTATGTGTATTCTCGAACCTACATGTCACCCTGATGTAAGTTGCAAGACCAAGCCCCAGAGGGAAGGTCTGAGTTGGTCAAGCCCTGGAGGGAAGACCATTGGGCATCATGAGAGGTAACCCCAGGCACCAAGATCAGGATGGAGAAGGTGGTCTTATGTCCCTTGCAAGGACAAAACCCTAAGAGAGGGTAATCTAGGGTTTGAGGCAAAAGCAGTTGAGAAGTCACATTGAAAGCATAAATTGGATTGTTAATAAATTATTTGTGCTAATTAGGTTGTAGAAACTATTTGTGAATTTGTGATTGTTCCCCACATACCAGTATAGAAATATACTGACCGACGTTTTGTTTGTCGGCGTTTTAGGTACAATTCTGAAAATAGATAAATAGTAAACCAACATATTATGAAGATACAATCAACCTGTGCAAGGAGGATTAGTTAGATTATACTTTTTCTGTGGATAGAAGTCTAGATCCAAATTTTACAAGGTATGCAAAAAGATTTATTTTATTCCAGCTTTTCAGTTTTGTAATAGTAGAATTTGATAATTATTTTTGATTAAATGTCAAACCATGGATTCTGAAATATTGAGATAACGTCTCTGACCTTTTGTCTCTCCCTTGATTGGGGGTTACTGGGAGGCGAGGTCGTTACATGGATAGAGTTGGAAGGAGAATATGTATGAATGGAACATAAGAAAACTAAAATAAAGAGTAAGCTAGTTTCATTGGAGCTGGATGAAAATAAAACGTAGCTCATTGGATAAAAGAAGGATAATGATCAAACACCATACACAAACGAGCTAAATGGGTATGTGATTGATGCTTCTATGATGACGAGCTAAAAGGACGCACGTGAATAACTGTTGAATTAGAAAAATAAAATTTCTAATGTATATTATTATATTTGAAAAATGATTGATGATTATTCAAATTTACTACGAAAATTTATCTTTTTTATAGATTCACAATTAGTGGTAATACTAATTACATACAACTAGCTCAAAAAAAATAACTTGATAATATCCAGTCAACTCCTTCTAGTATGCATAACGAACATTAAAAATTAAAACGTAAAAAACGTAAATTATAAAAAAAAATTGCTAACTTATTAAGAGAGAATAGTTTGATTAACATCCAATTAACTCATTCTAACCTGTAAGCACACAAACATATTGAACTGGTTAGCATACTGACATGTTGGATTGATTAAGACATATATATGTTGCCAAAACACAAACAATGAATAGATCAATGCGCACATAGCCAAGCTATTACAACACATCAAATGGATTCGGTCAGTTGACCACTTGACTCCCTCCGATTTATAGCACGTCTTAACTAAAATATGTACTAAAATTATTTTTTCCGTCGCATCATGATACAATAAAACATACTAAGAGAAAACGTCTTCACTAAAAGCAAACTGATTCCCTCGAACTTATAAGCACACAAATAGAATAGGTCAATTAATACTCAAACAAAATATTTGAACACACATACAAACTGAGCTAATTAGTACTGTGATAAACTGATTGATAGGCTAAAAAAATGGAAAATAAAAATAGCTGCGGCAAGCAGGTGGATTAGTAGGCGCACACACTCCCAAACTGTCAGAACATACACACATATGAGTAAACCACTTACATCCTTCCAACTTGTAACACATATTTACAAAATTTTGAAAATGCACATTTTTTTTTGTTGAGCTCATAACTAGTGCTACATGCTATATAATAAAATTTATATACGGTCTACTAAGAGAGAGCCACTCAATTAGAACCCAGGTGACTCTTCCAACATGTATGCACACATGTAAAGTGCTCGAACACATTGACATACTAGACCAATGTGAATATGATGCCCTTACTTGCCATAAAAAAAATCTAGAAAAGTATATTGAAAGAATGCAAACACACAAACCAATTCAAATTACAAAAAAAAATCAAACAAGTGAAGGAGCTCGACAATAGTTGCAGTCATGATTAGTACTACATGACTACATAAAGCAACCTATAAACACACATACAAACTGCTTAAATACACAGACTGAACCAATGTAAATAAAACAACATACAAGCACACATACAAACTGCTTAATCACATATACATGCCGAATCATTGTGAATCAGATGCTCTTATTTAATTGGAAAAACATTCAACAAAGTAAATAAAAAATGCTATTAACCTAAATTTATAAAGCAAGCTGCAAAAATAGCAATGAAAATATATTAAAAGAAGATAAACTTTGAGGGAGTAAGCAACTCGATGAGGAGGTAGACACACTACTGCCGACTCCCTCTTACTATAGTTAAGGTAGATAATTAGTGCTACATGCTATATAATAAAATTTATATACAAACTAATAAAAGAGAGTTAGTCAATTAAAACTCACGTGACTTTTCCAGCATGTATGCACACATAGACAGACTAGACCAATGTGAATCTCATGTCCTTACTTGGCTATCAAAAAAAATCTACAAAATAAATTAAAAATAAAAACATACAAAACAAATCAAATTACAAAAGAAAACCGAGTAGGTGAAGGAGGTCGACAATAGTTACAGTCATGATTTGTACTACATAACTATATAAAGCAACATGTAAATACACATACATAATACTCAAATATAGAGACTGGATCAATGTGAATACAATAACATGTAAGCACATATATAGACTTCTTAAACACATACACATATTGTGAATCCAATACTCTTGTTTAATCGAAATATCTAAAAAGTAAATAAAAATGGGATCAACTTAAATTTATAAAACAAGCTGCAAAAATAGCAAGATTTTTTTTAGAAGATAGAAGTAGCTCGATGTAGACACACTACCGCCGACTCCTCTTATTATCTATATTTTATTATAAAAAGAGCGAGTTTGATGCTGCGCTCTCCTTGATTCATTCTCTTCTCTCATTTTTTTAAGGAATTTTGCTCCTACAAATATTTATTCTCACACTCTCCTATTAAATTTTATTATTTTAATTATGTATTTCTCTCTCCATCCTACAAAAACGGTTCCTTGATTAGCTCATTTCAAACAACTAACACAAATATCTTTTATCGTAGGACCTAGACGAGTCTATCTCTCAGTATATTTCTAACAAATTTTATATGTAAGATTAAGTACACTTGTGCTTGGTAGTTATTAAATAGACGACTCTGATGGGTAAAATTTAAAGAGCAGTGGGACCACGGCTATAATAGGCCCACAGCCACCGTACCCAAACTAGTCCACGATCACGACCGATCTCCTCCGCACTAACTAACGCTGCCGCCGCCACCACCCCCGCTTGAACGTGTTGACGAACACCTTCTCTCCCATTTCATCGCCAGTCTCTCGCTTCATGCGGTGGTCAAAGACAAATCAAACCCCCGATCACGCGGCGCCACAGCAAGTAGCAACCCAGCAGCCAGTGATAAAGATAAGGCCGGTCGCTGGCCAATGCGGAAAAGAAGCCGGGAGAGAGAGATAGATAGAGAGAGAGAGGAAGAGTGGGGAGGTAAAGGACGAGAAGAGAGAGGACCCAGAAAAGAGGGTGGAGGAGAAAAAGCAAAGGAAAAGACGAAGTCATAGCTTGGGTGCTTGTGTTGTTTCAGTGATCGGTCGGGTCGTCGTCTCTTGTCTACACGTCCTCCTACCCCCGCCCGCCCTCCACCTCTACCCCCCAAACACGAACCAGAAGACGACTCACGGGTTTCAAAACCCCTCGAGCCCTCGCTTTTTCCTGTGCCGCTCCCTCCCACACACGCTCCTTCTCTGTCTCTCTCTCCCTCCCTTCCTACCATCATCCGAAGGTTCGCGTTCCCCGGTCCACCCCCTCGTTTCTCCTCACTCCACACCAGCGCCCTCGCTCTGCTCGGCCCCGTGGGCGGTGGTGGGGATGGAGGTCAGCTCCGGGGAAGGCCAGATCAAGGGCGTGCTCACTCACGGCGGGCGGTACGTGCAGTACAACATCTACGGGAACCTCTTCGAGGTGTCCACCAAGTACATCCCGCCCATCCGACCCGTCGGCAGGGGGGCGTACGGGATTGTGTGGTAGGTGTTTTATTTCTTTTTCTTCCTCTTCTTCTTAAGATCTCGAGATCCCGGCTGCCTTCAAATTTACTCCTTTTGTTAGTTATTCGTAGCAATGGGTTACACTTGCAAACTAAAGACCATATTTTTTTCGTTCACCGTTGCTTAGATCCAGCCGGAAGGTTCGATCTTTATCTGATCGTTGTCCAGAAGTTCAAAACTGCCACCTGCAGCTGGTACCCTTTTGATTAGGCAGAAGATTTGGGTGCTGGAATTTTGTTTAAATGTCATTTTATTTGAATAAAGAATTATCCCATTTTAATGTTTTTGAGCAGAAAAATCTAAGCTTTCCTCATTAACATCATCCTAGGCTAACTCACTGTGACAGTTTAGATCTAAGTTGCATCTTAATTTGCATAGCCGTTATTACATTTGTTATGACGTCAATAGATTCCTGGAGTATATCAATATTTAGTTGTAATCTAATACGTGTTTTGATTCATAAAGCTTCTCAAATTGCCTTTAAAATGTTATCTTCCTACCAGGAAATAATTATATAAATAAATTGGTAAACAAGAACATTATAATATGTTTGTGATCTCGTTGTTTGTATTTTCGGTAACTATACTCTGCTGCCCGCGTTCAGATTTTTGTGTCCACTGTTTTCCTTGGAGCATATGTTGACATTCCTTATTCTTACTGAAGCTTCTGTTGTCTTCCTGTTTGTATCTTTAATTTATTTTTGTTTTATAAGTCCAGTTTTTGATAGTTATTCATATTTTCAGTGCTGCAGTAAATTCTCAAACACGAGAAGAAGTTGCTATCAAGAAGATAGGGAATGCATTTGACAATAGAATTGATGCCAAAAGAACCCTAAGAGAAATAAAACTTCTTCGACACATGAGCCATGAGAATGTGAGCTCTCTCTCCAACTTGCAATTTACTTATGATAGCTATATCGACTTTGAAACTTTCTTTATAAAATGCTACCTAACCTCTTTTTATTTCTATGTGCATTTGCAATTATATACAACTCCAAAAATAACGTGCGTGAGTCTTGAACTCTTTACACATTGTGTAACTGTTATATGCATTCAATATATAGCCACTGTCATTTAAGCTTACAGTGTCTTTCAAATTACCTGGTTAATAAGGTCGTATGTTGTTTCGTGAAGCAGATTATTGCTATCAAAGACATTATTCGGCCTCCTAAAAGGGAGAACTTCAACGATGTTTACATTGTTTATGAGCTGATGGACACCGATCTGCATCATATTATTCGCTCTGACCAGGCTTTGACGGACGACCATTGCCAGGTGAAGTGCTCTACTCTCTAATTGCACATTCAGTTGATTCAAACAAGAAGAGCAAGGTGTTATTTATTTTCCAAGACAACCGAGCGATGTAAATACTATTAAGAAGACTTTTTTTTTTTTACATTTCCATGGCACAAATCAGAGCTGAATGGAATGGGATGGTTCATCTATCTGTCCCTAGCTTTGTTGGCATAAATCTATAGATTGTTGTTGTATGCTCACGTGATTAGTTTTCCAGACTTCAGATGAAAGTAAAAATGGTGGGATCAAATTTAAACTGCTTCTCTGATGTATTAATAATGTTCAGCTAGTGGAACTCATGCATTCCATATAACTTTTTGATTAATCAAAAAATATTTCTTGACTTACATCATGGTATTATCCTCGGTCGTGGAATTTCATATAAATAATAAATCTGGCAATAATCGCTATCGAGGTCAGAACATGCTTGCTAATAAAGTGATTTTTTGTATTTTGGACAGTAGCTAACTAGCTATCCTTAAAAACTGGTCTGCAGTATTCGGCATGTAATATGAAATTTGTATGACATGTTGGCTATTATTTTTGCAATCTGCAACAGTAATATGAAATTTGTAAGCATAGGGAAGACAGAACAATACTGATACCCAGTTATCAATTACTGCTATTATATCATGGTGCCATAATTGAAAACTTAGCTGTCCCTTATGTAGCTCAAATAAGATTAGCAATATCCCAAGAGGGGGACAACGACACAAGTGAGATTAATGTGAATCTCAATTTTCTGTGTATGTGGCTGTTTGTAGCTTCCGCGCTGGTAAATTCTGACAGTATTACCAACTGGTCTCAGATCAGATAAACAATTTCGTTTTTGTAGTTAAACATTGGTTACGACCATTACTTTGAACAATATTATCAGTCTAATCAAGCTTTACTAATTCAAAAATAATTATCTATTTGTCTTGTGGGAAAGCTTTACAATTTTCTTTTTCCCTTTCCAAAAGTACTAGGCATAAACCTCATTAGAATATAAGGACGAATTCGTAATTCAATAAAAAGGAAAAAAAATGCATACAACCCCTCCCGCACCCTTTTATATATAGTATAGTTTGCTTGTGTAGTCTGCATTCCTAAAAGTGTTTTGGTTGCTCCCCTCCTACTTGCTACCTGTACGTCACATGTCAACTTTATAAGTTAATCTTTTCTTCTTTGGTAGTGTTAGCTTTTATAGAACACAGTATCAGGACATAACCAAGCTGAAACATGTATTAAGGTAACATATAGTATTCAAGAGGTTATCCACACAAACTGACGAATAAGGAATCAGACACTTCTATTCTAAGATGTTTTGTTATAACCTATAATGTATTTTTTTGTATTTTGATGTGTTTAGGAAGAGCTAATGTTTTATCAAATGCTGGCAACTTCGTATCACAGGGTGATTTTCTGATGGACAATTTTTCTTCTTCTTGTTACAGTATTTCTTATACCAGTTGCTTCGTGGTCTAAAGTACGTGCATTCAGCAAGTGTTTTGCATCGTGATCTTAAGCCTAGTAATTTGCTCCTAAATGCAAATTGCGATCTTAAGATAGCAGATTTCGGACTTGCAAGGACAACATCTGAAACAGATTTTATGACGGAATATGTTGTGACACGTTGGTACCGCGCTCCTGAACTGCTTCTCAATTGTTCAGAATATACTGCTGCAATTGATATCTGGTCTGTTGGGTGCATACTTGGTGAAATCA